>JARYHS010011408.1:202276322-202396028 GCA_031002005.1 Vandiemenella viatica
CAAGCACAGCACCACGTGATTTGTTATAGCGTCATACCTGTAAGGTTTAGAAAAATTCTTTTAAAAGGTTTGCCTTTGGAGTAATAACTACATTAGACTGCTTAGATTCTAATATATCATAAGTTCATATCCATTGAGAATCCAATTTCTTTGGCCGTCCTCGTTGGAGGGATTCATCATGAAAGAATACCTTATCTCCTTCCGAAAAGAATCTTAGGTTTTGAGTTTTGTTATTATGAGCTTTATTTACTTCCTTATTTTTGTCTAACTGTTTATGGGCAAGTGTAAGTAGTGACTATATTTTTAATTTTAACTAGGTCACAGTCATCATAGTTGTATAGAACGTCAGATGGTTCCTTTTGCAATATTCCTGGTAGGTTAGCCTTTCTACCGTATAATAATTCACATGTGGTAAAACCTGTATCAGGATGAGGAGTGGGATTTATGACGAATTCTGCATACTTAATCCAACTGTCCCGATCTGATTGTGTCTTATTTATGTAATAACGTAGATATTGAATCAAGTTTCGTAGCCTTCTCTCTAAAGAACCGTTACTGGCAGGATGGTATGCTGTAGTTTGGATTTAATTTTAGTAATTTGCATACTCTTTTGAAAAAATCACTCAAGAAGGTCGCTCCTTGGTCTATAAGTAAAATGGCGAGATTTCCATAATGTAACACTATTTCCTCTAAACATTTGCGCGTAATAGTATCAAGATCTTGTTGTTATAATGGATAAGGCCTACGATAATTTGGATAAACCATTCTGAAAAGATTAGTATATAGTGATAACCGTTCTCGCTGATGGTTAGTGGTCCTACGATATCCAAGTTACATTTTTCCTTCGTGTGCAGAGGCATTTTGATTTTATTTTGGGTTATCTTATTATTATGGCAAATTTCTCAATGTTTTATATATTCTACTAAATCTCGTTTCATCACGGGCCAAGTTATGTAAACTTTAATTCGGTTATAACTTCGGTTCATTCCTTGGTGACCTCCTAATGTTATGAAACTCATGTAAGATCTGCTTCATCTCTTCCCGGCTGAGGGGATGTATTTTAGTAGTTGATACTTCCTTTCCTGTTTGTTGAATTGCCCCTAATTCGGCTTAACGGTCAGCATTCGTATTTAATGTTTCCTTTTTGTGGATGACCTGATAATAATACTCTTCTAATTTTAGTATCCATTTTAACACCCTTGAACTGGGCTCTTTCATACTAAGTATCGATATAGAAGACTGGTGATCCGTAACTATAGTGAATTTGCGATTGTATATATAACATCGAAAATGCTTTACTGACCACACAATAGTAAGTAATTCCTCTGCAATGGTGGAATATTTTAATTCGGGTTTTGACAAAGTGCGCGAAGCATATGCAATAGGTAAGTCCTTCCCTACTATTCCTTGTGATAATACACATTAATAACATATTGGCTGCCATCTGAAGTTATAATGAAAGGTTTCTCAAAATTATGGTATTGTAGTAAAGGAGGGTCAATTAGTTTTTCTTTCAAATTCTGAAAATCCTTTTCATGTTCGTATCCCCAGTGGTAGGGTAAATCATTTTTTAGTAATTCATGCAATAGGTTAGGCTATCTTACTATAATTAGATATAAAGATTTTGTGATATCAAGATCATCCTAAGAATCCTTTAAGTTCCTTAGTGGTTTGTTCCTTTGTGGCTTAGTGGTGTGTGGAATATTTGAAAAATGTAACATGGACATTGTCGGACCACTAACCATCAGCGAGAATGGTCATCATTATACACTAACTTTTCAGGATGATTTATCCAAATTCTTGATAACCATACCCATTAGGGAAATCGTTCACTTTATCTATTTTGCAACGGTCTGGTTGAATACCTTTGTCAGTAACAATATGCCTAATAATATGTTCTTCTTTGCGCAACACATTTATTGGTTTGTAGTTTTAAATTGTTCTGTTATAGTCTAAGAAAGACGACACGCAATAATGATCTGTTAAAGTAAAGGCTAAATTTATTATATCATCCAAATATATGAAACACTTGGATCCCTGTATTTCGGATAAAACGTTATTCATAAATCTCTGTAGACATCCTTGTGCTCCTTTTAGGCTTATTGGCATCTTTTTATATTCGAAATGGTTAAAGTCAGAACTAAAAGCCGTTTGCTCCAAATCGGATTCATCGATAAGTATTTGATAGTACCCATTAGATAGATCCAAAGTTGAGAAATATTTGCCTTTACCTAATTTGTCTAAGACATCGTTATGTTTGGTAAGGGAAAAGCGTCTCCTACTATTATATCGTTTAGTTTTCTGTAGTCAACAAAGACGCTCCAGTTTTGGTTGCCAGATGAATCTAGTTCCTTTGGAATTGATAATAATGGTTAGTTCCACGCAGGTGGAATTATATCATCAGCTACCATTTATCAATATGTTCCCGTAATATAGTTCGTTAAGGTCCGGCAAGTTGGCAAGGCCTTGTGTTTATAACCTTCCCACGACCTTCTGGTACGAAGGGTATTGTGTGTTTGACAATGTCGGTATAAGTCAGTTTATATCCTGGTAGAAAGATAACATCTTTAAATTCGTTAAATAGCCGGAGAATATCAGATTCTTCCTCTGAATTCATGTGACCCGTCTAATTGTTTCTGTATATCACAAGCTCGCGCTGAAAAGTCTTAAAGTGGTTGCGTATTTATTTCCTGGCATTTGCAAGAGTTCAGTGGTATGGTGTTACGAATCTCCTCAACAAGAATTCGTTCATAAGTGAAATTAATTGCTTGTTCTGAGGTATTCACAATCCTGGTTAAACATGATCCATTGTTAACTCGAACTAAGCATCAGGTGTTAAAATATTTGTTGCTAGTTCTCTCCTACGTACGGTCCCTTCGGTTAGACTGGAAGTTGAATTAACCAAAAGTTGAACTATTTTTTTTCTTCTCGAAGACCTATAGTTATGTTGGTAGGTGATGGTTTTTCTTCACTTGTGAATGGTAACTGTTCCCCGCGTACGTGTAAACTTCTAGAGTTATAATCCAAAATAGCCTTCTCCTTTGAGAGAAGATCCCTCCTGATTAGTCTATGATAAGGGATGTGTACTCTCATGTTTATTACATGAAATTAGTGATTAACTACTTGGTTACCTATGTTTTGTTCTAAATTAACCGTTACCCGAGTGAATATTGCTTCCATAGGGATGCCCTTAATTAGTACTTTTTCGTTAATGTTACTGTCCCATCGCGGACTGCAGCAGAAAGCTGTGCAGCTCCTTTGGGATTTGAAGGACATGGCTTCGTCTCGCATTTGGTATTTTTGATAGAGATATACCTGCGTTTCGACGAGCGAGCGGCTACTCGACAGGAAAACAGGAGAGATAGAGGATAGATGAACTAATTGAAACACTGAATGTAAAGACAATCCCTGCGCAGCAGATGGTTTAATCAGCGAACATAAGACTTGTACATGGTCTAGTGTAGCAAAGCTCTGCGCGCCCTTCCTTATATTATTTAAGATTAAATATTGATGAATTGATGTAATTAAGGGAAACAAAGTTCTATACTCCCTTAGAGTACTTAAGAATAGATATATAAGCTTCTGGAGGCAAGGCTCTGCACTCCCGTTGAATACTTAGGAATAAACATAGATGAAAAAATAGATGGCAAGTCGAAGATATTACTTAACTGTAAGTATCTAACTGTAACGGCTGGGACCTCAGGAAGGATCGATAGCGCCCAACTATGGCGTGTATATCGTATAGAGCTGAAGTTCGGAGATGGCGCCTCGGGCGGAGTCCAGACGGCAACGATGAGATGAGCCGGCGCTATTCCCTGTGACGGCTACTGGTTACTGGTGTCGGCGGGAAGGCAGTTCGTCTCTGTTTGGCGCTGGTACGATCGGTGAGCTCCTTCTTGTTGTTAGTGGGTCTTGACCCAGTTTACATAGGGTAGTCGGGCAGTTGCGTCTGTTGACTTCACCCGGTCCTGCGTAAGCACATGTTATTTAGTAAATCTTCCCTTAGTTCAGACATGGGCAAACTTTTTAAGGGGAGGGCCGGATAAAATAAAAAATTGTCTAGACGGGCAGAAAAAAATTGAACAAAACAAATTTTTCCAAGTGATAAAGTTTATTTTTGATCTTTACATCACACACAACTTATATGTTACAATGGTAAAAAACTTGAAAAAATTACAAATATTAATCAATTATTAGAAGAGTATGCAGGCGCCTGTGACAAATGAAACTGTGACTGAGCTTCTAAAAGTTGTTCATAATCTGGTAGAAACTGGAATAAACTGATTCGTAGAAGTGAAGCTAAATGGTGGTCAGTCAATCGGTCTCTAACGCTGTTTTTGCGAAGCTTCATAGTAGAAAACACCTGTTCACAGATGTAGGAAGATGCAAATATCGCAATTATCTTATGAGCGTGAGATTTCAGGTTTGGGAAACTTGATTTTGACAGGGTCTTGTAGAACTAAATTTTAGAAACATTGAGAAATAGTTGCATCAATTCACTGTTATATTGAAACTCAATCAGTTCGAGCTGCAATTCTGGTTTGATTGATTCACAATTTACTACGACACTACGCACACTCAGATAATATTAGATGCGATAATACCACAATGAGAAGGAGACCGTTATTCTATTCTAGCTACGTGGCCTATGTGTAGTTGTAGGGGTTATTCTATGATTACATCGTTTGTATGATAGCAGCCTATGGCCATTATACCCTATTGGCAGACGCGAACCGATTGCCCTTGTGCGTCTATTAGTTTCCCGATCGATTTTTCGCTGTCCAGTCACCATATTCCTAATGCACTTAAAACATTGGACGTTGGAAAACTCCTGTATCCTAGCAGAAAAATTACTTTAACTTCTCGGCTTACCCTGTGCCGAAACCAGCTCTCTACATCTAGTAACATCGTGTCCTCGTTTATGGCACTTTTCATATGGCTTTGCTATATTAGTAATTTCGAATCAACGATCTCAGACTTATAGCTCCATGACGTCAGACTACACAAGTCAAAAGACATTCTTCACGATGTTGATGCGACATCGACTGCGGTAATCACAGTAACTACTTTTCCGACTTCCTGTGTAGTGGATCGCATTATAAATGTAAATACCATTTTACTCTAATTTACCAATAAATTCACTATTCCACGAATTAAACGAACTAGATAAATCTATATTATGAAAATGGAAAGTACAAATACTAACCAGGTTTATTTAAATTTATTTTTTGTACATTTATCTCACAACCACTTGTAACTTGAATTCTACAATTCATTCTGATTACTGCATTCCATTTAATATGTATAGTTTCTCCAGTAAAACAAAATGTCTGGTGTGAAAGTCGACATATTATATCTAAACATTGTAAGGTAATCATAATGTGAAACTTGTTGCTCCAAAACAATTTGCTTGAGACTTTTTGGATTTCTTCAAAATATTGGTGCCTAATAACCAAAACGTACAATATGCAGATGTTCACTCTCTCCTACTAAGTCATCTCAATTCTTCCGCTTAGCTGATATCCAGTGTACCATCTGGGAGGAATAACTGATTCCATTCTCAGAAAGGTGTGATATCTGGCCCATTTTTTTTGTTTTTTTTTTGTTTTGTTTGTTTTATATTTTAATTCCCCCGTCCGAGGACCGGCGGCCTAAGGTTATACATTTATTTATTTTTTCAATGTTTATTATTTTGAATCATTTTACAATACTTTTATGTTATATTTGTACCTATATTATATTGTCTATTTACATCGTCATCTACTTATCTCATCTTATATTCTTACTACTAATAACATTTTGCTGTGTGTTTTCCCCTGCATTAATAATTTATTTCCATTCTTTCCCTTTATTATTTTATCCATGTTTTGGTTTTTAGGCAGCTTTACGCTTGCCGTTTATTTATCTTTATGTTAGTTAAGCGGATTGTAATACTGAGTTGCCGGTCGCAGTTTTTCGTCAAGGTGTAGTGGTAGTTGTCGTTCTCTCGTCATTTCGTTTTTTTGCTCGTCTGTCTCCGGGAATGTTTGTTTCAGAATTAGAGCTATTGTTCTTGTTGGGTATATGCATTTATAGTTCGGTTTAGTGGTTGTCGTTTTTTTTTTATATATTGTCTTAGGTCCTCTCTGTTTATCATTAGTCTCTGAATCGCCAGCCTCTTCTGTAGTGGGATTAGTTTTGCTAAGTCACACACTAGTTTTGACGGTCTCCGGTAATGCAGTTCCAGTATGCTTCTCAGCAGTCGTCTTTCTTTCGTTAGTCTTTTGGCTGTGGTTTTTATCATTCCTGCGAGAGGTACTGCTGCATATTCTATTAGAGATCAAAGTAGAAAGGCCTTTTCTATACTGACATACACATTTTATCCCAGTATATGTAACTTTTCAAGAAATCATTCTTACCACAACAACAGCATTCGTTAAATACATGTGTGAATGATCCACGAATATGAAAGAACTCAAAACCTATCAAAGGACAACGACTCGGAAATATTATACTACACGAGTAAAATATATTACCTCCAATCCGGTTTCTACTTCCCTTGTATTGAAACTGTGGTGTAAAACAATGGAATTGTTTCAGTGACTGAATAATTGGATGTAGTTGCAGCAGAGGACTTAATGCTGGCGATTGATACTTAGTAGTAGGACAACGTTCATTTAAGCACGAGGTCACCGCTAATGAGTCCTTAATGATCCCGGATGTTTACTTCACATGACGTCATCAACATGTATCCGGGGAAAATACCCAATTCGGCTACCAATAATGACGTCATCAAGTTCCGGGTACACCAAGTGACTGGAAATTTCGGTGACGTCACAAAAAAGTCTTCAAAAGTATCCAATTCGACGAACTATAATGACGTCACAAGTACGTGAACCTCCGGGTGTGAAATTCCCATGTCGTAATTCTAAGGCCTTCCCGGACCTCCTCGTTCCGTGGCATCACAATTCGACGAACTATAATTACGTCACAAGCACGTCCATAATTCTAAAGGCCTCCCTAGACTTCCTCATACAAACACACAAATCGAATTAGTGAATTGGGGCAATTCAAATTAATTCTCGGAGTTACCAAAATTTCATCAGTACGAGTCAAAAAATGTAATCCCCAGACATCTACGTATTGTTAAGAAATTTCAATGACAAAATTCCGTAAACAGTAAAATACTCTGTGCATTGTTGGTAAACAGCGAAACTATCGAGAATTTAGAAATCCCCAATAAGAGAACATTTTATTTATTACAAGACCATACGAGTCAATGGCAAAATTCCGTAAACAGTGAAGGTTACTTCCAAGATTTAATTCTCAGACAGAAAACGAAATCATGATCTAACTAAAAATAATCTAATAATACGAAATTAAATCACATGAATTAAAACTCTGTGGGGGAGAGATAGTTACTACTACTTGATTCTTTAATAATTGTGAATATTCCCTGGATTTCCTCTTACACACATCAAATCGAATTAGTCAATTGCACAAATTTGTGTAATTCCCGGGCTCCAGACATGTCTGTTATTGTAATGAAATTGTGGGAGAGGCTGGGTGGGAGTGCCATTAATACACAGATATTCGGGGTATATATAAAAGTGAGCCCACACACACACTCACCCATAATTCTATTACAATGACACTCCTCTTTACATCATCGTACAGGTTAAATGCCTGCGAAACCAAGCGGCTCAGTGTGGGGTTGTCATCAAAACTGGAGTTTGAACCAGTAGTTGTACTTGAAAAAGTTGGTTACAGTAAAATTACACTTACGTGTGAAGAATGGGAAGTACTGGTCCAGGAAATTGATACAATTACCGGATTTTTAGTAATAGTGAACATTTGCAAACGAGTGTTTCACTCGGGGATCACAATGTCTGTTCCCGAATGGTGTCCGGAACGAAAACTATTTGTGTTTTCAATAATGCTGTTCCTGCTAGTGGTGTGTTTCTCGGTGAATCTACTTGGAAGAACCTGATCGATGCTCAGCCTGCGGTGACAAATACTATCAACACCAAGAAGTCATGGTGTCGTCAGGTTTTGAAGTATTACGTTGATTTTGTTACCATGTTGACTCTAAAAGTGCTACACGATTATTCTCGTGCCCCAATAGAAAAACTAATAGATGTGCGTGTAGATAATGTTTTTTGTGAACGAAGTGTCATACAACCCCAGTTCTACACTGGACTATGGACAACTGAAACTAGAAATTATGGCATATAAAATTTGATGTTAATTGATGATGTTAATTCTAATTTGAAGTATCGTGTAAAAGGAACTGATAAATAAAAAATATATTACATCAATTTTTTCTTTAATTCTACCCACCATTGGGACTATTAAAACTACATTTTTAAGAGCACACATAGAATCTGAAAACATATGCCCATTACAGTTTGTCTCCCACAGCTTCATTTTACGTAGAGAAGGACACCCCAAATTCTCAATATTGTGACAAACTTTAAGGATCCAATGGAGGGTAATGCATTTTATTAATATAGTTTTAATATCCCCTTATTATTGCCAAAAAAACACCAAATTGCTGTAAGATATCTTCATTGGTGTGCTAAATATAGGGAAATTTTTCAGTATCAAGTTTTTATTGAACACAGCGACAGTTGAAGTGCTTACTGTAGGAGAAAGTATTTGAATCAAAATTATTCCCGAGTGGAGGTGTAGAATTGTGGGATCGTGTTCTGGTACACCTGATTTGGTAAAGGAGTCCTTTTTATTTGAAAATTATGTACAAATTTGACAATGATTCATTTATCAATGCGATAAATCAAAGATATATCTATAAACAAGAGAGACGGAGGGGCAAGAGTTAGAGCAGAAAAAATTGGCTATACTTCTCTAGCAATTTCTAGAACTCCAGCTACTGGTTGTGTGTTTAAAAGATTTTAGGGTCGTCCCGCTTTTGAATCAGAATGGTTTGATGAAGATGACATATAGCAACGAGACTTCAATATGAAATCGATAAGGGTTGGCCTGTTAGCACATTCCGACTTTATGATAACACTAGCTTATAACATACAACGTAAAAATTAATTGGTGTGCAGTGTCTCCCAACACCAGATATTGTAATTTTAAGCACGTTTGATTATGATAAATAAAATACATTATTAATCAGTTGTTGCTGCTTGACTATTTTCTTGTACAGACCTCATTCCCCTCTAACTTAATTTTACAATTTATTCATATGGTTGTATGAATGTGGGGCTGGCTCAGCACTTCACTCACATCTTGGCGAGTATAAAACACTCATGTATCAGTACATATCATTAATTTATACATGAAACACCCCCCGCAAATATCTTCTTAATTTCACATTTCTTCCTGACCCAAAAACACCATAATTCTCCCAGACCACATGGCATTGGTGAAGTGGTTAGGTTTTTATAAAATCACACAATTCGTAGATACAGGTAAAAGATTTATTTAAAATTGTAATATACAATTATTGATTAATAATCTTAATTATTATTCTATACATTTTTATTTATTTTTCATAATAATTACTCAATTGTATATCACAAATATTTACAAATGGTATGTTTCACCCACACATACAATATTTTGTATTGAATTATTCATACACATAACCATGACACAGACATTTGACCCCATTATACAATTCATGAATACATGTAAATGTATGGTATGTATTGTAAATTGAAATATACAATTATTGGTTAATAAGCCCCCTTACTCACACAATATTTACAGTGAATTATTCATACACTCAATCAGGTAGCTTGGATGCTTCAACTGTCTTTATATGGTGAAGCTTGGACTGAAATCTGTTCTGTATGTGGTGCTTAATAGTGGTATCGTGTAAATAATTTACTTAGTTCTCCATCCGCATGCGTTTGGTGACTGAGCCTGCCTCGAGGTCTGGTTGGTTTCTAAGTGGAATGTGTACACGTTTGATCTCAGTCCGGTATGGACATGAATACAACTTGTATTTTTTTGGTGTTTCTGTAAGGAAAACGACAAAACCCGTTTTCAAACACCCACTCAATAGAGAAATCCGTTTATTTATATATTCTTATATTTAATTGTAGCCTTACCTTTTGATGAATGGATCTGTTTCTATTTTTGCTGAGCTTCCGTCGCTCTCAGATACTGTTATGGTCTTTTTGTTTCCTCGTGGCCTCGTCTGCTCCAGCCAAGAGCAGGCATAACAATCACGGGAGCTGTGTCCGAAAGACCAGCATTTATTACACTCCACAGGTCTGTACAGTTTGCACTGTCCTGTGTGGCTTGACAACATACATCTAGCACAAGGCACTGGGTTCAGGATATTGGTATCACCCCTCCAATGTCCTCCCATAGTTTCCACATCGAGCCATGTTAATGCACCAGGTCCTCGTAGCCATTTCCGTAGTTCAATCAAAGTACTTTTCCTTTCACACTATTCATGTGTAACAGTATTAACTACTTGGTGAGACATAGTTTTCCGTATTGATAATTTCGGTGATGGGGACCCCTTGTTTTATATACATATAGTGACTGACCTCTACCACTTAATGTGTTTTTCAACTATGTAGAAACTGTTTTCATTTGTACATTAGTCAAACTGTGTATGGAAAAATTGGTCATAGAACCTCAGGGGTTAAAATTTCACAAATGAGATGCACTAATAATAGAATTTAGATTTCAGTCCAAATATGTGGAATTTATACCTCGGCCACCTATAATAATCAAATTCCTCCACATAATCCCCTAAAAATACAACTAGTAATTACCGACACCCCATTTCTTGTTCCCCAGAATAATTCCCACTTATTCTGATTTTGGTGGGTAATACGTCCACGACTCCTCTTCCTCTAATTTTATTGCAGCTTCCAACAGCGTGTTAATAGCTGTAAATATAGGGCTAGATTCCCCTAATTGCAGTTCCAAAGAAGCACAATGGTTTTTCCACTTATCTCTCTCTGGCACACCGACTAGATGTTTCTTGTCATAACACTTCAGTGTCAATAGAAACTGTCACTCTGGCGTTTTCGTTGTAAACGCATGATAGTTTCCCGGTGGTCCTACTGAAATATACGATGTCTTCTCCATATTCTGGTTCTGCGCTATTCTGGCAGATAATTTTGTATCAATGCTACTGATAACATTTGATAATGTCCAGGATGGTGCATATGTACTTGCTGTAGCCTTCATCGTAGCCAAATGTTTTTTGTGTGTTTCTGTAAGAGTACAAAAACAGTTTCAAGCAAAAAATAAATTAATACACACACACATATATATATACGGTTGCTGAAAGAATGTATTTAATTGTACCAATGCCTGCTGGAGAATTAGTCCGTTTCCTTTTGTATGGCTCTGTTATTACATTCGTCACCAAATTCTCAGGCTGATGTATTTGTGGAATAATTTCTACATCACCCTCATCAGAACTAACGTTTTCGTTCAGATTCTCTTCTTCTCCGACCATTTTCACCGTTGTATGAGATCCACCACTGGTAGCATTCAGGGGGAGCACAATCGCATTTATACGGCTGTTTCCAGGGTCTTCAACAGCTAATGTGTCTTTCTCTCATAAAACTAGCTTTCAAAAACCCCACAATCGAGCACGTCTTAGACACATTCTCACACGACGCTACTCAAAGAAAACGTAACTGAACACAGACTGAAATTACTAACAAGTTACTGACCGATTTTCACACACGACTCTTTAGCAGATTTTTTTAAAAAAATACACGAATAAAAGCTTTTGCATGAAAGCTACTAAGTGATGAAAATACCAACGATTCGTAAGCAATGAAGCTCCCTCTTTTACATGAGATCATTTCCACAAAGAACTCGTATTTAATTATAGAATTAGTAGACGTCGTGATGAAAAAAATTTCATGTGTTTAATAACCCCCATACAACATAATAACTCAGAAAATGTGATTAATATACCAAAATGAGCCTGCATAAGTGTTAGTAGTGGGAGAGGACTTCCATACAGTCCGATTGAATTTGGAAATAATGTAATTGACACACCAACACATAATTCCGCTGTCACAACTTAAAATTAGTTCTCGTTCATCGACATATGTCAACAAAAAAATTTTAACCAATTACTTTATTACTCCACAATGAGCACTTCCTTGACAATGGAATTATATTATGTAATGTAATTTAAGAAAAATAACTCTTATGTGTTTATATAAAAATATTGCTCATTTTCGGAGTGATTTGGGGAAACCATGGAAAACCCAAATCTGGATGTCAGGACGGTGATAATAACCGGTGTCCTCTGTGTGAACTGATTTGGGATTTTTTATATGTAACCGAACTATTTTATGTATGTGTTTGATCGTGGTCACAGTGAATACATACTCTGACGACTTATAACTCTTGCGAAAATGTGTGCGCTCGTCAATGTGGTTGTGGTCAAAGTGTGTATCGGAGTTTATCGGGCGCGCTCGTCAGGGTAGTAGTTGTCATAGTGAAAATCGGAAGTACTTGATCATTTCATTAAAAATGGATGGTGACTGGATGTGTTTAGATAATTCTGTACTAAGATTCTTCTTGCTGGAAAATGAAAAAGAATGATGGATGAGTGGTATTAATGTTACCGGAGAAACTCAAGGAGAATTTGCTTTTATTTTCACCTGATCTAATCAGAGATGATCAAAAATTCTTCTGCAACTTCAGAACGCGGGCAGAAACATTCAACTGTATTTTACACAGAATAAGTTTGAAAATTTGTGATACAGAGTAATTTTCGGAATTACATTGCACATATGTTGAAACTAGCAGTTACACTAAGACCTGCGTGATATCTGGCACCAGCACAAACAACGAAGAGAAATGCCAGAATCACGTGTGTTATCACAAAAGATCATTCAAAATGTATGTTCATATGAGTCCACTCACGACTATGTTAAGCTTTCGTTTTGGATTGAATTTGCTTCGTGTGTATAACTAGCGTTGTTTACCATGGAATCCGAACTGCCGTTAGCACATATTTCAGATTTTACAGAAAGCGGTGTAAGAGATAAACATCGGGTTAAGGGCCTTTGAAAATCCACGCCGAGAAAGAGATTTGAACGGGGAAACTTACAGCCTCAAATCAGATGTTTTAACCACTGAACCACCAGGCTGATCGCTTATTCAACATAAAATAAGAATTTTTCATACATTATGTGATGGCTATAGGAAATTATTGATTTAATAATAAAATCTATTTGTTCCAATTATTTAATATTAAACATATTTATTCAACAGATGAAGCCTATCCACAGAACCATATTATGGACGTTCACATGCTTGCCTCACATGCGCTTTTTATTTCATACTGTAAAAATTCTTTTTATTTTAACTCAGGGTTTCGAATTCCGATGCGTATTATTTTTTATGTTATTAGGTCTTTCATTTAACCCCTCTAGTTTCAGCCACCAGTGTGTGAATTTTAAATTATTAGGTTTTTTTTAACGTGCTGTTTACCGACAATTCGCAGAGTATCCTTTTCTTGTTTACGGAATTTTGTCATTGAAATTTGTTGATAGTACGTAGAGGTCTGGCGATTACATTTTTTGACTCGTACTGATGAAATTTTGGTAACCCCGAGAATTAATTTGACTTGCCCATTTCACTTATTCGATTTGTGTATGTGTACGATGAAGTCCAGGGAGGACTTTAGAATTATGGACGTTCACATGCTTGCCTCACATACGCTTTTTATTTCATACTGTAAAAATTCTTTTTTATTTTAGCTCAGGGTTTCGAATTCCGATGCATATTATTTTTTAAGTTATTAGGTCTTTCATTTAACCCCTCTAGTTTCAGCCACCAGTGTGTGAATTTTAAATTATTAGGTTTTTTTAACGTGCTGTTTACCGACAATGCACAGAGTATCCTTTTACTGTTTAAAGGAATTTTGTCATTGAAATTTGTTGACAATACGTAGAGGTCTGGGGATTACATTTTGACTCGTGTTGATGAAATTTTGGTAACTCCGAGAACTAATTTGACTTGTCTCAATTCACTTATTCGATTTGTGTGTGTATGAGGAAGTCCAGGGATGTCTTTAGATTTATGGACGTTCACATGTTTTCCACACATGTCCTTTTTATTTCAACCTCCGGTGTGTGAATTTTAAATTATTATGTTTTTATTAAACGTGCTGTTTACCGACACTGCACAGAGTATCCTTTTACTGTTTACGGAATTTTCTCATTGAAATTTGTTGACAGTACGTAGAGGTCTGGGGATTACATTTTTGACTGGTGCTGATGAATTTTTGGTAAGTCCGATAGTTAATTTAACTTGTCCCACGATACATGAAAAAATTATTTTGTTGGAAAACGAAATAAAATCGCGTAAATAAATGTATTAATTATTTGTTGATTTTCTTATTACTGATGTATGTGTAATGAGCATGTAAATTCTTCCGGGGAATCGTACCGAAGTCCTCCCGAATACGAGACCGGAGCGTTAACCACCCACCCTCCATGATTTCGGGATTTATATTTACCCAACTTTTTGTATGTATGTGTACAAAGACGTTATTCTATATATTTTTATCTGGCGTGATATTGGACACCAATTCTTCTGCCAATGAAAAAAGAATTCTTAAAATCTTTTGAGTGTTTTCTGTGTTATTGTTCGATAGAAAAGAGAAATTTAGTCACCAAATTTGTTCAATAATTTGATTGTCTAAGAAAAACTTTGCTATCGTCTGTTCTTGATGATGAAAGAGAAGCCGTCATATCCGGGGTATTGAAACCTGTTTTTTCATTTTAGATGCTGTATGCCAGAATAATAAGTTTCATCACCTAGGAGAAACTTTGTTATCGTCGGTTCTTGATGATGATAGAGAAGCTGTGTTGTAATATCCGGGGTACTCAAATCTGGTTATTCATTTTAGATGCCGTATGCGAGAAAATTAAGTTTCACCCTCTAGGTTATGAAAGGGGAACCTGTTATACTTTGAAATTTTCTCGTCACTCGTTTGCAAATTATTCGGTATTATTAAAGAATCAAGTATTTGTATCAATCTCTCCCCTGCAGGGTTTTAATTCAAATGATTTATTTTCATATTATTAGATAATTTTCTTTAGCTCATGATTTCGTTTTATGTCTGAGAATTACATCTTGGAAGTATCGTTCAAAATTTCAATGACAAAATTCCGTAGACAGTGATTTTCAGACAATGCGTAGAGGTCTGTGGATTACATTTTGACCCGTACTGATGAAATTTTGGTAACTCCGAAAATTAATTTGACTGGCCAATATTCACTAATTCGATTTGTTTGTGTGTGTGTGTGTGTGTGTGTACGAGGAAGTCCAAGGAGGAATTTAGAATTATGAACGTTCACATGCTTGCCTCAGATGCGCTTTTTATTTCATACTGTAAAAATTTTTTTAATTTAACTCCGGGTTTCGAATTCCGGCGCGAATTGTTTTATATTATTAGGTTTTTCATTTAACCCCTCTAATTTCGGCCACCAGTGTGTGGTTTTTAAATTATTAGGTTTTTTTAACGTGCTGTTTACCGACAATCCGAAGAGTATCCTTTTCTTGTTTACGGAATTTTGTCATTGAAATTTGTTGATAATACGTAGAGGTCTGCGGATTACATTTTGACTCGTGCTGATGAAATTTTGTTAAGTCCGATAGTTAATTAGACTTGCTCAATTCAGTTATTCGATTTGTGTGTGTATGAGGAAGCCCAGGGAGGACATTCTTTTTTAATTTAGCTCGGGTTTTCGAATGCCGGTGCGTATTATTTTTTATATTATTAGGTCTTTCATTTAACCCCTCTAGTTTCGGCCACCAGTGTGTGAATTTTAAATTATTAGGTTTTTTTTAACGTGCTGTTTACCGACAATGCACAGAGTATTTTACTGTTTACGGAATTTTGCCATTGAAATTTGTTGACAATACGTAGAGGTCTGGGGATTACATTTTTGACTCGTACTGATGAAATTTTGGTAACTCCGAGAATCAATTTGACTTGCCCCAATTCACTAATTCGATTGGTGTGTGTGTGTGTGTGTGTGTGTATATGATGAAGTCCAGGGAGGACTTTAGAATTATGAATGTTCACATGCTTGCCTCACATGCGCTTTTTATTTCATACTGTTAAATTCTTTTTTATTTTAACTCCGGGTTTCGAATTCCGATGCGTATTATTTTTTATATTATTATGTTTTTCATTTAACCCCTCTAGTTTCGGCCGCCAGTGTATGAATTTTAAATTATTAGGTTTTTTAACGTGCTGTTTACCGACAATCCGCAGAGTATTTTTCTGTTTACGGAATTTTGTCATTGAAATTTGTTGACAATATGTAGAGGTCTGGGGATTACATTTTTTGACACGTGCTGATGAAATTTTGGTAACTCCGAGAATTAATTTGAATTGCCCCAATTCACTAATTCGATTTGTGTGTTTGTATGAGGAAGTCTAGGGAGGACTTTAGAATTATGGTCGTGCTTGTAACGTCATTATAGTTCGTCGAATTGTGATGACACGGAACGAGGAGGTCCGGGAAGGCCTTAGAATTACGTCATGGGAATTTCACACCCGGAAGTTCACGTACTTGTGATGTCATTATAGTTCGTCGAATTGGATACTTTTGAAGACTTGTTTGTGACGTCACGGAAATTTCCAGGCACTTGGTGTACCCGTAACTTGATGACGTCATTATTGATAGCCGAATTGGCAATTTTCCCCGTGCGTCACGTGGTGACGTCATTATTGGTAGCCGAATTGGGTATTCTCCCCGTATACATGTTGATGACGTCATGTGAAGTAAACATCCGGGATCATTAAGGACTCATTAGCGGTGACCTCGTGCTTAAACGAACGTTGTCCTACTACTGTTGGCGTATGCGGTTGATGACTCAAAAAGTGTTTGCCCATCACCGACTCGTAAAATTCCACATGGGGAGTTATATCAAGCACCTCATCCATTTCTTACTGTATAGCATAACGATTGTAGGAAGAGCACGTTAGCAGGTGTTAACTGTTTCGCTGTTGGTTCATTACTGACAACTGTTTGAGTTTGTCGCTTCTTATTATAACGAGCGCCCATTCTTTGTATGTAGTCTCAGAGTAATTGTTTCTCCTCTGAAATCCACTAAATTACCGTCCTGGTCGACAACTCTAATGTGAATGTTGATTAGTGTTTTCACCGAGATGGGGAGATAGATGTCGTTTGCAGGTACTTCTAAAATCTTGTACCCTGGCGGTACTGTTGGGAAAAACTCGTGTAGAGTATGTCCCAGCTTATCGTTGACGTAATTTCCCGTACATATGCTGCACTCAATACATATCGCGTTAACTTCGAATAAATGAACAGTGTAGTCTGGTGTATGAAATCCTGACTTTAACACACGTTTAGAAAACCCGAGCAGTGATCTAATTGAGTTTGCTTTGGTGAAGTCTATTTCCACAGGTGTTTGTTGTTTGCTCTAATAACTAGTTTCTCATTATTTGCACGCCTAGCCAAATTAAATTGCCAAATCATCAATATCGTATGATCCAGTGGGTATATCTACCACTTTATTATTTGAGTAATGAAAATTACTATTTGATTCATCAATGTTCGGAATCGAATTGTATGTTTGAAAATCTACCAGACCGATTGTATACTCGCCTTGACTCAAACCTATCGGTGGAAAGTAATCACAGCTCAAGACCGAACTGTTGCCAGACAAGCAGAGTGTCACAGACATGTGTTACCCCGACTAAGGTTCGTGCAAGACTGAAGTTATACATTTTGATTAGTGTTGTAAAAAAACGTTTTATTTTCTGGCTTGAAAAAAAAAACATGAAAAAAAACTTTGAAAAAAAAAACATGTTTTTTTCTGGAACACGTTTTTTTTCACAACTACTAAATCTCAAATTTGTAAGGCAGTTATCGTTTAAAATGACTGTTTTAGAGTTTATTCTAAGTACTTATCTTAGTTTGAAATCTACTATATTTTTCTGGTTCAGTAGGGAAAAAAAATTACGAAAATATTGGCAAAATTGACTGAAATTTCCTTTATGAACGGGGATTTCCCGAAGAGACTAGGTTGCGCGAGAAGGAATCCCCCATTCCCATTGTTTGGAATGATACTTGCTATTTAAAATAGTGCTGCCACCCCTACAAAATTACCTACAGATCTTTTAAAAAAATTAGGAATTTAAAATTTATTCACGGTTTTTTGCCTTATTGGGCTTTCCTTATATTCGTATACTTGTTAACTCTCAGAATATAGTGGTACTTTTTTTAGTGGTACTGACTCATTAAATTGTCAGTAAGGGAGCGTGCATAAACCACGTAGCTCCATTTTGGCCTCCTGTGAACCCCCACGTGGCTTTTGCCTCCCCCCCCCCCCCCATCCGCTCACGAAGCACGTAGCTTTCTTCCGTTTCGATTCCAGAAGACATTTTGTACTGTTTTCTCTTGTCAGACTATTGTAAATTACATACGGATATAATTAACTGAGGGAAATAAATACTCACATGCTGTTGTGAGTTCAGTTCCTCATTTTAACCGTGAAAAATGTTACGAAAGGAAAGTTACGTGGCCTAGTTCGGAAGCCCCCCCCCTCTCCCCACGTAGCCCAGCGTAGGCTTCAAGCTAACCCCTCCTCCCTCTGGACCGAGCCACGTAGTTTGTGCACGGTCCATAATTATGAATCTTTTCCTTGAAACCATTGGTGTAAACAAACGATTGAAAAGAAATAAAGCTCCTATTTTGTATGATAATAGATTTTAATTCAAACTTAAAAGACCGTAATACAGAACTATCGGCGCAGTATTTATGCACAGTGTGTACTTTGCTCACAATTTAAAATTGCAATCTCAAAATCTTTTGCGTACAATACAAGAACAACCAGTAAAAGAAAATTTAACTATTTCTGAAGTTAGAGGAGACAGAAGAAGAGACAGAAAATTCCGACACCAACCGAACTAGTGTTGGTAGTGCTGATACTAGTGAATGTGGTACTGACATAGAGGATGAATAAAATTATGTTACCTATATAGATACACTTATGAATCATTATGTGAGACATTATATGATTCAGTAAGACTTAAAACACACTTGTAAAATGGAAGTTCCTTAAGTAAAACTATAATTTAACAAATATATTATTTTCTGAAAATAAACAAAATTTAGAAAAAAAACACGGGTGCTAGGTTTTTTTCATGTTTTTTTTTCACAAAGCTGAAAAAAAAAACATTTTGTTTTTTTTCAGTTTGCAACACTAATTTTGATACAGGAATTTTAAACATAAATGTCCACATATGTGTGTACCAAATTCCTGGTGCCGCTGCACATTGTACAAAATTCTGTTTCCTGCAAAGTACCGTTGCAGCTCCAATGGTGTAGGTAAGTCACCACAAAATGTCGAAACATTTCACTAGACTATCTTTGTACTTTATGTATGCAACCCAGTGTATCCCAGCATTTTCAGCATTGTCCAAGTTTATGATGCCACATTCACGTTCACGAATTTTTTTGGGACGCATGAAGATACCGCGAAAATTAGATACACGTAAACGCTTTACATGTCTACATATATCATCATCCGTCAACGGCTTCTCAAACTTTTTTTTTTTTTTAATCCAGATCCATCTTTCCGGTACGGTTTCAAATAAAGACCTATACCCCTCATTGCAATTGCCTTCATGGTTTCATTGTGCCGTTTCTCTTCAGTCAACTGCTTCTTTGCTTCGTTAACAGGCTTGACAGCTCTCGCGATAGCCGAGGCTCCTCCAGTAAGAGCTCTCACAGCCGACAATCCAGGAAAATAGGTATTAAAGGTAGGATACCTCCCTTCTTCGTCTTCTTCTTCTTTTTAATGCCTGCGCCCAACTTTAACTTAGCACGCATAGCTCCGTTAACCAGAAATGCAGCTGCCCGTTCACCGAACTTTGTATCTTTGGCACTTATTCTGTTTGAAGCCGTATCTGCGAGTATGTGGTTAGCATTACATCTGTGCATATGCAATGTCATGTTTTCTACATGCTGTATGTAGTAGATTGATCCCCGTCTGACCGAGTTTCAATCGCTTTTCCAGTTTTGTCCCAGGTTCACAGAATTGGTATGTTGGAATGTGTGCCTCAAATGGCATTCTGTCGATGATCTTGTTTAAGAAGCCATGACCCTTTTTCTTCTTGTTCTTCGTAGGAGGAATTGCTATCGACTGATTGATTTTACATATTCGCACGCCTATATATAGCCTGAACAACCATCGAAAAACCTCAGTGTGCGGTTCGTCAAACAGTGGGCAACATTGCCAGTCAGTAATGAGGATTTTGCCGGCGCCAAGCGGGATAAGAGGAATAAGAACGGACCCTTGTTCCCAGAGACAGTGAGGGCAATAGTTTGTGGACCATAAAACTGCGGAAAAACCAATCTTATGTTCTCTCTGAAAGAACACCCCAATGGACTTAGATTTGAAAATGTGTATGTGTTTTACAAGTCGTTTTACCAGCCAAAGTATCAGTTGCTAGTGGAAATACTGAAACCTCTTAAAGAAATTAAGTATTTGACATTTAGCGATAATCAGAGTGCGCCACCACCTAGTATAGCTCTACCGAATTCGGTGTTTGTGTTTGACGACGTTTCCTGTGAAAAGCAGAATAATATAAGAGATTATTTTTGTATGGGGAGACACAGGTCAATACAGGGTGCGGCAGCATAACTTCCTTTTTTCAAAACTTAATAAATGAATCAGAAAATTTTTATTTGTTTTTTTATAATGTAGGCACATACATAAAGTATTATTTTACTTAGTTTTGAAGATCAAATCAGGTAGGTGACGTCCCCCATTCTGCACACACCGAGTAAACCGATTTCTGGTGTTTTTCATGACTCCCGCCAGCATAGCCGGCGTTATGTTGGCAATTTCTTCCTGGATGTTGGTCTTCAAATCTTGTAAGGTCCTTGGACGGTTCACATAAACACGGGATTTCAAAAAAACCCATAGAAACAAAAATCACAAGGGGTCAAATCGAGAGAGCCACTCCAAATCGCCCCTAATTGAGATGAGGCGTTCTGGGAAGTGTTCCCTCAAAACAGCCATCGATGCTCTTGAAGAGTGTGCCGTTGCACCGTCTTGTTTGAACCAAGTGTCCCCTAAGTCCAATTCATCTAGCCGTGGGGAAAAAAATCTTGTAACATGTTTACATACCGGTCAGAATTCACTGTCACTGTGACTTCATTTTCCTCAAAGAACCAGGGACCAATAATTCCACCTGAGGAAATTGCACACCACATTGTGACTTTAGGTGAATGCAAAGGCCTTTGACGCAATTGTCGAGGATTGGTGTCAGCCCAGTAGCGCATGTTTCGTTTGTTGACGGATTCACACAAATGAAAATGGGCTTCATCACCCAAAAAACAATAGCGTCCTCAGGAACGTCTTCCAGAAGAACCTCACACGCGTTCCTCCGACAATTGAAGTCACGTTCAGAAAGTTTCTGCACAATCGCCATCTTGTATGGATGGAAATGAAGATTATCATGAAGAATTCTCCTCAAAGAACGATCGGAAATTCCAAGGGCAGACGCATGTTTGCGCGCAGAACTCCGCGCCGTGGTGATCAGCAACATTTAAGCTCTCACTGCCTCAATGTTCTCAGGTGATCTGATGGGCCCAGGGCCTCCAGTTCTTCGTCTTGTCGCACTTGCAGTTGGTCTGAACGTAGTGACCCACGTAACAATTGATTTCCGGTCCGGGGCAGGGGACAACGGGGTTAAATTAAAGAGATTCCGAAAAGCGCGCTGGGTTGCGATCACAGAACATCCGCTCGAAAAGTAGGCCTCAACGGCAAACGCACGCTCCTCACTGTTCCAACGCATGATGGCGACTGAACTGTCTCGAGACAAAACCTTATAATCACGTCTCTCGAACGAGACCACTAGCGCTGCGCTACTATATCAACCGACTGAATGGCACGCATTTTAAAAAAGGAAGTTATGCTGCCGCACCCTCTCTACTTGTGTCAGACATACAGCCGGATACCTAACCAGTTGGTCAGAGACAACGTTAATTTGCTTGTACTCTTTAAACAGGATGATATGAACCTCAAGCACATTTACAATGAACACGTTAATACCGATATTCCGTTCAACGAGTTTAAAAAATGGATTTGCGGTTATCGACAAAGACTGTGACATGTATCATGGTCGATACCGCAACGGATTTGATTCATTTTTTAATAAATAGTCAATCACACTAGGTACCACCATCATTACAACCATAGACAAGTTTGGTAGAACATCGGTGATACAGAGCAGGATAGTGTTTGTGTACCCGCCTCAGAACATACTTCTTACGAAAGAAAAAAGTCAGGGTAGAATACTCAAACATGTAGCTGACCCCATCGATGTAGTAACCAAACGATATGCCAATAAAGCAATTAATGAAAGTATAATATTTTTTTAACGCTAGAAGTGACTTTGGTTGATAGTATTGTTGCAACGGACAAGTTTCAACATAATGCATTTGTACTAGATGCAGATAGAAATTACTCCGAAATTCTTGTCGATGGCCTCATACTATCAATAGTCAAACAGAGCAGGGTTGTTGTGAGAATGAATTGGGTAAACATTGGATATACGGGAGGGGAACTGTATGTGAATCGAGGTGATAAATTTAGTTTTTTCCCAGATACAAGCCCCATCATAAAGATCCGAAATGCCATTCGACGCAAGTTACTTGAACTGAAGACGGGCAAGGTCGACTATGAACAATGTTTCAAAGATTCGTTAAGACCTGTGACTGATACAATGGAAAATGTTTTCTTACCTCAACAACATCAGAAGCAGTCTTCAGGCGTGATCAAAGATTTCGCGAGTTCTCTAAAGCGAAGTCAACGAGATTATGATTCAGTGTATGGTATTCGGGAGAAAAATGATTCACTAATGATTGAAAACTCTCCTGTGAATATTGATGGGGATGTTATTCTAATTAATGGTGATGAATACGGACGAACAGAAGGATTAATGGAACTGCTGTTTTTAAAAAACCCAAAACGACACATAGTCAAGGACTTGAATAGCTATTTGGAAATATTAAACAACACGAATGCCCACAGAGTAAAATTTAATCCATCTGGCAAAGTTTTTAAAAATGCATCCAGTAAGTACAAAAACATAATCTCTAAACTTGACAAACTGTCTGGTTCTGGTCTTCTTCCAACGAAGGAATATATGTATTGCGACGATCCGAACGAGATCGTTGAAAGACTGAAATTCCTTACCTCATCGACATCAGCTGGACATACTGCACACTCCAACGAAATTCTATCGGTGATTGAAGAACTTCATAAGAGAGACATCATCTTGTGACATGGATCAAGTTGTGGCGGAACTTCATACACCTGCAAGAAGGAATTTCCCAAAACGGCATGTAATAATCAAAGGACTGGATGATCTGTGGCAAGCTGATATTGTAGAAATGATCCCATACTCAAGTAAAAATAGTGGCAACAAGTATATACTGATGGTGATCGATACTTATTTAAAGTTGCATGGGCTCTGCCTCTCAAGAACAAGACAACTAGTGTGGTTGCTGACGCTATGAAGAAAATACTAAGTGGTGATCGTGGTCTTAAAAATGTACAGACTGACAACGGAAATAAGTTTTACAATTCAAAGTTTAATACATTCATGACTAGCCATCGCATTAATCACTACTCAACACATACTCTTCTTAAAGCATCAATAGTTGAACGACTCAACAGAACAATAAAAAATGTGATGTGGCAAGAATTCAGTAGACGTGGTTCACATCGGTATATTGAAGTTCTTCCGCAGTTAATGTCTGGTTATAATAACAAGTGGCATAGCACCATCAAGTTGAAACCGTGCGATTTTAAAGACATATCACTACTTTCAACAGTGTACAGTCATATTAAGATTACTACTCCTGTAAAATTCAAAGTTGGTGACCATGTCAGAATCAGCAGATTCAAAGAAAAGTTTGAAAAAGGTTACTTACCTAACTGGTCAACTGAAGTTTTTACAATCAGTAAAGTGAAATTAACAAATCCAGTCACTTTTTTACTTAAAGATTATCATGGTAATGATATTTATGAAGCATTTTACCAGCAAAAACTACAACTAACAAAACTTACAAGTACTTTTTTGGTTGAACGAGTGATAAAGAGAGGAAAAATGTGGTTCTGGTGAAGTGGTTGAGTTTTGATAAATCACATAACACATGGATTCGTAAAAAATGATTTATTTAAAAAATAAATATATGCATTTTTCTTAATAAATAAACTTATTTTTCTAACAATACTGTGGTTTTTTTCTTCTTCAGTTACGTTAATATAAGACAAGTGAGCATACAGAACGACAAACTTACAATCTAAGGAACATGTAGCAACAGCACCCAGCAGCCAATTTTATAAAGTTCTTAAAGCAAAAAATGAGCACAACGCTCAACAATGTACACTTAATCTATTTTACAAATCAAAATGAGCACAGCAATGATTTACGGACCAAAATCTGTAGTGCACTAGAAAAAAATAAACATTTAATGACTGGAATCAGTAGTGTATCTAAGTTTTTTGTTTTTTTTTACAAAAAATATTTAAAACAGCCTATTTACATATTTGCAGCGTCACTATATATATTTTAAAGCTAGATACACAGATAAACGGTATATTTCCTCTTCATGCACGCACTACATACACTATCATTCAAATATTCAACTAGATACAGATTTGCGCCCCCACGGCAGGGTCTCTATCCCGTCGGGGAAAGTATGTCGCTTATCATCCGTCCTAGACAGACCCAGCTTGGAGATTTTGAAAGTATTTACAATATGCAGATTCGAAGATATTCTATGTTGGGGATGAAAAAGGGGTGGCTCCCCCTGGAGACAATTAATGTAGTCATCAATTTCTAATTTACTTGTGATGGAGCCGGCCAAACCCTTACCCCGTCTACAGGTTCGATCGGTCTCAAGCCGGAACGTATACATTTTCGAACGTAACTCAGCAAACTCCGCAATCAGGGTACCATTCGCCTTATCCTTCATATCACCGACAACCTTTTCATTATGAGACTCAATCCTGAAACGGTTGCTGGTGTGATATCCGGACGTGTCGAATTCCTCCTGCTACATAGCATCATTTCATATGGATTACAGTCCCTCACTAACTAAATGAAACTTTCCTGTCCGTATAAAGTCATTTAGGGCATCTAAACTGAGGAATAGCAAATTCGTAATGAAATCGGTACATCCTCAGTTTAGAAAGGTCAAGAATGCACATCCTGAAATATACAGACTTGTTGAACATAATCCTAGCTTTCGCCTTCTCCACAGCCACAAAGTTCTCATTGAAAATAGCTGCCCGTTTGAAGAGTGGTGAAGCTATGTGTTTGCGGGCACCGCGGTGGCCCACCCATTTAGTAAAGCGATTAATTTTCGTCACTTTCAACCCCAAACCTACACATTGCTAGAGGACTCGGTAATGGAGAACATACCGTACCTTATCCTCCAGATCATTAGCTTGGTGTGGGTAGAACCTACAGGGACTTTGTCTGAACATAGCGGCAGGTCTGCTAGAACGTTGTGTTTATCCTGAGGAATCGCAAGGTCTACCTCCAACACCAATCCCCTTGGCGAGTCAGCTGCAACGCTCATAAAATCTATGCTGGCAATCTGCTCAGCCTCCAGCCATTGAAACCCACCAAAGGGTTGATACTCGGACATGTCCCAGCTGTACAGATATTTACGTCGAAGTACATAATAAAGTATTCAGACGCCTCGCGGTTGTACTCCGCCATGTACCGGTTATTTGCCTTGGCATACCTGTGCACACACTGGCAAATACATCCTCGAATTCCTCGTTCGAAAAGGAGCAGCATGTCGATATCTGTCAGAAGGTCCAGTTTAACACGCGTGCTCCTTAACATAGCCTGCCACAAAGGTCTGGGGAAGTGAAGTAGTGGGCGGGGTCCAGGGTGTACTTCTCCAAATATACTCTCCTAAATTTCTCAAACAAATCTGCAAGTAGCCGCACATCTGGGTCCATGTACAAACTTGCATATTCTCCTAAAGTCTTGATCTGGAAGACACGCCACACTTGTGTCACGTGCTCGTAATCTTCATCAGAAATTCCTGACTCCTACTGTTGTGTCCTGGTTGGCTTACACTTCCACGAGCGGTTTGGAAGGCGGGAGCATAACTATGACTATCTTAAAATTAGAAGTCAAATAAGAAATAAGTGAGGTTCGATTTCCAGACAAGGGAACTCGGAAGGGATTTACTGATAGAAATAAAAAATCATACAAGTTGAAATTACAAGAAACAAACTTGCAACTCACTAAGAACCAATAAAGTCCCAAGGAGAGGGGCGGGGCACTGATAAACTAATGTTCCAATACATATCTCGATGTCTCTCGTGCCCTAAGTCGCTCTAGCCGTTGACGAATCCTTCGCATAGCTATCACTATCATCCTATAGGTAATAACAGTATCATGAGGGTTAATCAGCGTGAAATTCCAATCTCCCATGTCCATGAAGCTAAGTGAGTGTCCTCCCACCGTTGTGAATACCTAAGTCCCAATTTCCAACTGAGACTGGAGTTGAGAATCGAAGTCCTAGCTCTCTGACTCCGCGACTCTACTATGCAGTGCTGCTAGGCCCCCGGCACTAGGCAGCTACGACCCCACACTCTGGCGGTCGTCCCTACTCTAACGTTTGTTAGCTCAGTCACCACTATTTATACTTCTTAATTACGGCAATCTCCGTCCTTTCGTCCTTTCCAGGAGCTAATCTGTGGTCAGACACGTTGTCGCGAATGTGTCACGAATATCGTGAAATAAGCACAAAATAGTTAGGAATATTCAGTTGCGTGAGAAGCCGCAAGTATAGGAAAGAGCCATTAGTGAGGCAACAACTAGAAAGTCTCCAGAACACAGATCAACAAAGTCATTAAGTATGGAAGCTACCAACAGAGGTATCCGGGAAGCAGCCACAGGGGGCCCGAAATAGGTGGACAGGCATGTGTATTGCAACGTGACCCGGGAGAGTACGTGACAGAAGCTACAGAAGCTTCTAGAAGGCAGATTAAGGACGCAATCAAGCGATATATAAGGGGGTCGTTTGGGCCACTGAAGGCAGAGTAGGACCGACCGCCAGAGTGTGGGGTCGGAGCTGACCAGTGCGGGGCATGGCAGCTACTCAAGAGAGTAGGGCCAGCAAGCAACAGAGCTAGTTAGGGACCAGCCGCCAGTGAGTGGGGTTGGAAGCTGACCGGAGCGGGGCACGGCAGCTAGACTAGCAGGACTTCGACTCTCACCTTCAGGCTTCATGAGGAAGCAGGACTTATGTTCTGGCATAGGCTCTGATGCCAGTATAGGACTTAGTCGACGGAACGACATGGTCGAATAGTACTTTGAAGCCGCACACCTCCCTGGGACTTAGGTTAAACAAATGTAGGAGTTGAACTTAGAATTCAGAACTCGCGCCTACCTTACCCTTAGACTTGAACACCTTTAGACTTTGATTTTCCTAGCAAGCCTTACCGACGGAACTTCGGTTTACAGATGTAAGTCGGTCTTCGTGAGCTGCAAACTTGTCTCTGATAATTCTTGTGTATGTTTATTTCTACCAGTTATTCCACTCCGAGTTCCCTAGTCTGAAGTGAATACCCATGTTGCAATTGATTCTAACATCAAGCTCTCATCTTCCGAACCGCTCGCGGAAGTAAAAGCCAACCAGGACGCAACAACGTAGCATCACATGGGCCTCCACGTGAGATTTTGTAAGGTTGGAAACTCTCTTTCAGTGACCTTTCCCTGCCTCCCGGTTTCTTCCATGCCTAGGTCCGGCTTTGAAAGTGTGTGTCTTAATGTCACCTTCCTTGAGGCTCTTAAGGTGACTCCAGACTTTCTCTCTGTTGTTGACGTGCAGTGGATGTCTTAATAGTTTCCTAACGCGTTTGCTTAGTGACCTCCCGTCTCTGTGTTTGCTGGCTGGCTCCTAATATTTTAACATTCACAATTCAAGTAAGTCTAACTCCTTTTAAATAATTATATTTCGCGAACCCTCGCGAATGCCTTTCGCGACACTACAATGAGTTATAAAATTTTGACTTTGGAGGAAGCGTGGCCTCGGTGAGCTTCCCCCACTAATCCATATATTCGTAGGGTAAGACACCCTTACCTTTAACCAATTGGAACATCTCAGGGTCGGTGAAATGAGCACTGGTATTGTGCATGTCACAGTCTTCAAGGGTTCCAACCAGTTTATCTAATGAGGCCTGCATGAAACGGCACGAGTCCAGAAATCTTAAAGTGATTGATCCTTTTTACTAAAATAAATATGTATTTATGGGGAGCATGTCCATCCCATCACCGTCGAGGTTTGATAAAGCCATAACAAAATGTGCATCTGCATGTTGTGAAAGGAAATGGGTATGTACCTTTGATTTTAAACTGCAAATTGCAGTTATTATGTGCAGCCCCCCTGAATTTACCCGTGATATGTCTGTGATCGCGGACCTTAACAGTCCCTGTTCACTGTATTTCTAATTTTGCACCACCTGGGAACTCTACTCTTACCGGATCTACCTTTGCGGAATCAACCTCGAGCTGGATCAGGATATCTTCGCGGCTGAAATATTGAAGACGTCTGTTACAAATATATATAGCACCGTTATGATTACTTAATGATGAAATGACTAACTGTGACAAGTCGTGAACTCAAAAGTAATGGTATTTTTCAGTACCATAAGTAATCATTAACATGTTTATGTGGTTTTTCCGTTTCTTTTCAGTATGATGGAGGGCCCTGGAAACTACATGTTTACCATTAACTACATCCAGAGCGAAACCATCTACTGAATAGTCTGGATTTTGCCTCTCAAATTTGGAAATGTACGAGTTTCACCGGAAACTCGATACCTGAAAAATTGAGGGGGTACTGTGAACGTACTTTCTTGTAAATGTTAACTTTTCTCACCTGATTTTTTACTGCCTTAACGTGAAAAGCAAGAAAGCATAAGTCGTCATCTCTGTTTTCAACATTAATGATTGCTATCTTTCTAGAGATATCCAGTTGCAGAGCAACATATGATGACCCTCGATAGAATGATTCAAAATTAGAAATGTTAATGTCGATGGATATTATTCTATCGATAGTTTTGCCACTATCACTTTCCTGAAATTCACTCAATTTTACTTCGAGCTCCGACTTCACATATTTGTTATACAAATCAGACAGGGATGTACCACGCGTGACTTCACGCATTTTCGTCAAAAACGAAGACGGACGGTTTCGAAAAATATTTTCTTCTGAATTTTGTATGAGACAATCAACCCCACCTGTACCTTTACTGACAGGGAGGACCAACAATTTCATCGATTTTTTTTTTGTCAAAAGTTCATGACAAGCATCAACGTATTTAAGCGGGTCAAGTTAATTTAAAGACTTTGAATGGAACCGGAATAAATTCTTCGTTCAAAACCACATTCCCGGTGTTCAAGGACCAGGCGCGTTGCGGGAAACTTTCACCCCGTTGCTGCGGTGTTATGCCTGCTTATTGGTATAGGATTATGACTACATGCTGCTGCTGCTGGCGTTGGTAGCCATTCTAGGCGTGTTGGTAATAGGTTGGAGAGGTGCGACAACACTGTCCCATCCCGGAGTGCCTCAGAAAGCTGTGAAGCGCCCCCGAGACTGGTGGACACGGTTCGTATCGCTGGTAGGTATTTTTGATTGAGTTATACTTGGTTTCGACAGGCGAGCGGCTACCCGCCAAGAACCAGGGGAAGATAGTGGATAGAAAACTGATGCTAACATTGGACGTAAAGACAAGCTTTGCACAATAGATGGTTTTAATTCATAACCTTTAGATGCATACAAGTATTAGGGTAGCAGGTTCTGCTTGCTCTTCCTTATTTTATCATGTATGAATAAATGAAGTAACTGAAGGAAATCACACTCCCTCCTATTGTAGTAACCTTAACCTAAACAGAAATGCAGTAGCTAAGGGAAGCAAGCTCGTCACTCCCTTATACCTTTAGAGAATGCTGTCTTAGGCCACTTAGACATAACATGAATGCAGATATGGTTGCTAAGAGAAACAAAGTCCTATACTCTCTTAGAACACTTAGGAATAAAACAGAATGCAAAGATAATGTTGCTAAGAGAAACAAAGTCCTATACTCTCTTAGAACACTTAGGAATAAAACAGAAGAAAATGGCTACTTAACTGTAAGTATTGAGATGGCCGACTGAGACCTCAAGAAAGACATATACACCCACTGTGGTGTAAAATCCAAGTTCAGAGTGACACGTGGCTAGCGAATAATTCCAGATGGTTGAGGTGAAATAGTGCTCAACTATTCCCTGTGCCGGCTACTGGTGTCGGAGTTCTTCTTGCTGATGTGGAGTCTGTTGGTGATGAGCTGCGACTCTGCCATCTCTAGGTTTTGGCCCAGTTTATATATGTTTGCGTGAAACGATTTCACCGGGATGTCTCCATAGGGGTTGAAAGCGCTTTCACTCTCTCCCGGAGTCCCGAGTAGACTTTCGCTTTCTTGGCGGCGGTGAGACGGACTTGTAGCGAAGGAACTAATTCAGCGCCGTAATTATTATAAATGTGAATCTAAGGAGGCTGTGTCGTAGTATTAATATCGCAGATATTACAACACGCCTGCTTGGTCCAGCAGATGCTTGTATGTGTGTGACCTGTGGTCCCGATTCCCAGGGTTGCCACATTAGTTGTGGTGCATCACATTCATACATGTCCACGTTTCATCCTAAAATAATAGAAACCAATTATGAAAATGAAGTTCATATCTAGTTATATGGGATGTATGAATATAACATACTGAGGCTTACCATTCAGTTGCAAAGGTTGAATTCTCATTCTTTTACTAGGTACATTACTATCTGATAGACCCTCACCCACATACTCCGGTAAATCTATAAAAAAGTTACTAAAGGGTAAAGTACTATATGACATACTGTACTGTTAAAACACAAAAATATTAGGAAAATACACGAATTTGTTAAATAAAAAATCTCTGAAGCATACTGTACTGACAATCAAATAATTCACGTTCCAAGTTAGACTGTGCGGTAAATCTATAAAAAAGTTATCATAGGTTAAAGTGCTGTATGGCATACTGTACTGTTAAAACAAAAAAACATTAATCCTTTGTTTATATAGCAGATACATAAATAACTGAAACTTTTAATCTATAAAAATATAATTACCATGTTGATTCATTTCATCTGGCGAAAGCAAATTTTCAAAGCTTTGTGAAGACATTCTCCGTGTGGAAGTTCAGTTTCCACTGGTGTAACTGCTGGCGATCTTGTCTCATTTATACTGATGGGGATCCGGAAAGACCACTGCGCTCGTGATACCTCGAAATGGATATTTTTCCCCAGATCATAAGCTCACACTCTCCTATCTCAGAGTGTAATTATGGCTAGGCGATTTGGCTGTTTTTCCCAAGTGAGAAGGTCGTCGGCTCACGCTCTCCTACTATACCGGGGGCAGTGTAATTAAGTCACACTCTCCTCGTATACTGGGCATTGTAATTAAGTCGCTCTCTCATACCATACCTGGACAGTGTAATTAAGTCGTTCTCCCATCCTATACCTCAGAGTAATTTGTAATTGATAGGGGCATCCGATAAATTTCGCACTCTCTTTTCAACACTACTAACAATGAAATTTCGGATAAATTCCTTTAATTAATGTGTAACATATTTTAGTTGGGTTTATGCTTGGATGCATAGAAATTATTTAATTAGACACGTGACATCCCATAAAATTAATGTCGTTGCACAATAAATTTAGGGTTTTGTCTGCCCGGGATGTTATTACGCGTTTCCATTACACTTAAAAGGTTGTTGAAAAAAAATATGTTTTGATCACTGGGAGAAATCGTTCAACGACGGTCTGTGATTTATGTCTTGTGTATATTGTTGCCGGAAAAAAATATTGCTTTCGAAGCCATACGATTTATTCACGGAGCCAGAGAGCAGTGTGTTCATGAGATGTGTTCATAAACAGAATGTATTTTTTTTTTTTCATTTGCTCTGTCGAACAATTTACATTGATTATTTGGGAAAAATGGGGGGGGGGGGGAACAGAGTCTTGTATGAAACCGACTAGACGCTGTCGTCGATTCAAACAAAGAATCGTGCGGTTCAAACTCCCGACTGCGTAAATGTTTTTATCGTATGTAACATGCACTTGTGACGTCTTGAAAATTTTCTTCAGGGGCGTCCATTAATTACGAGAGCAGTTTTTTCGTAAATTTGGAGACTTTATCTTTACCGTTCTTTGAAGCGTGGAAATCTGAAAAGAAAGTTGACGTGAGATTTCTGTTCCCCCTCCCCCTGCTTAGTGAGATTTCGGTCTTGTAGTAATGGTGGCTCCGTTATCTGATATGCCTGGAGGTCCGGGAAGGTCTTTGAGCACATGTTTGTGACGTAATGAAAATTTCCGGGCCCCCCTGGGTACCAAGAATTTTTTAAGCCTGTGGCTTATATTCAAAGCCTGTCAATGGAAATTTCCATCAACCAGCTAGCCCAAAGGTCCGGGAAGCACGTGTTGGTGTCATTGAAAATTGGACGACCTTAAGGAATATCTTGTCAAAATTTTTCTAGATCCACGTTTGTGTATGCATTAGAGCACGTATTAGTAACGTCACAGGAATTTCTAGACATTAGTGTATTCATTTCCTAATGAAGTCATGCGCTCCATTGTAATTAAATTAAATAAACATCCGAGACCATTAAAGGTCAATAACTTGGGTTTTTTCTGCGCTCATATGAGTCAAGTACCCTTACGTTAATTCGGAGACATAAACCGAATTGAAAAATTTAAGTAAGTACTTGCAGGCCCGCCGCTAGCTGTTTGAACTCCGTTGTGCAATACCGATTATGTCGCCCCCTGTCTAACTATAACCATACCAGTGGTGTACAGAGGAATTTCCCGCGAACCGGGTCATGAGATTGGCGCCCCTTCGAATATTATTTTGCCGCCCCCATGTTGCCACCACCCCGAGTGTCGTCGCCACCAGAAGCAGCAGCTGAGCTAAAAAAAAAATTGCCGCCCTCGATCACTCGATTTGCCGCCCCCCTGGATGTTCCGTCCGCGTGCGGTGCACGTCTTGCACGCCTGCTTACGGCGAACCTGAGTACCTGGATAAGATGGTCATGAAAAATGGATTGGAAATAGAATCTATTCCGAAAAGGATACGCAAACTCGAAATAGCCTACCAAACTTCGCAAAAAATCTAAAACAAACAAAAAATGTCTCCCACAATACTAATATACGGCATTATGAAACAAAGGCTTAAACCAGTAGTTTTTTATGCAGGCTAAAGTTTGTTCCTGAATGCTGATAAAGAACTCCTGGGACAACTGGAAAAAATGAGCGAAAAATTATTATGGAATTCTGGGTTGCTACTCCAAGAATGGCGTCCATTCCGCAGCAAAACAAAGAAAATCACTGTACGTAAAAGACGGGCACGATTCTATGGTCACCTCAAACGAATGCAGGAAAACAAACTGACTAGAAAGATCTTTAAATTCTTCGATATAAAACCAAAAACCCTGATCCGTAAATATCAAAGAAGACCTTGAATTGTTAGGATCAAGCCACTAATATGCTTTTAAGAGAGATTTCTTTCGGGAGAAGTTAGCGACACACGGGATAAACAGACACGAACAATCCAACTCCTTGAACAGAAGAACCGAGCGTGGTGGGTGAGCGGTAACGGTCTGGCCTCGCATTCTGCTGCACGTGACTCGAATCCCACTCCGACTATCCAGATTTCGGTTTTACTTGGTTTTCCAAAATCACTCCAGGGGAATGCCGGGATGATTCCCTAACAAAGGCCATGGCCGAAAACCTTCCCGTTCCTTGCGTCCAGTCCTCCCCGGCTTTAATGACCTCAACGTCGACAAGACGTAAAGCAATAAGAAAAAAAAACGAAACCAGAAAAAATTTGTATGTGTTCACATAAGGAATTGTCACGATATATTTATCATCAGTTAACTGACACTTTCTATATAAACTTAAATGTTATGATCTGTCGCAAAGAATTGTGCAATTACCAGCTGCCCGGACAGAGTTCTTTCTGTCAAAAGCTATTGGCCTGCCGCCTGACCAATAGAAAAAATAAATAAATAAAAAGTATTTCAGAGTGATCACTTTATTGATTTAATGTCTCAATAATAAACAACGATTATTTCCAAAAATAAGTTTTCTATTTCGTACACTGCAAGACGTTAGTGATAATGTGATGATATTTTTATTGTAATGTTTGATGGTACACGATTTTTTGTTTGTTTGTTTGATTACCTGGCGCGTAAACAAACAAAGCTGACGGTTTTCCAACTCGGGAGCAGTCCATGAAAGAAGAATGGGTTTTCAAGATTAATGCCAAACACACTCAACGACTGATCGTGGGATTTATTTATGGTCATAGCGAAAGCAAGCAGCACTGGAAATTTCAGTCGTTTAAATTCAAATGGTACGTCAGTTGGTACCATTGGGATGCGAAGTATCAACACATCTTCTCCCTTATATTTTCCCTTTAGAATGGTTTGTTAATATTTCGCAACATTGTGACCACCGATCCTACTTTTAATTGAGGATAATGAGGCAACAATCCTGGCAAATCCAGTGAGTTCAAAAATTCTGGTGGATACATGAAGACATAATCTTGGTTAATTGCGCAATCAACTGATTTGTATATACTTAATTCACTGGCAATTTCATTTCGAATTTTGCGATTTATTTAATTTACATCCGTCTTTTGGGCAGCTAATATAGCTCGTTCGCTCAACCAAAAATGATCTCTGTAATTTTGAGCGACGTTTGGGAACACCTATTTTTATAAACTTGGTTTTCGATTCAGTAAATTGACAGGAAATGTAATGCAGCCAGTCCAAACGTCTACAGGGATTTTGCCATTATCAATATCAATGAGATGTTTTGAAAATATTTCTCCAGATTGATAATTTTGCAATTCGGTACGCATGTTCTTGCTTAAATTTAGTATCTAATTTCACTATGCCATTTGCTTCCTTTTTTTATTTCAACGCCTTACAATGTGGGCAAACTGAGTTCATAGATCCGATGGCAACGCATTGGTAGGAACTGTAGTTAGTTGAAACATCGTAACTGAAAGCCGCTTGCGAAACACTGAAAGCAGCTTGAAAACCACGCGTTGTACGTGATTGTAATATCCTAATCCTTTCAATTTTATTTCGCTCTTCACGTTGCTGTGCAGTCCGATTAGATTGAAAATCAGCTTGGTTTGTAGCGTTTCGAGTTCTTCGGCGCAAATTGCTGCGCCCGCGTCTTGTAGGCGGCATGGGTCTAAATGTAAATAAACAATTGGTTTCCGAGAGAAGCGAAAATTTAAATGCAACCTAGAAAATGCCACGCACGGAGGAAGTAATGATAACACGTACGTCAGTGATATTATTTTCGCTGATCACACGCAGGCATAGATTAATATGCATAGAGCCTAATAAACTTGAAGACATACCAAAGATAATCCTAACGCGCCTTTCTTTTGTTTTTATTGAGGGAAAAGAAAAGTGTTGTTTTTACTATATTACTTCCAATTTTTACGTTTTTTCCCTTTGGCACCAAAATTAAAACAGCAATACTCAGGAAGAATAAAACACAAAATTAAATTTTTTAACTTTAATTTCTATGGACTCAATATATTTTCTTGTTAGATATCTAGAAATATTTAGAAACAATGTCTTTATATTAATAAATAAATTACGCCAAAGCAATTAGCTTTTTTGTATTTATTGGTCTCCCGTACGCGTTTCACTTCTTTTACAGAAGCATCTTCAGCGGTTTTTTCTGTCAATTACGTACAAAAGTTGTAAGCAGGTTATGTTGTGTTTGGTACAGTGGGATGAATTATTATCTAACTTATAATCTACTTACATTTTGTGGTCTATTGCATTTCTTTTAGCTCCATTCTCAGCATCAGTGCTTTTGCATTTTTGGTGAGAAGTGTCTTCATTATTTCGGATTCACATCACTACACTTTATTGCACTGTACTATGTTGTTTTTTTACTTGAGAATGGTCGTTCTGTTTTTGTTTACTAAGCATCGATTTTGTGTAGTTATGCGGTATTGTTTTTTTTTTCAGTCTTACATTATTTGGCGTTTTTTTTTTTTTTTTTTTTTTTTTTTTTTTTTTTTTTTTTTTTTTAATATAAATGATTTCAGTAGTTGTGGTTTTGTATGTCCTTATTTACTGTTGTTTTTCTGTGTCGATGTTTCTATCTTTTTTTAGCTTCAGTGTTTTGTATAGTGTTTGGTGTGTGAGCTAAAAGAAATGCAATAGACCACAAAATGTAAGTAGATTATAAGTTAGAATATAATTCATCCCACTGTACCAAACACAACATAACTTGCTTACAACTTTTGTACGTAATTAACAGAAAAAAACCCGCTGAAGATGCTTCTGCAAAAGAAGTGAATCGCGTACGGGAGACCAATAAATACAAAAAAAGTCAATTGCTTTGGCGTAATTTATTTATTAATATTGATCAGCAATTGAGGAAAATGATTCACAACATCCAGATAATGTCTTTATATATTTGAAGAAAGAATGATTTTGGAATGCTTAGAAACATCTAATACCTTATAATGTATGAACACTTGAATGAAGCTTTGTTCTTTGACTAAGCATAGAAATCCCACTTAAGATTTCTAACTAACCCTTGGGCCGGACAATACATTTCCCACAGTGTCAAATCTGAGGTTATTTGCAGATGACACAATGATATTTAATAAGATTAAAACGGGTAAACGCTGAACAGCCGCAGGGTGATCTAGACATGATATCTAGCTGGGTAGGTCTACGTATGATACAGATAACAAAGAAGAGTCAGCTTATTAGGTACGCAGATAAAAAACTGAAGGCTGAATATGATTTTAGGCTGTAGAATTGCTTGTTGAAAACTTGAAGTGTAAATATCTTGGCATAACATTTTATAACTCACCCAAATGGGCAGGACACATTGGGCGGGTGGTAGGAAAAGGTTTCAAAATTCTTCGTTATTGGAGTGATATGGGAGGATGTACTGGAGAAATGAGGGAATTGTATTACAATACTTGGGTCAGACCTTTGCTTGTATATGGTGCTGTAGTATGAGACCCACACTTTGAGTATCAAATACAGGACTTGGAGGGGGTGCAAATAAGGGCTACTAAATTTGTCTCTGGTTATTACCTCAGGGCACAATCAGTAGCCGATAGGAACTGGATTGGGAGTCATTGGAAGACAGGAGGAGGGTGAAGAGAGTCATTGGAGTTAACAAGGCGTTTATTGGTGCTGAGGCGTGGAAAGATATTGGTAGAAGACTTAAGAGAGAGGCTTGGAAGGGAAAAGATGACCACGACCACAAGCTGGCTCTTTATTTCAGGTATAATGGAGTGGGGAAATTTTCTTTCGCAGAGACTGGAAAAAATTGCCAAGGCAACTGATAAATAATTTTGCTAAATGCTGAAAGAATTTAAAAATAAAATTTTATAAGGGCAAAAGTAAATGTGGGAGAGGGTATTTACTCCAAAATGATTTAAGATAATAATAATAAAAAAAAAGAGGTTAATAGATGAGTCTGGAAATTGCTACCAGAGCGTCGGCATCATCGCAATTAAGTTAAATATACTTTATTCGTAGAAAGTTGTAATAACATGAAATATTCATTTATCAGAAAATATTGACTGATATATTCTAAAATTAATTTCATTGCATGGATACTTCACTCACATTAAAAGCAGATACCTGCATAATATTTATAATTATTGTATTTTCTAGTTGCAAAATCTGGCCAAAAGGTAACTCACATTGTTATTACAATAGATGAAACATACAGTAGTTTAATAAATCCTATAACACTCGATCTCAAAATAAATTGCATGCAAATTGCACCATTTCGTAGTATATTGGATTTGTGTTTATCTTTTAAAATTGTGTTAAGCATAAAATGTAATTATAGTATTAAGAAATAACGGTTCGTTGTAGACTCTAGTGATTGTACAGATAAATAAATAAAATAATAAATAGTATACAAATTATATGTAATAATATTCACCTGTGCTCTTTTTTGTTGTATTAACAAAAATCTCGAGTATTGGTAGCATTGCCGTATCTCAGATGGAAAAAGAAATTTATTGTGCCGAGGGCACAGTGCAGATCAGTGATGTACATATGCTGGTAAGCTGAACACTTGATGTTTGAATGTCGCTTATTCACGTTGAAATGATCTGAAACTAAATGACAACAAATTAGGGCTTAACAACATGTAACAAAAAATAGCTTGGTAGTTGGTTATTTTTACGCAGAGTTGCTCATTAAATGTTTTTAAATGGAACACCTTTTGTTAACAACTGTTTTTGACGAATTATTTTTTTCTAAAAGGAGTTTGTTCGTGCGGTACGGGATGTCGCAGTGTTTATAAATATCTCGAAGCTTTGTTGCGGAAAATTCCAATACTTGTAAACTTGTCTAATCATTATCTGAATACTCTACTTACAAACTTTGTAATATCTGTTACATGTCGGTCTGGAACAACATTCACCGCTCTGAACTCGCATTCGGGAGGACGCGGTTTCGAATCCCCGTCCGGCAATCTAGATTTCAGTTTTAAATGATTTCCCGAAATTGAAGTTCGCAATAAATCCGGGTTAATGGAAGTGGAAGACAGGGCTGTTCTTAACCAACATGTAACAAACACTACCAATAATATCTGGATTATTCTGGAATGCCAGAATGTTTGGATAAATATGCGCGAGGGTGGACGTTTGGGTTATACTGTGTACGGCAAGGTAATCCACACTAACAGATATTTGCACACCATGTCGCATTCTCCCGGCAACGAAAAGGGACGTACTGACATCATTGAACTTAAGAGCAAGGACAGTATGTGACACGGAAAGTCTGAAGGAAGAAATGGAGACACTTACAGGAAAATTCCGAGACAACGCCTACAGAAGGGATTTTAGAACAACCAAATCCATGAAATACGTCAATTTATCCCATGATAGAGGAATGGAATTAAATTCGGACCCCAATTTTTTTTTATGTCTCGTCTTTGAGTTACTTTTACTTGAATTCTAATGGAATACATTCTTTGGAATGTTTTCAAGTATCCTACAAGATAGAAATTAGTAAATATCTGATCATTGTTTTCAAATTCATTTTTAATAAAAAGTTGAAAAAATAGTTTCCGAGAAAAAGGCAGCCAAAGTCTGACCCCTGTTAAGAATATACGCAAAATTATCAGAAAAGTTCATTAAAATTAAAAATATGAAAGTTTTATTTTAATATTTGACCATATGCTATAAAAAATTTAGCTGATTTGACCTTCATATTATTTGATAATTTACCAACTAAGAAAAAAGATAATAAGATCTTCCACTAACGACAAAAATTACCACTTCTTTTACCAAGGTTTTTATTTGGTTTGACCATCTGAAACAACATTTCAAATCATTACAGACTGACGAAATATTCATATGAATTATGGCGGCGCCAACTTAGGACATCTTTGACTTGGAAGTTTCAGGCATTAAAAAGGATGCTTTGTAGATATCAAAGTAAACATATAACTCACTGATAGACAATAGTATTTGCTAATCACACTGCAGGGAACAGACTATCACTTCTCCCTTTGGAACACTACAAAAGTGATGTTTAATGCACTACTGCACAATGTTTCACTCTTACTGAAAGCTAATAGTGTAAATGGAGGGATACTCGTCTCTGCCCAACCCTGAAAACTTCAAAACACATCAGTTATTTCGATTATCTACATGCTGAAATATATCCTGCCAGAATGCAGCACCATCCAAGTGAAATTTGCCTCTCCCAGTCCCATACGTGCAAGGTATCAAGACCGGATTGGAAAATTGTTAAACAGGGCGTACGTGCGAACCGTTTATAAGGGAACGTGCACAAACTACGTAGCTCGGTCTAGGGGGGGGGGGGTTGGCTGGAAGGCTACGCTAGGCTACGTGGGGGGTGGGGGGGGGGGGGCCGAGCCAGACCACGTAGCTTTCCTTTCATAACATTTTTCACAATTAAAATGAGGAACAGAACACACAACAGCATGTGAATATTTATTTCCCTCAGTTAATTATCTCCGTATGTAATTTACAATAGTATGACAAGAGAAAACAGTACAAAATGTCTTCTGGAATCAATAGGGGATAAAAGCTACGTGCTACATGAGGGGGGCGGGGTGGAGAGGGGGTAGAGGCAAAAGCCACGTAGGGCTACTTGGGAGGAGGCGGGGTTTCACAGGAGGCCAAAATGGAGCTACGTGGTTTATGCACGCTCCCTAAGGCTCACTGCAAGCTTGGCCAATAATACCGTTTACTCCAGTGGTAGTCAAACTGGTCCCTACCACACACTAGTAGGCGTTCCAGCCTTCATGGTGGGCGGTAGCGGCTTTGTCCGATACTGAAGCACTTCCTTTTTAAAAAAAATTTAATATACTTTTCTTTTAAAATTTCAAGATTTTTAATTATGCCAATTGAACTCTTTTCAGTTTGCCAAAGTATTATGTTATTTATTGACAAACTTGAACTTCTCGTTATAACCCATTTAAAAGAGAGTTTCATGTTTCGTGAATTATTATCTATAATAGATAATGCAACTCCAGAATATTGAAAGATTCAGCCGTCACCTTAACCAACTTAAACTGAACATGCAATAACGATTTGAAGATATTTTGAAATGTATGCCTGAATGAAAATTCTTTTAGCACAAATAGCGACGAGGCTGATGCAACTAGCCAAGAACTGTTAGAAATTTGATACGATGAAGAAATTAAATATAAATTCGATGGTGGTGGATACGAAAACCTGTGGCAAATAATAATAATAATAATAATAATACCTGTCTTATATTTAAATATGTAAGAAAATGATATTCAGTTTATTGATAACTTTCCCTATCTCGTGTAACCAGGCTTTAGTGCTGCTAATCATATTACGATCAAAGAAAGGAATCGCCTGAATATTCCCGAAAGAGGAGACCTTAATAAAAATTGAGCCACATAATGCAGTATTTAGTTTCACAGTATCATGTAATTTCACCAGACTTCATGCTTCTATGTACGCAAAATATAAAGATTTATTCTGCCAAACGTAGCGAAAACACGACACAAAGTATCCGGTACGCAGTTATTACCATTTGCTTTAACTTGCTGCAACTCTGCTTTATAAATTTTATATAGTTACTTCCGTACTTCATGAATCACCATTACTGTTAAACCGATGGGCGGTTAGAAAATTTTACTAACAACAGAGATTCAAAAGTGGACGATAGGTAAAGAAGGTTGACTACCCCTGTTTTACACCCACACCAGCTTAGGTGTGTTTATGAAATCCCCTGCAACTGTGGCGGTGTTTGCATTGGTGATACGCGTCGCACTGTGGCAGATACGCTTAAAGAATATATCCGCCACTATAAACAAAACAATAGTGACAAATCCGCTGTAGTTCGTCATACCTTCAACACCGGACAAGAGATAAAATTTTAGAACATGAGACTGTTGTGGAGAGAAGACCAGTGGTGGCCTTGATGAGTGAAAGGGGCAGCGCAGATTTTAAAGAATACCAACAACTTCATCGAAGACATCGGCCTAGTACTCTATGATCTTGTGTCCGTTACAAATAAACGCATGCAGTATCTTTGGCGAAGGCTGTAGCATATCAGCCGAAAGCTTAGAAATGCAAATAAATACCACGGCATTCTCAAGAAATCTTGTTATTAACAAAGATAGCCACGGAAACCCGAGAAATCAGATAGTAAAGAGACTGTATTCAGGTAATTAGCAACGTATACAATTATTCCGATTTTCTTCAAAAACACTTGGTAAATTTACATTCACCGACGATGTCCATTACCAAAAGCGCAAAAGGGCGTATTTCATCTAATATAAGTACCCCCCCCCAAAAAAAAAAAAAAAAAAAAAGAAACACACACATACAACTTGGAACACGAAATTTTCAATTAAATAGCAATAATTCAAGCACAGGAGGCAGGTACAAACATAAAACTGAAAACGCATAAATATTTTAGATTCATGGATAAGACTCACCGGAATCAATAAGTTCTTCTAAGCGGATGTTTCGTAACAACGTCTCACTTGTCTCTCCAACCAATGACAGATGCTTCACGGTAGCTGCACGAGTTTATATAGTCAGCCCATACCCTCGGGCTAAAAGTTCCGTTACAGATTTGTCGCCAGTTTTTCTCTGCCTTACAAGCGGGAGAATTTATCAATTAAATCAATACCAGGCGCTAAAAACGATCTGTATAGACTGATCAGTAGGGTACAGATCATATTTTTTCCCTGCCTTTTTTTTTTAGCTTTAATGCTGAATTAAACATTGATTGAACGTTTCTGATTGAATTTATTTAAATGTATTTTATATAGCATGGTCTTTATGGTATTTATGGAGTGTACATAAACTACGTGGCTTGGTCTTGGGGGGGGGGGGAGGGGTTGACTGGAAAGCAACGCTGGGCTACGTGGGGGGGGGGGGGGGTTTCCAAGCTAGGCCACGTAGCTTTTTGTTAATACTTTTTGTCTAAGTAAAATGAGATAAAGAACACTCAACAGCCTTTAAATACTTATTTTCCGCCATTTAATTATCCCCGTATATAATTTACGATAGTCTGACAAGAGAAAACAGTACAAAATGTCTTCTGGAATCAATATGGAAGAAAGCTACGTGCTACGTGGGGTAGGAGAGGAGTTAGAGATAAAAGCCACGTCGGGTTACGTGGGGGGGGGGGGGGGAGGGAGGTTCACAGGAGGCCAAAATGGAGCTACGTGGTTTATGGACATATGGTCATATTTGGAGGAAAACTCTGGCAATTTCTTCATAGTACCGGAAATTCATTAGAAGCCATAAATGAGAAGAAATTAAGATAATTATTCATAGAACTGTACTCCTATTATACATTGGAGGGAAAAAATGAACTAATTGTCACTGAACTATAATCTCGACAATGCAGTAGCCGCATGCCTGTGTCGATTCGCGTCATGCAATGTCTCAATGTCGCCAATAGTTTTGAAAATTATCCTCAGTCATCGTTAAATCTGCAGGGGAATCAGCGAGTACCGCCATACCGAAAACAAAATTTACTGAAAGTGCGAAATGGATTTACGTAAAAAAATTTAGAGAATGCTTTGAAATAGATGAAAGAGTTCTTTTCTGTAAATTATATGAAATTAAAGTGACTTCAACGAAATGATTTAAAATTTAATTTCCCAATGGTGCAGCGAGTGCACGGAAGCAAATTATGCTGCCTACATGGAAGCGACACTATTACAAAAAATAAATGATGTATAATTGAGCATGTTTTGATGTATAGTAAATTTAAACGTTTGGTCATATTTTGTTATTTTTAAGTGATATTTACCCGTTTTTAAGGTAGTATTTGCATGCATATTTATCTAATTTTTGGTCAAGATCTGAACCTTACCGATCAGCACTATCAAAGCCGTCGTTAAGGCGTCCGTTTGTGTTCAAATCGTCCACTGACCTTTTCAACAGACATTAACACTACGATACTATTGCTCCCTTTTCAACGTTCGCATGTAATGAACTATAGGTGCAGTTTACCGGGCATGTTTCTTTGTAATTTCAAGATACTCCTGTACTTGTGTGCATACTAAGGTTTCATAGACGATAACCTTACGTCGGATATCCTTTTTTTTTATGTGTATTCAAACTTCTACTACAAGCAGCTATGAAACTATTTCTTCAATCTTCATTACATTACCAATAAAACCAATAAAACGTCTTGAGATTCTAATACAGGCGTATTATTTTGACACTACTGTATATTTTAAAACCAGTCAACAGGTTTACACCGAACGTGGTGGGTGAGTAACGCTCTGGCCTCGCATTCAGGAGAACGTGGGTTTGAATACCCGTCCGGCCATCCAGATATGGATATATCACTCCAGGCGAATGCCGGTACGGTTTCTTCAACAAGCCGTGGCCCAGTTCCCTTCCATTTCATGCCCCCAGTCCTTTCACGCCTCTAATGACCTCGTCGTCGACGAGGCGAAAAGCCAGAAGCCAAAACGAAAAACAAAACAAAAAAAAGGTTTACAGACTGTAATTCATCAATTTTGAGAGTGTATTTTTCACATCCAAGCACTTAAAATGCGAATTACTAAGCAGCGATATTGAGTATGTTGCATCTGAACGTGGTCAACAAGTTATTTATTAATTCAATAACGCTGAGAACGTGCACAAATTCATGTAAATGTCACTTCATATAATATCGTTTCGGCAATGATTGGATGTTTTCGGTCGGGTTCAGTACCAGATAATTTGTTCACAAATCAGAATAAATTATTTACCGGAAAACGACCGAGCAAAATTGTTGGTTCCGCAATACATTAGATATTCCGCGATCCTCGAAGAATGGCTGTTTATTATTAGGTACAACGACGTCGAGAAAATATACTTATGGTAATAAGTTACCGAAACTTCAGAAACACATCTGGAATGAATTCGGGGTATATCCGGCGGCTGAGCGAAACCGACCGTTGAGCCACGGGGATACCGTTAGCTTCTAAATTTACAGGGGTCGGCCACAGCAGGCGCGTCGTAGGAATTTCACCACTTCAGCAATGTGGCGTGAGCAATTTTTTCGCGCGTTGGTATAAAATTTATTTTAAAAAATGCAGGCACAGAAGGGTTAAAAACCTGTTTTCCCTCCACTAACTATGATTAAATGAACAGCCTCAAGTTTAGAGGGTACCTAAACGCGAAGACCGACCAGTTACTTTTACGTTCGTGGAAGCATTAAGACGGAGCGTGGCGAGTGAGCGGTAATGCTCTCACCTCGTCAATTGGCTATTGGTCATTCTTCCGCAGGTGTTGATTAAAGATTTGTAAATGAAAATACCGTCTATTAACACCTTATTTTTATTCCTATTCCTGTAGTATTAAAAATAATAGTTGCTAAGAGATGGTATTTTCATTTACAAATCTTTGGCCTCGTGCTCGGATGCAAATTCCCGTACGGCCATCTTGACTGCGGATTTCCACAGATTTTCCGTAGTCCCTCCAGGCGATTGGCGGGACTTCCTTAAAAAACGCAATGACCGAATTCTTTCCCGTTCCTTGGCCCCATCCTTTTCCGCCTCTTGATTTCGACACGGCGTAAAAGACAAGAAAAAATAGAAATAAAAAAATATTCAAATTAAGCTACTTCGCTGTAGAAAAACTCATACTTATCACTTTATCTGTTCTCAATCCCTTGGATACACCTCTTTCAAGTGATTTCCTTTCCATCTCTATAAGCATAAATTTTCGAACATCGCATAGCGAAGGGGTTTTGGATCATTACGCTACTTTCTGTTATCAGTTCTATGACAGACTTCCTGAAACCATCTGGAGTTGGATTTTTTTTTGGTTGAATCAAAATATAGTCATGCGTTATGTATTAGGGGACATCCATTAATTACGTGAGGTGAAATAGGGGAGGGGCCGGCGAAATCTCACCAGATCTCACCAGGGGGGGAGGGGGGGGGGGAGTCTACGGAAATCTCACGTGAGATTTTGCGAAAAATTTTGGGACAGTAGAGCCAAAAAAAAGGTCTACAATTTGCGCCAAAGTCGATTTTAGGAGGGTATTTCGTCAAAAAAGTTAGGGTGTGACCTAAAAAACAAGGTCTACAAAAGTTTCCAGGGCGATTTGTAGGAGGGGGGGGGGAATCCGGCCAGATCTCACAAAATCTCACCAGGTGGGAGGGGGGGGGGTCCAGAAATCCGGAAAAACACCTCACGTAATTTGTGGATGCGCTGCACACTGGAACGGGGAGGTACAACGGGGTTAGGCACGAGCCCATGCCACCCGCGTACAGGCCGCCCTGACTGCGACTTTCAGGCGGTATTCCGCACTCATCAAGCAAGGCGAGTGCCGGGACGGTCTCCCACTCCACCTCATGAACTACACATTTTCATAATAAAAAAATACACTTTTCACAGACAAAGGGCAACACTGCTCTTCCGCCATTAGACTTACGGTCTCGGAAATTCAGTTCGGGATGAAACTTCGCAGGTTTGTAGTATACCGTAAGGGTGTCCACCCAGTAAAGTAGTAACGCGCACTAGCCAGAAGATTCCGAGAAAAAAGGGGCTCTAAAGTTTTACGCGCAGCTTATATACTGGTCGATTTGTGTATGATCTGACAAACATTACCCCACTGCAGACAAGATTGGCCATCTAAAGAGCTAAATACGGACAAAGACTTATGACTCTCAGACAAGACATGTAAGACCTACTAACGACAAAACCGATAGTTACGCGAAAGCCGAAATACAAATACATCTACCCGCCTAAAATAATAGCTCTTAACAGAGAAAAGACGTTTAATGAAGCAGACACAGACGAAACACCCAATAACCTGGCACAAAATGAACAACTACCTCCATACTTAGACGAAAGACCAAGGCGAGTGGAGGACGAAGACGAACACAACGAATAAACTAACTAAACAAATCAGACTACACATTACAAAACACGATATAGCGGCCAAACACCTCTAAAATATAAAATACAAATTATAGAATCTAGCCACAAGAAAAGAAAGAAACCTGTAAATACTCAAAACAAATGTAATAAACTAAACTATGTGTATGCATGTGCATATGTGTGTATGTATGTATATAAATAGCTGTAGGTATGAATGTACAAAATGTAAATATATTAAAAATAGATTTATATTAAGAAAGGCACATAAACTAGACACAACATAGATATAAGAAAACTTAGGAATTAAATCAATTAATTTATAAGTTTCTAAAATATAAGAATAATTATAACATCAAAACAAATATAATGTATAAAAACATGATGAGGCAAATGTAATAATATTATAAAAAAATAAAGTGTTATGTAGAATCGATAGGCTGAAAAGAGCCACAGCTCTCTAACAGCCAAAGGAATGAAAGGTAAAAAAAAAATATATATATACCATATCACCACAGCGGAGTGGCTGATTCTGTAGCGAACTCGCTTGCCACGAGGACAATCCGGGTTCGACACTACCGTGGGTAACTTTTTTTAATTATTTTAAAAACTGTAACAACTTTAAAACAAGTTAATGACATAAAATACTATCAATTAAATCAAAAAAATGATGATAGTTATCACTCTGGGGGTTGTATGTAAAATAAGAAATTGATAAATAAAGATAGTATTGTAAACATTTTTGCATAAATAAAACCCTACCCGAAAGTTTATTATAGTAGTAATTAATTTACTTCAATTAAAAATGCATTTGAGATTATTCAATCTTTTAAAAATAAAATTATCATTAATTCACATTTCAATTTGCTGCAATAGTCATTTCATAAATAAAAAAATATGATTTCATTTCTAATATTTTAGGTCATTAGCTTTTTTTAAAAAAAGTTGTTATAATTTTAAAAACAGTTCCCCGAAGTAGCATTGAACCCGGATCGTCCGCGTGACACTCGAGTTCGCTGCAGCCTCAGCCAATCCGCTGTGGTGTTGTGGCGTACAAATCGACCAATATGTGAGCTGCGCGTAAAACTTAAGAGCCGTTTTTCCTGGAACCTTCTGGCTAGTGTGCTTTACTACTTTACTGGATGGACTCCCTTAACGTATATTACTAACCTGCGAAGTCTCATCCCAAACTGAATGTCCGAGACCGTAAATTCCCTTTGTAAGTACGACCTGGCAGTAGGTATAAAATGTTGGAGTCATCTGGAGCATGCGACTAGGGTAGCCAACCATACTTCATTATTATTATTATTATTATTGTAACATGTCCCCATAACGGAGAACGATAAGCAATTTTGATTGGATGTGTTCGATTTTTCTTCTGGATGTTATTCTTGTTCTTTATAATAAAGTATCATACTTTATTTTTGATCGGTATACTTTATCCTAACCATAAATTATCTAGAAATGCTTTATTTCTGCTAAAGTATACAATTTCTGGAACGAAATGCTCTTGTATGTAATCAATTTCCAAACAACATATTAGTGTTTACGACAAAACGAAACAGAAAAAATACTCTTGAATCGATAATTTCGCAAGTCATTAACCCAAGACACAACACCCGTGTACCTGAACATGGACGTTATAATTTATCGAATATAAATAATTGTTTCCTACCTACTCCTGTTCCCGCCATTTCAGCTAGAGCGTCCTTAAATTAAAAATTAATGTTTATAAATCTAGATTTATGTTGTGGTACCAGTTATAACATTTTAAAAGGAAGCCAAAAATTTACCATAAGCACGAAAAAGTATGTGTTTAAGGAAGTAAATACCTATAATTATAAAAACATTGTGTTTGTTTTATGTACTTTTTATTTTCGTCTTCCAAGGATAAATATACTTGATTTTTTCAAATAAGTTGGCAACCCCACATGCGGCCGTAAAACCATTGCTCCAGATCTGACCATGCCAAAGATGAGAAACTCATCGGAAGCAGCCGACCCCAAAATGTTCGGTGCAGATGGAATAATTTATGGAATTATAACTTACCGTCGTCACATTTAAGATATTTTGTCGGGAAAAAGTAGGAACTGAATGTAAACTCCAAGTAAGGAAAAAAACAAGTGCGTAAATATGGGAAGAGATGATAGAAAAATACCTGCCTGTATGATTTCTCTTTGTGTTAATGGAGGTCCAATAACAACACTCAACATAACCATTATCAGCTTGATTCTTCATTCAAGCCACAAAGTTTACTTTTCGCTGACGTTTCGCGTAAAACTTCCACCTCAAACATATAACATATAAAACATATTGTACTGCAATTGGTGTTGTAAGAATGGGAATTAGTAGCTGTTTTATTTGTCAAATGCAGTAAAATGATATTCTCTCGTGTTACAAGAGAGTAATGAGAATCGTGCTACGCATCTGTTGGTCAAATTTCAGGTCACGAGAATGGATTCTGGCAGTTTAGTGTAGAACTGCTTTAATCCTAATGTTATGCTTGCAAAGTTGCGACCAAATGGTATATGGGAGTTACAGAGATAAACGTTGGATACCAGATAACGACAAAGTCATTTCGTTCAAGTTAAGGTTTTTTATACTGTCAGTGTTTGAACATAGCATACAGACGGTGTATAATATACCCAGGATCCTGGTGCAAATATTGTCAATGATTTTTTCCCCCTTAAATATCACATTTATTTTTACATTTGGGGAAAATTAATTTAATAGCTTCTTTTATACATTAAATATATTTTTATTTATAAATAACTGCTTACTTCAGAGCATCAGTTGTGTGCAGTTTTTGTTGGCGTTTCTTTTAAAAACATGTTCGTGTCATCTTCAAACGTATCACTTTCCATTACCATGTAAAATCTATTAGATCATTAACGTATGTTATCAATAGCGGAGGAACAAGAACAGATCTCTGAGAAACATCTAGTTTAAGCATTTTCTTTAATAAGATCACCAACATTTACATTCTTCACTAATTCAAATTGCTTTATATTTCTGTTTATTTTGCGGAGCAAAGTGGCTATTTACCAATACTATCTTAGCGTCCGATTCATCATAGAAAATTTTATGATCAAAGCATTCAATAGGCTTAGCTACATAAGAAATCTAGAAATTTAACTAAATCACGTAGTTGTTTTTTTTATTAAGAGGGTTTTAAGAACTATCCTTCCGAAACCTAGGGCTAACTGTCTTGAGACATACTACCAGAATTTCAGTACCAAATGTGCGCTGTAAAATCCCAGTAAAGCAAATATTGGCGGGAATAGTCGAAGGTATTGATTAAAGTTACGGTTAGGCCCCTGTTCCCCTCTATTTTTTTCCGAGCAGACTAATGTTCGCGGGAAGAAGAGCTCTGCATATTTTGTCAAAACATCTGACGTCACACAGTCCGGGCCAGAGCGCTGTGTTGCCCGTTTTCGTCCCTTCTTCAGATCACCTCTGGATAACGATTCTGCTTCGTCTTAATAGTATTGCACTGATGTCTAAAAATGTCCTATCTTTTTTTACTAGAATCACAATGTAATTGATGTTTACTTAGTGTCCTTTATGATGGGGTAAAAGAAAGGCACAGAAATTTTTAATATACGGTTAGTTCAATCTTATCTTGGTGTTAGTCTTATTCAGTATTCTAGTTAATTTTTTTCTGGGTTTAAAAGTCTCTTTGACGTCGTGGTGATTAGAGCGGAAGTGGACTGAAGGAAACGAACGGGAAGAAAAATTAGGCCAGTGCATTTTTGAAGGAACCAGTTCGGCATTGACCTGGAATAGTTTTTTGATTATAGGGTGTGGACAAAATTGGTTGTTGAAGTCTTGAAGTGTAAATATCTTGGCGATAAACTCAACTAGGCAAGACACATTGGGAAGGTGGTAGGAAAAAATTATAAAATCCTTCATTTAAGTGAAGAGAGAATGTACAAGAGAAGTTATGGAATTAGGTTGAGAAACTTTGGTCAGACCATTGGTTGAATATGGTGGGGTTGGATGGGACCCACATTTTTGGTATCAAATACAAGAGTTGGAGAACATGGAAAGAAAAGCGCTAGATTAGTTTACGGAAATTGGCACAGGACCCAGTCAGTAACTGATATGATAAAGGAGGGTGAAGAGAGTGCTGGGAGTGTACAAGGAATATATTGGTGATGGGGCTTGAAGGATATATATATTTTTTTTAATGGCATTCGGCTACTGGGCCATACAGCCAGCTCAATGCGATTTGGCGCTATCAAGTATTCACACAAGGACACTACAACACGGACAAGACATTCACAGACACAACACTAAACACCCATGCCCTCGGCCGGACTCGAACCGGCGACCTTCGGTACGCGGAGCTAGTACTCTAGCCCCTACGCTACCCAGGCCGGCTTGAAAGGATATTGGTTTAAGAATTATGAATTGTGCATAGAAGGAAAGTGATTACCATGATCACAAGCTGGCACGCAAGTTTATGCGTAAGTGAGTGGGACAATTTTCTTTTGTGGGCAAGGGTGTCAGGGATTGGAATAAGTTAATATCAGGGGAAGCGATAAACAATTTACGAAAAAAGGGAAGTTAAAATTCTTAAATCGCAAAAGTAGACTGGAAGGAATGTTTCACTGAAAGTAAGTAAGATAATTACAATTAAAAAACTAAAAAAGGAATTATAAGCATAGGGAAATTGCAATCTGAGCATATGCTCCATCGAAATTAAATTAAATCATGGAAAAACCAATGCCATGGTGGGCTGGTAGTCTCTCACTTTTGTGGTATTTTTAGAGAAAATGTATTTGACACATCTTCATGGAGAATCCTCAGGAAATTTAACTTGGTTGATATACCTTTTCCTTCGCATGTGTAAATAATTACATTGGGTATGGTTTAGCAAGTGTTTCTTAAGAACAGTATGTTGATCGCCTATGGGAACATTCGACATTTCGCAGCTCTCAAAGCAAGGCTTCTTTGTTACGAAGAATAACAACGTCTAGATGAATGGTCTGCGATAACAGAAAACAGATTCTTTAAAATCGAATTCGGTTTGAACCTGAATCCGAACTGTCTAACTTCACCGACACTTGAGCAATGGAGATACCGTTAGGTTCTAAATGTGGGGAAGCATCATAGCAATTTCACCACTGCAGCAATCAGCCGTGAACGAAATTTTCTCGTGTGTGTGTGATACGAAATTTTATGTAATCCATAACAATAAAGAAATACAGGCAGGCACAGGAAGATAAAAAGTTGGCTTGACATCCTCCCCCCCCTTTTTTCTCTGTCACTTTACATTCAACTGATGGCATTATTTTTAAGACATTCAATGCCATAAGGTGGTATGCTCTTGTATTACAAAAGTTACTATAGTTTTATATGGGTCGCTCTGTCTTCTGCACAGTTACATGCATGATGCCGAGTGTGGCATATAACTCATTGGCAGGTTGGTTCGAAGTCATTGAATTTGCAGTTATACGTAGTCTTTCAAAGATCACGGAAAAAATTGAAATGTCTAGGCTCGTTATGCCGAGAAAACATTTTACGTGCATGAGATGCAAGATGTTATTTATTAAAACATGTTCTTTTAATATTTATTTTTAATTGCAAAAAGCAGGCTTAAATTTAAATTACACCCTCTAATTACAAAAGGACAACACGAGTGCGGAATTAAAAAGAAAAGAGTACATTTATAAAATAAATCACAAAGAAATACATGTTTGTTTAAGATTACACGAAAAATTGGACTCAGCCAGCAAAGAAAAAAGAACAGAAACTGACAGACAATAAACAAAATGTTCCCGGCTAGGGAGAGCACGAAACTCCATCAGTTTGGGCGTAGACTGGGTAAATGTTTATATGAATTTTTATCACTTATCGTTATGCAGTAAGCTGTCGGTGACCTCGATATTTCCTTCACAATGATGAAACACCTTTCAATGCCATCCACCAACTAGATGGGTTCATTCTTGGCAGCACATGAAGAAAAACAGCAGACAAATGATGTCATGACAAAAACGCGTCCTCCACGTTCTCTTTGAAAAGTCCGCGTACACACACACACATGTGGACTACACGGGGTCCAGCCCCCAAGTGCCCGCGACAGTTTGACCATTCTCACCCCCCGCCACCGGGAGTGGCATCTCTACCTGCGTCAAACAAAGCAACCTCGCCGACAACAGGACGCCAGCAGGAATTTGCCAACCTTCCCTGTCTTCCAAAACGGCTGGATGAAATGTCTCACAAATGGAGAGGTGATGGAAAAGCAATGACAGCAGAGGCTGGTGCCAACCTTCCCTGTCTTCCAAAACGGCTGGATGAAATGTCTCACAAATGGAGAGGTGATGGAAAAGCAATGGCAGCAGAGGCTGGTGCCAACCTTCCCTGTCTTCCAAAACGGCTGGATGAAATGTCTCACAAATGGAGAGGTGATGGAAAACCAATGACAGCAGAGGCTGGTGCCAACCTTCCCTGTCTTCCAAAACGGCTGGATGAAATGTCTCACAAATGGAGAGGTGATGGAAAACCAATGACAGCAGAGGCTGGTGCCAACCTTCCCTGTCTTCCAAAACGGCTGGATGAAATGTCTCACAAATGGAGAGGTGATGGAAAACCAATGACAGCAGAGGCTGGTGCCAACCTTCCCTGTCTTCCAAAACGGCTGGATGAAATGTCTCACAAATGGAGAGGTGATGGAAAACCAATGACAGCAGAGGCTGGTGCCAACCTTCCCTGTCTTCCAAAACGGCTGGATGAAATGTCTCACAAATGGAGAGGTGATGGAAAACCAATGACAGCAGAGGCTGGACATTACAAACTATATTTCGAAGTTTATGGTTTTCGCAATTTAACTAAATGAATGATTTTTTGACAAATCTAACGCTCCAGCAGATAACTCTTATCCGAAAAAAATCCGTGTCATTCGGAAACTATTTTTTTTTAAATTTTTATGACACTATTATTTTTTTCTAACTTTTTTGTGTTTGATGTCAAAGTTTTATTTGAAAGAAAATTTCCCTAAAGAATAATGAACTCTTAAAATCATACATTTAGAAATTTTTAGAAACAATGTTTTCGCGAGACTCTCAGTGTTATTACTATTATTTAACAAAGTAGATCTATACCCTCTTTCATGCTGTTAATTGGTAAATTCATTTGGTCTCTTCATCCGCGTGACAGTTTTAAACCAAACCGCCGTACATTCTTTCTCTGTCGTAGCTAGAAACACAGTTTAATTCGAAATTGGAACGATGGATTGTTTACACCGATAAGTTTTTTTTTTAACTGCTTTACGTCTCTCAACAGCGAGGTCTTTAGAGGCGGGAAAGGATAGGGGGCAAGGAATTGGAAGGAATTTGAAGGAATTCGGCCATGGCCTTTTGAAGGAAGCATCCCGGCATTTGCCTGGAGTGATTTGGGAAACCATGGAAAACCCAAATCTGGATGCCCGGACGGGGATTCGAACCGCCGTCCTCCCGAATGCGAGGCGAGAACGCTAACCGTTACACCGCCACGCTCGGTACACCGATAAGGAATAAGCCCCATCATCATCATCCGTCAACTGTCTGAGCAAAGCTCATAATGTCTTTCGTGAGCCAGGATACCCTATGTCACGTGTCTGAATTGCTTTTTCATCTTGGTTTTCTGTTAATGTCATGAACGTTAGGGGTCCCCTTTATATCGGCGAATGCAGCAACTATACTTGGCATGGATACAACTAACTAGCGTGTGAAATGTTGCCATAAATATTATCTCGACAGTTTCCCTTACCAGTGTGTATGTGATATATGCTAGACCACTCGCGTGAACTGCTATACCGACGATATTTATAATGTGCTACACGTCGTACATGTCTGGTGATCTAGGTAAATTCCTCGAACCAATTGGGCACAACCTGCGTCCTGTGTCAAGGCGTATATACATCTCAAACTTTCCACTGTTAAGGGAGCCACACACGTACGGGAAACCCTCAGGATCTGGAAGGAATGGTCCCGGCCTTGAGCGATTCCGGAACGTGTGTGAGCATTTCCTTGAGGCCGTGGCCGCACCTCGGTGGCCTGCTCATGCGACCAAATCCTCACCGAAAAACAATTCTTAGGGAGCGTACATAAACCACGTAGCTCCACTTTTGGCTTCTGTGAACTTTATTCTGTTTTTTCCTACCTGACTATCGTTAAAATTACTCCGTATATAAAGAACACGACCGATATTTGCGTTATATACTTTTATATAATTATAAATATTCTGAATGAAATGGTGACACTAGCCATTCCCGTAAATGATCAGTTATTGCGAAAACCTCTTTCTCGTATATAGTCAAGATTTTTTTTATTTATTTATTTATTTATTCTTTGCTTATGGCTTTACGTCTCGTCGACGTCGAGATCATTAGAAGCAGGATGGGATTGGGGACAAGGAATGGGAAGGAATTCGACAATGGCCTTTTGAAGGAAGCATCCCGACGTTCGCCTGGAGTGATTTGGGGAAACCATGGAAAACCCAAATCTGGATGTCCGGATGTGGATTCGAACACGTGTCCTCCTAGATGCGAGGCCAGAGCGCTCGCTACCGCTCACCCACCACACACGGTTAAAGGATCCTTTCCTCTTGAAGTGTACCAAAAACAATCTCCCCAACTCGTTCATCATTGCTCATTAGTTGATTAAAAAAAGATCAAATTATACCTGTCTATAAACAGCTGCATTTTTTGTTGTTTTCTTTTGTTGCAGTTTTGTCGCTGCTTTCAACATAATCAGGGGTTAATTTTTTGTCCTGCTTAAAATTTTTCCATAGTTCATTGGTGACGTTTTGGATATTGAAACCTCACTGGAAAGGCATTTCTGATAAGCCTCAAACTTTATTGTACACTGCCATTTCACACCACACCTTAAACTTGAAATAAGGGGTTTATTGGAGACTGCGATTCCGTTACTACAGCATTCACTAATGAATCGAAAGACGTATTATTTCCAAGCAGTAATTCCGTTTTAATAAAGCCTGGACCATTATTTTCAAGCAGAAATTTGGTTTTAATTCACTCTGGACGAGCACCGTTAAATGTACTACATCTACATCTACATTCATACTCTGCAATTCTCAAACATTGTGGGTGGCAGAGGGTGCTAAGCACCAATCTTAATTCTGTACATTCCAATCCCGAATAGCACGACGAAAGAAAGAATACATAAAAGCATCAGTACGGAAAGTACTTCTAGTGGTGTCTTAGGTTTGACTACTACGGTATTCTGGTTCAAATTCCTTGCGGAATCGCCATCTCTAGTAATCAGGAAATAAGAATTCAGCGAGCAATATAATTAAAGATTCACTGAAATTCATTTAACAGAACAAAATCAGAATTATTTTACCAACGAGCAATATGGTGACACGCAGCTGATCCGAATCAAAACAGCATATTTATATATGTTTTTCTGCGCGTAACGCACCGTCGCGAGTCGGCTAGTTCAAATGCGCCGGCCTTGTACGACCTGAACACTATGACTTCAACTCTCCTGTATGATCGGCACTGTCAGTATATAAGGGAGTGTCCATAAACTTCCAGTATCCATTTTGGTTTTCTGTGAACCCCCCCTCCTCCCCAAGTAGCCTAATGTGGCTTTTGCCTCCCCCCCCCCCTTCCCCCGCGTGAAACGTAGGTTCTTTTCAGTATTGATTCCAAAAGATATTTTGCACTGGTTTCTCTTGTCGGACTATCGTAAATTACATAAGGAGATAATCAAATGACGGAAATAAATATTCATACGCTATTGTGTGTCTGTACGTTAATTTAACTGTGACAAATAATATAAATGAAAAGTTACGAAGCTTGGTTGAGAACTGCCCCTTCCCTTCCACTCCCCCTCCCCACGTAGGCCAGCGGAGCTTTATACCCAACCCCTCCTCCCTCTTTAGATCATGTAGTTTATCGACGCTTCCACAGGTATCTATCTATCTAAAATACAGAGATAATTAAAAACTGGAAATAAATATCCACATGCTGTTGTGTACTCTGTACGCTATTTTAACTGTGACAAAATTAATGAAAAACTACGCAGCTTTGCTCGTAACTTCACCCCCCTCCCCCATGTAGCCCAGCGTAGCTTTCTGCTCAACCTCCCCCCCCCCCTCCCCCCTTGATCGAGCCATTTAGTTTATGGACGCCCCCTCATCGGGGCAGCAAAAAATGATCAACAAGCAGTTGACTATATAAACGTCCTGTTAACGGTTTCTTCTGTTTGAACATAGGACCGAATAACGGTCAAGTAAACACACCATACCCTAATAGGTAACACAGTACCTTGCTGACCTCACGGGAAATGCGCCACCTCCGAATCCAAACAACGGGATAGGTTTAATCTGCGTTCTTCCAGTTATCAAGGACCCAATGCTCTTGTGCTGACGTAGATACTGTGCTGTTAGCAAAGGCACATGAGTCGGTCATCTGCTGTCATATCCCATCAGTGTCGCTAGTGTCTCCTCCAGAGGACGGACACTGCGTTGTCCCGTGTGTGAGTTAACACTGTTCATGAGGTACCCTGCAAACACCTGTGACACCTTGGAGCTTAGACGAAACCGCTTCCGAAATGATATGCTCAATGCATCCACCTATCATTCCATGTTAGCAGACCTTTCACAGTACCCTCTGACATCAGACTGACAGCTCCGACAACCATCTGCCCATTTATATCATTTTGATGCGCTGCTTGTGCCACCTCCACATTTGCTTCCTACTGCCCCATTGCACTTTGAAGGTCAATGTGTATAGCGTATTTCACATACTCAAAGCGATCTTTGCCAGAAGTGAATGTTGTCTTAAGTATCTGTAGAATTTTCCTATTAGCCAGTCTGGTAATGCACCGTTTTAATGGACCTACAGATTAATTCATAAGTCTCTACATCCGGACATTCATTAAGCAATGTATATGACGGTACAGCAAAAACGGTCATATCTAAAGATACAAAATTTCTCCAATTTTCTGGTGTACCTTACAGGTGCTCGATATGTGTACCTCTGGTGAGACTACAGACATTAATACTGTTTTGAAGTCCCTGCCACAGACATCCCAACTTCTCACGGTGTATATCACTGACTGCCTGCTTTATTCTTTCTCGCAGTTGTGCTAAGCCACGTGAGAAACACGAACACATCATCTTTGAAGTAAACCCAAAAGAAAAAATTCAAGATGCTAAGACAGGTGGTTGGAGAGACAGACTTATAAAACACCATGTGCAACTTTCACATGTTTAAATCTCGTGACTGGCTTACTGGACGTCGTTATTGCGTTTGGCAAACTGCTTTCTGTAATGAGACTGGTGATTGCCGTGAATAATTCAATCTTCCGCCTCAAAAATTACACAATACGCAACTAAACAAATTATTATTACATATTTATGTTCGTTTGGGCCAAAGGGACCACGTTAAACCCTCGTTTGGCTTGAATTTTACACATCCGTGTTATAAGTAGTGTTGTCAGGCCTAGAGGGGAGCTACAGTTAAACGTGGAATCCGAACAACGGAAGTTTTCTAGCGTACAAGTACTTCACATTGCACAGCAAGCTGTGCTAGCGGTGAAGTTCGGGTTAATCCCAACAGAGACGAGGATTCGAACTCCAGTCAGCCGCCTTAACCCGTGAGCCACCAGACCACTCCGTCATCATCATCGTCACCATCACCATAACCATCACCACCACCACAATCATCATCATCTACAGAAACATATTTAACAATATGAAAACATACCTATACATAACTTGTTTTTGGGCACCGATGATGATCTAGTAAATCGAAGTGCGTATGCCAACGAAATTTTTATCTTAGCTGCACTAAACAAATAAAAAATACTAAAACCCATTAGGGAGCATACCTAAATTACTTAGCTCCATTTTGGCCTCCTATGAACCCCCCTCCCCCCCTCTTCTCCTTCCTCCCCTCCCCACGTAGCGCGACGTGGAATCTGCCTCTAACCCCTCCCTTTCCTACACACAGATTTTTTTCCATTTTGTTCTGTCTTCTCTTCTCAGACTATTGTAAATTACATACGGAGATAATTAATTGACGGAAATAAATATCTACATACTGTTGTGTGTTCTGTACATCATTTAGCTATGACAAATAATATTAATGGAAAGCTACGTGTCCTGGCTCGGAATCCTTCCCCCCTCCTCCCATCTCCACGTAGCCCAGCGAAGCTTTCCAGCCAATCACCGAGCGGGGCGTTGTGTAACGGTTAGCGTTCTCGCCTCGCATTCGGAGGACGGCGGTTCGAATCCCGTCCGGGCATCCAGATTTGGGTTTTCCATGGTTTCCCCAAATCACTCCAGGAAAATGCCGGGATGCTTCCTTCAAAAGGCCATGGCGGAATTCCTTCCCATTCCTTGCCCCCATCCTTGCCCCCCATCCTTTCCCGTCTCTTAAGACCTCGATGTTAAAAAGAGACGTAAAGCAGTTACAAAAAAAAAAAAAAAAAATACAGCCAATTCCTCCCCTCCCCGCCTAAACCGAGTCCCGTAGTTTATGGACCTCCCTTATTCCTAAGGCAGTTGAGGAAAAGGCCTAAAATATTAACATGTTAAATTTTACATTTATTACACTAAATATGCCTGTCTCGTCGGCTGGAACCATTCGAATTCCGGTGACGGAATGAATTTTCATCATTCATAATCCTTGTAGCGGAGGAGCAACGATCATCTACGCCTTTTTGAGACCGGGTACGGTTCAGAGTGTGACTCTTTTGTACAAGCGCATCTTAAACGCGTCAGACGATAAATAAGCGTCATAGAGTAATGAATAACCAATCCTACATTTTTTCAAATTTGAGCTAGTTTCAGTTGAATGACACATAGAACACAAAAAACAATAAAAATACAGGTTGAACCGTGATCTTTCTGTTTCAAAGTGGGCTTTGTAATATCGACCATGAATTCTGTTCTTAATAAGAATGTTTTATAGATACGTAATATAGCTGTTAAGCGCGATTTTGTACGTGTGGACTTAGAGTTTTACTGTTAGAATTAGATATAGAAGCTGCAAGTTACGTAAAAGGTGTCCGAAAAATCAAGTAGTCGTCATAATTTGACGGGGCATTTAAAATACATATACCATTCTACCACTGAACCTGTCTCATAAAAAGAACCAATTTCAAACAGTTTAAATTATAGGAATAAACTAAGGGGGGGGGGGGGTTAACCGAAGGAGAATACCACAGTTCCTCTTTGGTTTTGCTGTCGTTTGTTCAGGTAGAAAACTGGCGACGTAACTACTTGCAAACACACATTGGTGCAACGGAAATCCACATCTATCTCTACTACATAATAAGTTGTGCCCGAACATAAAATTTATCAATCAGAACAGATCATACACAAACTGACTGGGAGAGAAACAAAGCCTGAACTACCGGCATACCCGGCCTGTTGGGTGAGCGGTAACGCTCTGGCTTCGCATTCTGGAGGATGCGGGTTCGAATTCCCGTCCTGCCATCCAGATTTGGGTTTTCCATGGTTTCCCCTCCAGGCGGGACGGCTCATTCAAAATTCCAGGGCTGAATTTCTTCCGATTCTCTGCCCCCCAGTCTTTTCCCGACTGTAATGACCTCGACGTCGACGAGGCGCAAGGCCCAAAGCAAAAATAAATAAATAAATAAATGCTACCAATATAGCGCTACACCGGCTTACACACGCTTTCCGTCTGCCTGTCAACGTTCTGTTATCATTACTTATCAGGAAAACACTATCCTTTATGATGATATATAGTATTTCCTTGTCAAATTTTATCAAGCCCGGAAAACGTAACAAACAGAGTTACTTTCGCATTTATAATATTATATTTAGAAGATTGGAAAGTTATTAGCCCATGACCGCTGTAACAGTGTTATGTGAAGCACTTTTTTCCCCCCTACAGTTCCACTACATTTTGTAGTTTTACTGGTTGGGGTCAGGTTAGATTGTTTTGGGGGAACCGTTTATTTTATTCTTTTGGGGGGAGAAACTGGCTATGGCCTCACCTGAAAGGTGGGCCTTAATGGAAACCCCTTATGTTGTAGTTGAGGTATTTCATTTATTCTATTATATTTCGAGGGTATTTATATTTGTTCCAGGGTTTGGCTTTTTTATTTCCTAGAGTTTGAGCCTTTCTTCATTGGTTTTCCTACTTTGGTCTAATTTATTATATAATTGTCGTGTTTGATGGTGAATTTCATCCTGGATTGTTGGTACTCCTGTTATTTCATGAAGTTGCCTCATGGGTGTGCTTATTGGAGTTCTTAATATCGTCCTTAGGGCTCTGTTTTGTAGTCTTTGTATGTTTGATTTTGAAGTCGTTCCCCCATACTTGACAGCCATATAAAATGATTGGTCTTATGATTGATTTGTATATTTATAATTTTGTTGCTATTGTTAGGTCTTTTGCATTCAGCACTGGATAGAGATTTAAGAATCACTGCTAGTCCTTTTTTACATCTGTCGTTTAGGTTGAATAGTAGCTTGTGATCCAGTGTAATTCCTAGATATCGGTGCGATGTTGTCCACTGAATTTTTTGGTTTCTTATACTTATTTTAGGAAGACGGTCGAAATCCGGTCTTTTTCTTGTTAAGTAGATTGCAGCACTTTTGGTTGAGTTGATTGTGATTTTGTTTTTTTCACACCATGTTTCCAATATCTTTAGTGCTTTTTGTAGCCTCTTTATATTCGCTTCGTGGTTGTAGCCTGAAGTAAATATTGCTACGTCGTCTGTGAATAAGGCTATTTGGATCTTGCTGGTGTTGGAAGATCATGATATATATGTTGAATAGTGACGGTGATAGTACTGCTCCTTGTGGGACTCCTTCTTCAATGTTTGTTTCGTTGATTGATTTCCATCTATTGTCACATAGGACTGTCTATTTTCTATTGCATTTCTTATTAGTTTTGTATTGACTCGGGGTATTTTAGTGTCGGTGTCCATTTTGACTATTAAGTTGTCTTTCCTAATTTTATCGTAAGCTTTTTCAATATCTATAAATGCGGCTGCTACTGATTTTCCTTTATTGAAGGCTTATGTGTGAGTCACTGTCAGCATGCTATGTTATATCCTCGATTAGTCTGAGAGACAGTCGCTTACTACTCAGATCTCACTAATGTCACGTGTTTGAGGGTGATGCAACAGCAGAACCACTTCCTGTTTGCACTATGTTATCAGTGCCTGGCAACACCTTCATAGTTTCATCCTGTATAGCAGTATACCACAACTCGCAAATCGCAAGCTATGTTTTCATTATCACATTCCGGCGTTTCAAATCTACGACCTTTCCTACCTTGTTACTTAGATGCAGCATTGTGAACATATTTTCCAAGCACTCGGGGTTTCACCGAGTAACCCGCCATGCCTCAGCGACCACTTACACGAGGCCTATAATGGCAATATTTATAGAACACGTTTTTCAACACAACGATCTCATTTTTTACAAAATTTAATTCGAAAAAGTTACGTAATGACTACAGTTCGTCTACATAATGACAGAGTTTGTTAATGTAATTAGCTGTTTTACGTATACCGACTTGGTTTAACATTCATGAGACATAAATTAGTGGGAAATTATATTATACTCAAGTCTGAGAATACAGTTTTGAAACAAATACACGAATTGCGTCGTAGCTGCTGCAGAGAGCTATTTTGTTGATTTTGTGATACCAGGAATGACGTCATTTCTGGTGTGGAATATCGGTTTCAGACGCAATAAAGCGTACCTATAGAAACAATTGGTACAAGTGAACAACCACTAACAGATATATGTCACCAATCAGTTTTGCCGTATTTTGTTAGTTATTGTTTTCCTCCAAGTTATTGTGAGCAATTTATGAAAGAAGTCATATTTACGTATGTTCATACTCATCTTCACAAATCAGTAGTTCGATAACTTTTTCAGGAATACCCTTCGCTCACTTGTCTGTTAATCGCCATAAGTTCTGTGTTGCTCTAGTTGATCCGCATGTTCAGAATGTACCAGCTCTATTATTTCAGTAAATTTCTGAACATTGAAAAAGTGTGTCATCATCTTCAAAACGTTGTTTACTAATTTTCCTCCTGCCCTCTGAGAAATGCCCATCTCAGCCATTTACAGCACATGTCATCATGTATTCTCGTAGAGGTTAAACGATTGTCGTCCATCTCTGAAATGTCTCGAGGTAACTCGTCATTAACTGTTACTTTAGCCAAGTTGTTCTCAAGAATCTTTTCCAATGAGATAAACTTCAATTTGCATCTTACATATAAAAATGGATGTTAGTGTATATATACATATATATACGAGATTAATAGACTTCGACACCGTTTGATCAATCACCATGAAAGTTGGCACATCTATGAATTTTTCATGAAAAAGCTTTCTGACCAAAAAAAAAAAAATCAAAACCCCTCTCCTCTCCCCCTTTACACCCCTCAATTTTCAAACAAACCCACAGTTTTTATCCGATTTCGATGAAACTGTGCCCACGCATACTTTAAAACAAAAAGAAAATACTGTCCACATTAGATTTACAAAAGTCAACTATTCTCCCCATTTACACCCTCCCTTAATTTTTGAAAATGTTCTTTATACATACCCGCAGTTTTTATTCGATATTGGTGGAACTTTGCATATGTATAATTTAAAACAAACACAAAAATACTGTATACATTTGGTTTGCAGAAATAAAACCCGTCTTCTCCTTTTTACCCACTAATTTTTGTTCATGTTCATTATACAAAGCTACAGCTTCTATCAGATTTTGAAGGAACTTTGCACACGTGTGCTTTAAATAAACAGAAAAATTGTATCTACATTTGGTTTGGGAAAGCCCAACCCCTCACCCCTTTAACCCCACCCTATATAATTTCCAGTTTTCTGTATAGAAACCCACAGTTTTTATCAGATTTCGATGGAACACTGCACACGTATATTTAAAACAAACAGAAAAATATTGGCTCCATTCTGTTTACAAAATCCAACCCCTCATCCCCTTAATCCAATTTTATTCTCGCAAATGTACTACGTACAAAGTTACAATTTTTATCCGATTTCGAAGAAATTTTGTAAGCATACACTTTAAAATAAAGAGAAAATACTGTCCACAACTTCTCTCCCCCTTTACACCCCCCCCTTAATTTTTGTCTACGTTGTTTATGCAAAGCTGCAGTTTCTATCGATTTGAAGAAACTTTGCACATGTATACTTTAAAACTAACAGAAAAATACTGTCTTCATTTGGTTTCGAAAAGCCCAACCTCCTCCCCCTTTATAGAAACCATCTTTATAGAAACCTACAGTTTTAATTCCCACCAAAATCGATTCAGCAGTTTTCAAATAGTGCCAGATTATTAATTAAATAAATAAATGTGTCCTAATGTCTCAACATGTGTTTCAGATTGTAACTTGGCCCCCAATCTCTCAAGTTGTGAAAACCCATTGAAAATCTGTAATTTCTTGGAGATACCAGAATCAACAGATATATTTCAGATACAACTATATGTATGTGTTATGTATTAATGTGCGGATGAGACATGTTTTGATTATCGTACAGCAATTTTAACAGATGTTTATTTTGAAATGAAGTCTGGACCAAAATGTAAACTGACATTCCGTATCACAGCATCCAGTTCACCCCGTTCTGGGAATTTTTCGGGTATATCAATGTTTAGTTTACTTTTGGTAATAACTGGTGCAAAATTAATGAAACTTGGTACACATGATTCACATCGGAAATATAGTGTACGGGTAAATCAAACCCAATTAGACCGGGTAATCTGCTAGTTTCTTATAAAATACACCACAACTGAGTCCATAGGACATAAAAAAAAAACAGAAACAAGGAACGTTAAACTCATGTGCTTTCTCAGTTAGTTGAGAGTTTATTCCCACGTTCCTCTCTCCTCAACAAAGCCAGCCTGTTCTGCTGGCAGCTGGAATCTAATGTTAGATTGCAAACCTTCATTTGACATATGCAACATAACTTTACTAGCATGTGATATAAAAGAAATGGTGCGATAATTTCTACAGTTCCTTCTCGAACCCTTCGACGAAAATTGATATGACCTATTTCCAGAGTGGAAATGGTACTACATTACTTATAAAACGTTTACGGAACACAGCAAGTATAGATGTAATACGGAAGATACGAGGATTCTGAGAGACCCGCAGCTAGGGGAGCGTGCACAAACCACGTAGCTCCATTTTGGCCTCCTGTGAACCCCCCCCCCCCCGCCCCCCCCACCCCTACGTTGCTTTTGCCTCTACCCCCCCCCCCCCCCCCCCCCACGTAGCACGTAGCTCTTTTCCCTTTTGATTCCAGAAGACATTTTATACTATTTTCTCTTGCCAGACTATTGTAAATTACATACGTAGATAATTAACTGAGGGAAATAAATATTCACATGCTGTTGTGAGTTCTGTTCCTCATTTTAACTGTGAAAAATGTTATGAAAGGAAAGCTACGTGGTCTGGCTCGGAACCCCCCCTCCCCCCACGTAGCCCAGCGTAGCCTTCCAGCCAACCCCCCCCCCCCCCCCCGAACCGAGCCACGTAGTTTGTGCACGGTCCCTAGGAAGAATGAATCCGTTGCACGCCATCCGTCATTATACGAGTCACGTAACAGGTAAGTGAATCCTAATGTTAATTCGTTGAGTCCCATTTTCTAAAGTTTTATTTTTAAATTCTGTGTCACCATTAGTAACGCCTGATTACATATTTGGATGTGCGAGAAGTTAGATTAAGGCAGCTTATGAATGAAAACAACGCTCGAGTATCAAGGAATAATTTCCGTTAGTTGCGAGTTGACTGACCTACGTCATACTTTATAATGCAATCTTTGGCCACGTTCTAACGGTACAAAATCTCCTGGGGCGTTGACTCGGTAACGTTCTTAAGCCATTCCATATTGAACGGGCAAACGCTTAAAGATGCGCACACTGATAACAAATGTTTTATGTATCACGGCTATAAAGAATCACCATCATTAACGTATTACAAGTAATTTAAGCAATAGCAGAGAATACTGTTTACGACCAACACTATACACGTATTTACCTCCATCATTTACAAATAATGTTAGAGAACGACTAAATCCCACAAAAACAATTCTTGTAAAAATAGGCCAAGTCTCGTATTCATGTAGTGACAAAAGTGAGATCTTCTTGTGTAGCTAAGTCTACACTTTACAGTGTGTATTCACTTCACTTTGTGAAACAGAAAGGTTTCTATCGGTGTCATAGATCGCTTAGTATATAGGATATTAAAAAATTGATGACTTGGCCATTATGCACGTCATAATTTTTACTGAAATTGAGGGTTAATAATACATACTTGTCAAATTCGAAAAAGAGCAAGGGAAATCGTGCCTTTTAAGTATTTATAAGTTTGATGAAGCAACACATTTAAGGTATTTATAAAGGTTAACTAAAACATGGTCTGCATAATGGCCACGTGTGTAAGATCACATTTCTTTTTGTAAGTTTATCGCTTATTTTGAATCGCCGCCCAAATATAATGATTCCATTTGGAAATCGGTGAATAAGAACATTTTAGAATTTAATACATCAATATACTTACCAACAAGACCCACTCTCTAAAAACAATGGGTGTGCGCCGCAGCCGAGCAATTGCTGTTTCACTACCACCATAAACAAAATTACTAGTAACCTCCAAAATAAGCATAGGAACAAAGTAAAATTTAAGGCTTTGGTTAAACTTGATCGCCTCCATGTAGTATAGAAATATCAGGTTTATAGCTTCATCCGGAGCAAAGCAATTAAGCCGCAAATATGTGCCAGAATTTTTCATGTTTGGGATTGTAACTAAATAAATACGGGGAAATATTCCAATATTAGATTTATCTTATGATTTAGGGATGAAAACATATATGTGAACCAAATTACTTGTTTATAGGATTACTGGAAGTACTGGAATTTTGATGTCGGGGTGTACTGGTTAAAATAAAATTTTTAATTTCAATAACTTCCAAAGTAATAAAAGGAAAGAAGTAAAATTTAACACATTAGTTAAACATAGTAAGCTCACTCCACAATGAAAAACTGAAGTATATAAAGTTAATAGTGTAGGAAGCGATTTCACGATAGGAGTAGGGGTAGGTATATGGAAATTTACGAGTTTCAGACTTTTCTTATAACATGTGGGTGAACTTTTATCTGTATACTAAATTTCAGATTTCTACGGCTACGGGAAGTGCCTTATAGTTTTGATGATCGTTAGTCAGTCAGTGAAAAGAGTGACAAAATCCGGAGTTTGCATCCGGATAATATCCGAACTAAGAACAGTAACAAAATAAAATTTAGTACGTTTGCTAAAATTGCTGATATCTATGCATAACAGAAATTTGAGACATTTAGCATGAATATGACAGAAGAAATTGAGGTTCAAAAATGGCCCGAATCGTTTCGAGAAAATGGTAGGCAGTGCTGCCGTTGACTCGACTTGGCCACCTAGTATAAACACTAGAAACATGTTGAATTCCGTCACCTAAATGGAGTCCGCTTGTCGTTTCACTCGCTATTCGTCTGTAACAGGTACGGTTACAAATTTATTTGGGAAAAAATAAAACTTATTTTTCTTTGGAGATGTAAATAAAGAATATAAAAGAAAAAACGTATTTATATACATAGGTATAAATTTGTCGTCTGAAATACATATTTTTTTTGTGCGTGTGGAACTAGCTATCACTTTTAGATTTCTTCTCAAATTGTAATAACTGATAACATATCATAAATCTAGACTTATATGAATGAACAACTTATTTTTAATTAAATTTAAGGACGCTCTGTTTCTCTCTTTACGCCATTTTGAATTCATTAGCTTTTCGGTGAAACCTGTTTTGGTTGGATCTAAAGCAGCTAGGAAACAATTATTTATATATTTTAAAAATTATCTGGTGCCTTTTCAAGTATTTCTTTGTATTGTGTCGTGGATCAGTGACTCCTTCGCTCTCCCTCAGAAAGAATCGATTCAAGAGTGTGCGTTTGTTTCGTTTTGTCATAAGGGGCATCCATAAATTACGTGAGGTGTTTTTCCAGATTTCCGGCCCCTCCCCTCCCCCCCTCTCTGGTGAGATCTGGTGAGACCCCCCTAGAAATCGCCCTCGCAAGTTTATGAGACCTCTTTTTTCTTAGGTCTCACCCTTCCAACCCACTTTTCGACGAAATACCCCCCTAAAATCGACCTAGACCTTTTTTTTTTCCTCACGTAAGATTTCGGTTGACCCCCCTCCCTCCCCCTTGGTGAGATTTCGCCCGACCCCCCCCCCCCTTTTTCCCCTATTTCACCTCACGTAATTTATGGACGCCCCCTAAGCACTATAAGTCAATTTGAAATTAATTCGTACAAGAGCATTCTTTTCCATGAGTTGTATATTTAATCAAAACTAAAGTATTTCCACATAATTTGTGGTATGGATAAAGTACACTAACCAAGAATAAAGTATGGTATGCTATTATAAAGTACTGGCTGTTACTCGGGATTTATTACGGGTGGACTTAGAATTTTATTGTCAGAAGTGGATATAGAAATCTGTGATTTATTTAAAAAGTGTCCCAAAAAACATGGAGTCGGTATAATATGACGCGGGAGCCATCACCATTCCATTCTAAAGCTGAAGCTATCTCATGAAGAGAAACAGTTCGTAACATCTTTAAAAATAGCAACAAACTGGGGGAGGGGGGGTAACCGAGGGAGACTACCTACCACAGTTCCTCCGACAGATTTTTGTTTGTGGTTTAAAATTATCTCACTTTCTGGGGACATCTCATGCCAATAACGTTTTGTACACAACTATTCTGTCTTTGCTAAGTTAAATAGCATTTTAGGGTTTGGAAACCTTGGGGCTGGCTACATATAACTAGTCATGGGAACAAACAGGTCTTTTCTAAGTGTACCCCGGCTACTTTCTGTGTCTGTCCATAGGCTTTATTCATATTCGTCGCATGCCGCGCAAATCGACTTCTGTGCTACCGATAGATAATAAGGGCCTACATGAACAAGTAATGCTCAAACTTTCTAGAAACAAAGCCTGAGCGACCAACATAACATTACAGAGACTTACACACACTCTCACCGTTCGGTTAGTTTTTAATTTCATAAGAAAATATGTTATTTATCCCGCAAAAAGTATCCTATGTCATTTCTAGTAACACGTAGTATTTCCTTGTCAGATTTAATTAAGAACGGTTTAACCATTTAATCGCGAAAACAGACAGAGAAACAGAGCTATGTTCGCATTTATAATATTACTGTAAATGATTGGCACCCCTAACAAGGCCTCAAGGTCATTTTTTGCAGTTTCTTTTGCTCCAAAACACCACCAGTTAAAGTTATTTTAGACGATTTTTGTTATCAGGTCTCTTTACAAATCTGTTAATGAAATTTATCTCCAGTATCGAGCATATTCCGTATTTATATAACAGATACCGTACTTAGAATGCTTACATCTAAGTATCCTAATGCGTGAGGAAAACAGGCAAACTTTTATTGTGATATAAATTAACACCGTGTTATTGAAAGTACTCTTAATTCACTCTGTATTGCACCCTAACGGATGACATAAGCGCTGACAGTAATAAATTTGACTGGAACTGAAGTACTGTACTGCATTGCGGGGAAAGTGGCAACATGTGACAGCAACATGCCGCGGCAACATGGCGCCGCGGCGTTCTAGTGTGTTGAGCGGCATCCGCTGCATAACTTGGAATACCTCAAACATTGATCAAGCGTCAGCCTGCCGTTTGGCCTGCCAAATCCATAGCTGTGAAGGTCATTGGGGGACAGACCCCTATTTGCACGAGACTACTAGGATCACTGATTGTAACTGATCATTACGTCAGTGCACGTAATGCATTTTAATAAGCGACAAAGGACTGATCGTATTTCCTACTTCCTACTTCCTACTGTATAATCTTGTAAACAATCTTTTACAATACATTGTGGCTTTTCCGACTCTACATTTTATTTCGCATAAGCAAGAATTATGTTAAAAAAGTCCGAAAAACGGAGTTACGATAGTAAAAATTCAGTGCCTAAATAAGTTTTGTAAACACAACAATTACACCATTTACACCAATTTCTCTCTTTCTTGTATATCTTTAGCAACGTGAACGTAATTATAGCAGTCTGTATATTCCTAGACCGTGCTCCGTTATTTTCTGTCACTTCATTGGCTGTGCTGTTTCGCTCTATATCCTACAACCTACTCAACATTTTTCTTTTGTGCTTATAGCTTTACACCTTGTTGATGTTAGGGTCATTAAAAGCGGGAAAGAAACGGGAAGTAATTCGGCTATAGTCTTTTAAAGGAACAAATTATGGAAAATCCAAATCTGGATGGCCGGACCGGGATTCGAACCCGCGTCTTTTCGAATGCGAGGTCAGGGCGTTACCACTCACCCACCACGTTCGATAACATTTCTTCTACCTACATTGAATGTATTTCAAGCAATTATTCTGTAATCTCCCAAGTTTGTGGCCGATAAATGTCATTAAAAGCTATATCGCGTAGAATAATTTTTATTACGTCGTTTTGATTAGTTTTGAATCATGGTTTATCAGCATTAGTGTTTCTGGATCCGAATTTTCAGCCAATGCCTAAGTTACTACCTAAAATGTGTCGTGTAAACCGTCAGGAGTTTCAGACTTCTGGTATTTGCTCTCAGAAATAGGCTATTAATATTCTACCCAAATTTAATAAGATTCCTGTCAGAATCAGCAGCTATGATTTTCTTCTTCTAGCACTTTACCTTAAAATTTAAATAGTTGCTAACACTTTTATAACATTTTGAAGTGAACAGTTTTAAAGACGCGTACATTCTGTACGAGGAAACGCACGAACGGCACCGCGGCAGCGCACGAAGGTTGCCGAGGCCAGCCGAGGCGACACGAGAATGCCGATGTGGACCTGTAGCCGAGGCGCGGCCATTTGCCGCGGCCAGTTGGCCGAACGGCCCGAAGCCGCCATTGCTGTGTGTCGGTAGTTCAAAGAGAATTCGGGGTTGATCCGCATTCCATGTGGACGGGACGTTCAGTCGTGCGTTTGCCTCGCTCGTTCAAACTGTTACGTTGTTCTGACTATTGTCAACCATGAGTTGGGACAAGGAACAAGTATTATCTTTTATTAAAGAATTTGAAAGGCGTCCCATATTGTGGAAGAAGGACTACGATCAGCATAATAATGCGGCAAAGAAAGAGGAAGCTTGGCGGGAAATAAGTGAAATCACTGGAAGAGAGGTGGAAGTTTTGAGGAAAAAAAATGGAGAGTCTTCGAGGTTCACGCAGGAGAGAAAAAACTCGAATACTAAAAAGTATGAGAGGAGGCAGAGGTAAGTTTAGAATACACAGTATTTGAAACAATGTAGTATTTTTGTTATTGGTCTTCCGTCTTGCAACTAAACAAAACGCTTTTATGGCAACGCGTCTCGTCTTTATTGAAGTCATCTTAAGAAATAATTGTTCATTAATTTTTGTTTTTGTAACTCCTGTTATGTTCAATTAAATTGCTATCAACTTACGGTTTTTGGTTATGGGTTAATACTTCGCAGTTCAGTTCTATGCCAGCTATATTTCTCACACCATCACTCTCAAATGCTTTAATAGCACTAAGATGCTGAGATTACGCGTGAGTGGAATGGTGTTTCAAACGGCATGCAGTGAATATATGATTGCGCGTGCGTTAGTCCTACTGCAGTTAATACTGAAGGTGTACGACGAAATTAATTGTGATAATTTATGTTACGTGAACCAAAAATCCTGATGTAGGCAATCTTGTAATTACCAGAAATATAGTTCGCGATGCAATTCATGTGTTAGTGTGTCTGCATAGCTTGATTTTGTAGCGGCAATAGTAGTTCAAATTGTGGTCGGTTGAAACGTAGCCCGAATATTCTTGTTATAGCGAAAGGCACAAGGGATTTAGTTAACTTCATGAGCGCCATGCTAGTGACGACATGGATCACGATGTAAACTACTCCCAAATTATGCTAGTCAACTTCGATCTGTATTCAAATATTTGCTATTGTGGATTTACCACTTGCTGGGAGCCAACGATTTTGTGTTGTGAGAAATTTGTTTAAAATATTTGGTTATTACTTAATGTCTTATGGTGGTATGTTTTGAATGTTTCCTTCTTATTTATTTATCTTAAAGTATCTTGAAAAATGTTTGATGTAAGAATATATAAGGTCACATTTTACATTCAAATATACCGCCACAAGACAGATGATAGCTCATAACAGAGATTTTAAACGAAACGCTCTTAAATACAGACGAAACGCGTTTGCCATGAAAACTTTTTGTTTATTTGTAAGATGTAAGACAAAAACAGTTATAAGGAAGATACGACAAAAACACAAAAATGTGGAATGGAGTTAGAGGAAGTCTATTAATTACGTGAGGTGAAATAGGGGAGGGGGGGGGGCAGTCGAAATCTCACTAAATCTTACCATAGGGGAAAAGGGGGGGGCAACGGAAATCTCACGTGAGGTTTTGGAATTCTTGTAGAATGGTAGAGCTAAACAAAACAAAAAAAGTCTACAAATGACGCGAAGTCGATTTTAGGGGGCTAAAACCGTCCTTGGGGCCATGAGACCTTAATAAAAATAAGAAAAAAAGTTTGCGAGGTACATTGGTAGGGGGGGAGGGGGCGGATCCGACCATATCTCCCCAGAGGGGGGGGGGGGGGTCCGGAATTCGGGAAAACACCTCACGTAATTAATGAACGCCCCCTTATTAAACTGAACAGAAACAAAACCCCTGGCTTTTCTACAATAACCGTGGCACTGCAATTTGATGATGGGATTTTATGTAACGAGACGAGACAAATCGGAAGCGAAAAATATTTTTTTTTATATCTCGCTCAGTTCTCGATATCTAATATCAAAAACTAGTCATAGGAATAGTTTCTTGTTCCTTTGGCGAGTTTTTTTCCTGGTCCAGTCCACATTTAAACTTAACTGGGGAGCGTGTATAAGGGAGGGAGCGTCGATAAACTACGTAGCTCCATTTTGGCCCCATGTCTAACCCCCCCCTACCCCCACGTAGCCTGACTTGGCTTTTGCCTCTGCCATCAAGGGGCCATCCATAAATTACGTCACACGAATTTCATGATTTTTGGACTCCAACCCCCCCCCCCCTTATGTCACAGGTTGTCACATTTGTAGGACCCCCCCTTTCTCCCCTGGTGTGACGTCACATATTTTGCAATTTTAAATTTATAAATTAAAGCAGCCCTTCCAAAATGATTTATGTATTTCTAGTTAAAAAGTCATATCAACAATAAATCAAACATTTAAGAAAATATAAAAAAAAATTGAATTAATGATACGAAATTGAGTCATCATGTGTCCATGGATTTTGACCCATTCGTTGATATTGTTTATTACTGGCATAATAGTCACTTCATTCTTGATTTCTATAGTGTTGGGATCATTCGATGTGTCAACATCATCTTCATCCAACCATAAAGCATCGTCATCTTTTAATAAGCAAAGAACTTTCCTGTTCCGTCTAGCGGCAATCTTTTGTGGACGAATTTTTATGATTAGGAAAACCTCTAGTTGCCTCTTATGTAATTGCTTATGTTGGTTAGTGGCTTTGTATGATGAAAAATATAGTCCACAGATGCCGCCACAAGATCGTTTAAATAAGCATGCCTCGACACTGGGGCAATAGCAATCATACGGAACTTGCTTCAAATGCGATGACGCTTGGAGATTCAAAGAGAGCTGTACTAATAGCGGAGCGAATTTACTTTCGAAGTCATCATTTCCTACGGGTAACATACCCATCTGAAGTCTGCTTCATCAAAACAGGTGGTGGTAAAAACCCTTCTGGTAATAATCGCCAAAGGCTAGATCGTCGCATACCGCATCACGCCGCAACCTTGCATTTTACTATTTGTAAAAAATACTGTGATTCACGTACATGATTAGCGTACCAAGTAGCATAATTTTTCAATGTCCTAGCCTGTACGACATCCAGTCTGGTATCTTTTGTACAATATATTCGGCAACCACAGGAAAATCGTTAATGACCAATTGGCTCCAAATATTAGCCAACACTGTCAAAGTTTCGTTTTACTAGCTCCAAGTCAGTAGTTCGATTACTGGAATCAAGATGTGAACCGAAATTATCATGTTTTAAAACGACACCAGTAAGTTCACGACCAAGAGGAGCCAATCGTCGCTCCACTCTATTAAATGCACTTCTTCCTGGAGCATTTTTGACAATGTAAATAGCATCCAAGTCAAAATTTTAAAATGCTGCACAGCTGACACTATAACTCGCTCGTACCGTGGATTTTCGTCTGGACCACCATCGCAAGTAAAAATAAAAACAGGTTTTACAAAACCGCCACGAGCCAAAAAGTGATACAAATTATGCATGTGATGTCACAAAGTTTATGACAAGTCCCCCCCCCCCTCCTTGTTACCCGATGACACACTTTGTTGACCCCCTCCCCCAACTCAAGGTGTGACATAATTTATGGATGGCCCCCATCCCCTCCCGCATCGTACCACGTAGCTTTTTCCCTATTGATTCCAGAAGACATTTTATATTGTTTTCTCTTGTCATACTATCGTAAATTAAATACGGAGATAATTAATGACAGAACTAAATTTTCACATGATGTGTGTTCTGTACCTTAACTGTGACAAATAATATGAATGAAAAGCTACGTGGGTTGGCTCGGAATTTCCCCCCCCCTCCTTTTCGCGTAGCCCAACTTAGCTTTCCACCGAACCCCTCCCCCCCTAGACAGAGCCACGTAGTTTTGGATGTTCCCTAAATTATTTGGCCAGATCTAGGGGTGAGGGAATTGTGTAGATAACTATGCTGGGGTACGTGGAGGGAAACCAAGCCACTCAGCTTATTTATTATTGTTATTACTCCGCGATTCACTAAATGTGTGTGGCGGAGGGTGCATTGCACCTATCGAAAAGGGTGATGGTTTGGAGGGGATATGTGGGATATGGCAGGAGGCGCCCATGGGCTGTTGTGAGGAACCATCGCAGCATTCGCCTGGAGTGATCCGGGAAAACCATGGAAAACCCAGATCAGGATGGTCGAAGTGCTTTATCGAAAGCTACTCCTGTCGGATCTTAAGTTTACTCGCCCGGTAAATCCTTTCTATTCCATTCCCTAATCGCTCGTGGGAAAAATGAGTACAGAAATGAATCGGTTCTGGCACTGATTTCTCTTATCTTAGTTTCGCGGTCATTCCGAGATATGAATGTTGCTGGTAGCAATATTTGCTGGATGTCATTCTGAAATACGTCAGTCGTGAATTTTTCAATTAGCTTCCGTCGAGAGCACCGCCTTCGGTGTTCCAGGTCTTCCGAACCTTACTCCTTCTACATCGCACTTACGCTTTCCCTCCAACTATATATACCTGTCACGAATCGGGCGGCTCTTCTTTGGACCTTCTCTAATGCCTCCATTAACCCCTTTGGATGGGGACCCCATACAGAACAATAATATTCTAAGTGAGGACGTACTAGTGACTTGTATACAATCGATTTAACTTCCGGAGTGCATTGTTTTAAATTACGACCTAGAAATCGAAGCATACGATTTGCTTTCCCACTTACATTCTCGATATGCTCATTCCACGACAAATTATTACGAATTTTCATTCAGCTTTTCATTCATATCACTCAATCCAGCTCCTTTATCATATCAGATACTGAATGGGTCCTGCGATAATTTGCAAAAACAAATCTAGCTGCTCTTCTTCTATGCTCGCCCTGCAAATCCTGTATTTGATACCCAGTTTGTGGGTCCCAAACTACACCATCATATTGAACCAATGGTCTGACCAAAGTTTCGTACCCAATTCTCTAACTTCTCTGGTACATCCTCCCGTCACCCTCTCCAGTAAATGTAGGATTTTTTTAACCTTTTCCTACCACCTGCCCAATGTACTCTGTCCAGTTGAGTTTATTATCAAACGTTATGTCAAAATTTTTACACTTCAAGCATTCGAAAAGCAATTCTGACCCCACCCTATAATCATAAAAAAATCTTGTTTTTTTGTTTATCTGTGTGCCTAATATGCTGACTCTTCTTGGCATTTGTCTTCATTCCATGCTGATCTATTCATTTAGATATTCTATCCAGATCATCCTGCAGCTGTTAATTCTCGTGTTTTGATCCTATTGTAGTCCACCCGCATTTAAACTTAAGCACCTCAATTTTGAGATACAATACGGTATCTCGAGAACTATGCGAGGTATCGAAAAAATTTATTCTTCTCTGTCGATTTGTATCGTAGAGTTACATAAGAATCCATCATCAAATTGCAGAGCCATGGTTATCGTAGAATCCCCCAACACGTCGAAGTTTAGCTAAGTAATTTTTAAATGAATTCAAGAGTAATATTTACGATAGTTAGTAATAATAATAATTTTTTATTATAAAATGTTAAATTGCAATTATAGTGTCATGTTTTCGAAATGTAACTATAAGACATTGAAGGAATTTATTTTCAGGTCGAAAGGGCATTTACGTTTCCAAGTGGTTCGCTTGGGAAAGTATGAAATTCCTAGACGATCCAGATGATAATCCAGCTACAAGTGTGAGTCCAGCTATATTATATAGTAATACCAGTTGCCGAATATTATTAACATTAGGTTTTACAACATTTTCAAAGCATGAATATTTCACCAAGAAACGGATCCGTTGCAGTAGAAATACTGGCTGAATTTCCCCTAATGGTGTTGGAATTACTCCTCCAGTTCGCTACCTATGGAAAGTTCCTTCAGGCATGTAAATATTTCTTGACAATGTGTTTCTGCTCAAAAAATTTGGTAAACAAATTTTACTAATGGCTACGAACTATACCTTTATCCGGATCCAATAACATTATTTTTCTTATAACCCGGAAAACAGCCGAAAAATACCAAATGTGTTTTCTACCACCCGATTGCTTAGACGATGTTTAAAAATTCGTTTAGAACTTTTCTAGTGCATGATATTGTCTGAAAAGCATACTCTTCATCAGTTACAAATGCGAACGTCTTTTTTGCAGCCGTACCAAGTGAATTTAAGGACATCGTCAAGTTAAATGTATGGTTCTCTAATTCTCTAAGTGTACATTATTTGACAGTTTTAAAATACACCCCCATAGGAAAACCATCCTTCAAACTCCCCCAAGCAAGAACGAAAATTCAAAATCTCCTTGAATGTGTTAAGAGATTTCAGTCAAATCTATTGCTGACAAGGTACCTATATAGTTATTAAATAAGTGAAATTGTTTTTAAAAGTATCAAATTAACTTGATGTTGTACATAACGACGTCCAATGAATTTTCAACATTTCCGACATAAAACACGCAAAGCTGTGACTAGAACTTCAGAATCGACACATTGGACGAAATCTCGTAGAGAGGTCAAGTATTTTTTTTTTTTATTTTTTTTTATTTTTTTTTTTAGGGTCTTTAAATGAATTTTCAACATTTAGACTCTAAAATATCCAAAGCTGCATTCGGAACAATCTTAACCACATTTTCCATATCATCACGTGATCAGGTCACGGGTTTGATACCCGATGATGGTAATGCAGTGAATGAAATAACATGAATGGTGTTAATGACGCGTGGAAAAATGAAACGCTTATACATCTTGCAATAATCCCTAGTAACTACTGTTGCGAATTCCGATGTCGGTAATTTGCATTCAAAGCTGTATTCCGGAGCTAAGCAATTCTTTGACCGGGGTCAAGAGTTAATGTCTGTGACTACAGAAACATCATAAATCGTAATAATAATTTTTTAAAAAAAACTGAAACGTTGATACACTGCAGACAATCACTTAAAATGTTCCTCACAATTAGTCCAGATGAAACAGATCCCACATCGTGCTCATAATCACCGGAAAGGTTAAAAAAATTAACACAACAGTGTTGTAAATTGTAGACGATATGCATTTCCTCCATAAAATCTTCTTTTAAATGCGAAAGAAATAATATTCTCTGAGTGCAGATATATGTGTGTTGAAAACGGCAGACAGTTAAGGCCATTGCTTCGAAACCGGGTACCTAGTGGACAACCTCATCGCAAATCTCTCTCATGATTATGAATTAGGGTTCGTGTCTTTATGACAAGTCATATTTTTTTCCTGACTTCTTTTTGAGCTGTAATGCTGTATTAAACACTGATTAAATGTTTCTGATTGTTTTATAAATGTGTTTTATATAGCATATAAATGCATATTCAGACCATTTTCCTAGTTTTGTTCATATTTTTATATATTTATTGTCATATTTTGAAGAAAACTACGGTAATTTTTTAATAGTACCGGGAATTAGAAGTTATAAATGAGAAAAAAATAAATTAATTTTTCATTAAAATGTACATCTATTATTGTACGTTGATGAAAAACAAAACCAATTCTCGCCGAATTGGACAGAATTCACCAGTTAAGAATTAACGTTATACATTGTCACTCTCTAAACGTAAATATGGATACCCCACTCCCGCCTGGTGAGATTTCTTCGAACCCCCCCCTTTTTTTGAGGCCACGTAATTAATGGACGCCCCATAATGCTCCTACCTCCTATTAAGGTAAAGGTAAGCGCACACTAGGGCAGGCTGCGCCGCATCGCATCGCAGAAATGCGTCAGCAATCGCTTATGGTACGCGCACACTAGGGCGGGCCGCGCCGCGTCGCATCACGTTGAGCAAAATTGCTGCAACGCATATCTGGACGCAACCCCAATCATTTTTGCTACTATTATAATAATAATAATTATTATTATTATGGTATAATGTTATTTTTATCAATTATAGGTATGACAAACAATTATATAAATGCCTGTTAACTGATGTATATCATTTCCTGATTTCCACAGATAGTAGTTTATTTTAATAAACGGGGTTAGCATCATAGAGGAAGGAATATATGGAGACGGAATAAAGCTAAATCTGTGAAACCTCATGAAAAAACTGCTCTCCTACTGCGCATGCGCGGCGACCATAGGAATAACCCCAAAACATTGGGCTGTTTGCACTGCGTCTGGTGCTGAGAATATTTCATTTTCTAATATTCTAAAGTTTTCTATAACGCCAAGTTGTGTTGCATATGTCTGCACAAACAGACAAGACAGCAAACAGCCTGGAATAACGTTTCATAATTAAGTCACATTGTATTTATTGTTCTTGACGTGTCTGATAGGTAACTGCAACATTAGGGCCTATCGTTATAAATTTATTCCTTGCTCTCAACAATGTCGTTCTCAAATATTTGTTTGTGTAGTGTAGACAATCAGTATATGTTACTACTTTGCACATAAAAGGCTAGCCTTATTGTAAACAAGTATTTGAAGTCTAATTTAAGCGGGTCAAGTTTACATCGCGATATAATGAATCTGGTATTCTGCAAGCTTTAGTACATTTCAGTTTACACTGAAAGTGTACAATGAAATTAATTGTGATAATTTGTGCTGTACGAACTGTGAAACGTGACGAAGCAAACGTTGTTGTTACCCGAAATTTAGTTCGCGATGCATTTCATGTGTTTAGGTGTGTCTACATAGTTTGATTTTGTAGCGACAATATTAATGGAAATGTGGGTAGGTTGAAATGCAACCTATACCAGAAGGGACAAACAATTTATTATTAGTTGTTAGTAATTTCTTAAGCACCATGTTAGTGACACAACCTGTATCGCGTATCGTAATGTATACTACTCCCATTTAAGATTCTGACTTTTGGAGACAGCATATCTCGAGAACGAAACGAGATATCGAAAATTTGTTTACTTTCAATTTCTCTCGTCGTGTTACATAAGAATCTGTTATCAAATTTGATCTTGGGGAAATTTTACTTCCGAATTTCAACCCACAACACCTCACTTTTGAGACAGTATATCTCGAGAACTAAGCAGGATATCAATAAAATATATTCTTCATTTTTGATCTGCCTCGTCGAGTTATATAATAATCCATCATCAAATTGAGGTGCCACGATTGTCGTATGATTTCCTTGAGGTTTTGTGCCTATTCCCCGTGTTTCTACGGCCGACCAATATGGCGGCCTCCCCACCCCACTTCTCTCTACCCGGTTTCACTCAAGTGCGTAGTGAGGGCATGGAGGAAAGAAATATATGGAGACGAAATACCGCTTATTCTGTGAAGGCGCCTCTAAGCTCTCGGCTGATACTGCGCATGCGCGGTGGCGGCCATATTACGTATCCATACAATTGCTATGTTCACCCAGCATACCTTGCTATTTTGCACATAATAGACTAGCATTACTTTTTAACGCGCGTTGAAGATGAGATGTAAATGGGTGATTTTTACATCGCGATTCAGTGACTTTAGTATTGCGCTTTCTTTCGTCACGTTGCAGTTTTTACTGACAGTGTATGATGAAATTAAATGTATTAAATTATGCTATGCAATCTAGGAATCTTGATGAAGCAAACGATGTTGTTACCCCAAATGCAGTTTGCGATTCAGATATTCGTGTGTGGGTGTGTCTACATAGTTTGAATCTGTAGCGGCAACTTAATGGAGATTGTGGTTAGGTCTAAATGCAGTCTGTACCAGAATGGTTTTGTTGTTGCATAAGGGACAAATAATTTATTTATTATTGTTAGCAATTTCACGAGACAAAACGTGTATCCGGATGTAAACTGCTTCCAGCTATTCCCAATTAAGCTTACGATGTATGGTAACAAGATAACTATTTTTATTCTGGTCTAGGCCGCATTTCAACCTAACCACAAGTGGTAGTAATAAAACTGAAATATCCATTCTGCATGTCCACCATGTAATTCATTGTGGCTTTGACAGAATTAATTTTAGGTCCAGGCCGCATCCCAACCCAATTCCCTCAATTTTGATACAGTATATCCCGAAAACTAACCAAGATATCGAAAAAAATTTCTTTATTTTCGATTTTTTTTTCGTCGTGTTACATAAAAATCCATCAACAAATTTGACTTTTGCGACTTTTTCTTCTGCATTTCAACTCAAGACACCTCACTTTTGAGACAGTATATCTCGAGAACTAGGCGAGATATCGAAAAATTTTATTTTGTACTTGTCTCGTCTTTTTAAATAAGAATTCATCATCAAATTTGACTTTGACCAATTTTTTCTTCTGACTTTCAACCAAAAACATCTCACATTTAAGACAGAATATCTCGAGTTACATAATAATCCATCACCAGATTGCGGTGTCACGTTTATCCTAGAGTACCCTTGAGGTTTTTGTACATATTCCCCGTGTCTATATGGATAGGTAATATGGCGGCCACGCCTCCCCACTCCTCCTCCGCCCGGCGTCACTACAATGCGTGGTGAAGGTCCCTTGCGTCGTCTCCATATATTTCTTTCCTCCATGGGTGAAGGTCCCTTGCGTCGTCTCAATATATTCCTTCCTCCATGGTTAGCATTAGCTTATTATCTTTAAGAATTATATTGTAGCGTCTTTGGTCTCGCCAGCTGACAAGAGTAAGCGAGAGCAGTGTACGCCATATTGTCTCTGGTGCTCGCTAGGCGGGCAATGAGGGTGGATTGCGTCGCTTAAGTAATTTCGCGTGACGCAAGTTGTTGCTTCCTTGTAATGAAGCTATAATAATGATTTTACAAGTCAGGAAGTAAAAGGAGAGTATGAAAAACCGATTCGAGGAGCGGAGTTTATTAAATTAAATGCTATTTGATCAGAACAGTACATTTTCATTTTTAATTTAATAATAATATCTCCCCGTTGTTCGTGGTTAGTTTAACGAACTATATTAATTAAAATTATCAAAACTGACGGATCGCCAGTGTTGATTAATGTGACAGTATTAATAACCGACATGGTTCTTCGAAGGTGGTCTTGGTAAATTAACCATACAGTACTAATTAGGTGGAATGCTTACGAGTTTTATCGATTTGTCTCACTATTCTCATTATAAGGAGCGCATGGCTAATAATTCGTTAATTAAGATGCGTGTTGAAAATCGATTCTATTGGATACTCTTGCCGGCTTGCTATCTCAGGACCAAGAATGATGTTTAACCCATCACATCTTTACCGTTTTTGATGTTTCTGTATACACACATGCATTAATTGTTGACACCGAGCAAACGGCTTTGAATGCAATTTATCGTCGCTGGGATTCAAATGAGTCACTTGTGGTAATTTTAAGGTGTGTCAACGTTTCACTCCTTGGATTATTAGTACAATGTATGATGTTTCATTGACTGAATTACCGTCATAGTGTATCGAATCCGTGACCTCATTAAGACATGATATCGTCGAATGTGCGCTTCCTGATTTTCCAAATACCACCTGACATTGAACTTGGTACAAAAACACGCGATAATATCGTCGAATGCGTGGTTACTGATGTTCCAAATGTAGCATTGTGAGGTTTATGCCAGTAATATTGAGCATCTTGTCCCTTTCCTTGTCTAATTGTACCAAGAAACCGCTTATGAAAACAACTTGCATTTGGAAATAGGAATCATAACTACTGACGTTACATAAACATGAAACATACCGTGTTTCATTCGCGGGACTGCGCGCTGTATTTTATTCGAAAAACGTCCAAATTCAACCACTGTGTTTTACGAATCCCGTCAATCCTAGACAGACTATTAATAAAAATTGATTTCTTCTCTGTAGATTACTAAGAGTGCCCCAAATTAGTTCTTTTTTTTTTTTTTTTTTAGACTTTCTGACACTATCCGGGCTACAGTATAGATTAATTAATATATTAAAATTAATGGGTAATTTGAACAATTGATGATTGGAAAAGAAAACTTCAATTTAAATGTTTTAATTTTCAGAACTACCTTGCTGTGGAAATTAAAGAAGGAGACGAGGGCAACAGCGAGAATTCTGGAGAGAAGGATGATGATTTTAACGATGGCGGCAACGAAGATGAATGGCAGCCTGATTTACAAAATGGTAACACTGCAGAGAAAGTAGATGCGACAGCAAAACAGCTGCGGCCTGCACAGAAAACTGCATCAACGAGAAAACGTTCTGGAGATTCTCGCTTAGAGGAAGCTGAAGCGACTGGTGAGAAGAAGGACGAATGTGGGATCTTTGGAGATTTCATTGCAGAAAAACTGCGAAAGCTTGGACGTCGGCAGCGCACCGTGCTGCAGCATAAAATCCACACCCTGGTTTTTCATGCAGAAATGGCTACGTCACGTACGTCGCAGGCTTCACCTTAACTGAACTATATTCTGTTCACCCTCAACTGACGGTTCAAGGTCATATTCCTCTTGCCCCGCTCCTCACTCCACAGCCCCCTCCTGTTGCCTATTCGACCGCTGTGTAACAGGCTGGAATTGGTAAACTTGTCAGCAGGCATTCTTTCCCTTTGCCATATAGGAGTAAATACAGTGGAGTGGGGATAAAGCACAATGACCTTGAGCCGCCTCTCTAAACTGAACGTTCTATAGTCTATGAAATCATTGGTTCGGAAACGTCAGTACCTTCAAGTTATTCTGGTGATTCAACTCAACATCTCCCACCTTAACATAACAGTGAACCACAACTGTCACTATCTCGGAATATTCAACTTAACAACGATCCCAAAGACCACTGAGTCAAAAATATTCAGGAGAAACAATAACGTTTCCAATGAGTGTCATATTGTTCTCAGTTTTCAGAACTGGAAAGGAAATGAATATTCAATTCGATGTAAAACCAATGAAATATCACAATGTACAGTACTAATCTACTTATTATTGAAACTATTACTACGTAACAATAAAATATTAACCCAACATACCTTAAAATGTTGAATCAGTGTGCCTATTATTGCCATGCAAGCCTCTCGTATAATGCTTTTAATCAGTTGTCCAGATACGTTGAAAACATATTGAAAGCTGGAAAATGACGTTCCAGTTGCCAAGTATCTCACTTCTAGGTGTCTTAATTTTATTCAGATTAAAGACTTTGTTGTCTGTCCTCAGTTCACTGTTGTAGTTTCATGTGTTTAAATGTATGCCTGTTTTATTCCAAATTAATTAAGTGTAATCCTTAATATTTAAATGTAATGAGTTGCCCCTGCGAAAATTTTGGTAATAGCGAGCTTCGCGGTTTGTAGTTGGATGAAAGAAGAATCGCCTCATTTTTTTCAATTGTTCAGTGTATTAGGTACGTTAAGGAGCCTGTATGACAAATTTGTTGGTCAAACATCGCGTTTTCATCAAACAACAGCGCAAACGCTCAAACCTGAGATCAAACAAATTTGTGAAACTTGCCTTTAGTTCCGGTTTTCGTCTTGTCGGGACGTCGTGTGACGCCATGAGCACTAAAGTGTTGACTCTTGCACTTATGCCCTGGCTACACGCTCCGTCTTGCATGTGCAGGTAAAACTGCGTAGTCAAAACTGTACAAGACGGAATACGGAAGAGTGGCCGCAAGGTACAGGTAAGCTTGTGCAAACCGAGTGTGTCGACAGCTGTGACGATGTGGCCAACAGAAGAGGTTTCATTTCCATGTCCTTTCTTGCATTTGGTTCCACCTGAATTCCAATAAATATAACATTTTTGATAAACGATAAAAATATTGCGTATGATAATGTAAATAATACATAACAATGTAAACATTGTTATAAATCTAAATTACACGCTTACTCGTTCAATAATAGTTTTATTTGTATTACAATGAAAGTACTTATGCATAACTAACTACACATTCCTCTTCATTAATTTTTCAGTCATTCAATGATAAGCTTCTTTTTTTTTGTTCCTTGGATCTTCCACAATGCCGGCAACGATTTGTACAATTCTATGAACTGAATTATAAATTCTTTTGAATAATTTCGTACGTCACCCATTTCACAGATATCTGCTCTTTCAAGTTTGCATGGTGGCAAAAAAAAAAAATCCTTGAGAAGTTGTCGTTGGAAAGAAATGATCAAAGTTAAGAGACAACATTTTCCACCCATCGTTATGGTACTATGACTTGTTAGAATTATTAGATGACCAAAAAGCTGCTCGGACCCCAATATCTAATTATCAACAAGTCCTGGAATTCGAGGTAAATTGTTATTGTGTTTGTAACAGGATTTTAGTGCTTTAATAGGCGATGCTACTGCCACATAGCTCATAATTCTTTATTTTTCTTGGGTTGTTTGAATTGAAAAACATGGATAATGATGAGAAATCGCTGCTGATAATATGAGATCCCTGTCAGTCCTGCCATTTGCTAGAAACCTGAAAGTACAGGTTAGTCTTTCATGAGGAGATATATACTGGCGCATAACAGTATCTTTTCTTTTAATTATCGGTGTCACGAACCGCAGTAACTCTTCATAGGTTGTTTCATCCATCCTAAGATAACCACGCCAGTCTTCAGGATCTTCTCTCAAATCTTCAATTAAGTTGACATGTGAATGTATGTTTCTCCATAAAAACCACTTTTTACTCCACTTACTCCTACTGCGTCGCTTATGTGTCTGTTGTTTCTTTATAAGCAAACAATAAAATAATGATACCATTAAAAAAACTTCTTCTGATGGCCACATCGTCACAGACTCGTTTTGCACAAGCTTACCTGTACCGTGTGACCACTCTTCAGTGTTCCGTCTTTTTGTATAGTGTTTCACTGCGCAGTTTACCTGCACATGCAAGGCGGAGCGTGTAGCCGGGGCATTATGAATGGGTATAGCCAATGCAAAGTCTTGTGTTTGATGTCTGTACAAATTTGAGAGTATCAGATGGAGCAGTAATTAAAAAATACAACATTTTGGAATTTGTTTTAAAATAGTCAGTTGCAGATTCCACAGTCAGAGGAATCGCCGAATACTAATAAAAACAATGCCCTTTGTATTTGCGAGGGATGAAGCCTTCCAGCTGCTACCAAATTTTATGAAACCTTACAATAAACTAGTGTTAAATGATAACAGAAGGATTTTCAATTATCGTTTATCTCGCATTCGGCGTTTATTGAAAACGTATTTGGTATTCTCGCAAGTAATTTTGAGATTTTTCAGAAACCCATTAAATCATCTCCATCGAAAGCAAGAAGTCTATTTATGGCGTGTCGCCATTTACACAATTTACTTATGAACCCAAAAAAAATTACATCCGACATGGAGGATGGTGTTACGGGAACTATTATACAGGGTTCTTTGAAAAATCAGACAAAACAGGTGCTAAATGCTGAACATACTCAATTCTTTATGTTTTATTTCCCATAGCAACAGCAGATCGTGGTATATGGAGATAAACTGTAAAAGGAATTCTTTTTTTTTTATGGCATTCGGCTACTGAGACCATAAGGTCAGCTCAAACTGATCATCATGATTCATCCAGCGTATCATTTTCTCTAGTGAAATGTTGCTACTGAGTATCGACACCACAGGACGGACACGACACTTAAACACCCATGCCTTCGGCCGGACTCGAACCGGTGACCCAGTACTCCAGCCTCTACGCTACCGAGGCCGGCGAATTCTTTGTTGGATAACTCAGCCCATTATCCTCCTCCATGCTGTTGTCACTCGAAGACGTGTTCTCCATGTTTACTAGGGTATAACTGAACTAAAGTTTGACAAACACCGCCGCATACCTTCAAACTTATTTGAAAAACACACTGTCAATCCAAATTTGCATCAAACACGTCAAACAGTGCCGCAGACTCTCAAATAATTTGACAAACACGTAAAGTTTGACAAAATAATTTGATCGTCTTCAGGCCGTTTTACAAAAGTCGACGCCAGTGAATCAGTTTAATAATACTCTATTTCTGTAATATGTGGTGCTGCTGCTAGCGTCTTTGAATTGTCTCATAGTGCCACTTTCACAGTTGTTACTTTTGTCCTTCAAGGGCCAAATTCCGAAAAAGTTTGTTCTTAATGTATTATGTTGCCTAAGTGAAGACATTTAGTGCTAGCGATTTTTTATTGTTCTCTTTATATTTTGTAGAAATTTTTTATCATACATCCTCGTATTCAAAAGAAATAAATTATCTGACTATAATTGATCTGCAACAACTTAAATTTTCACAGTAGTCTCTCCATCAGAATGTTATATTTAAAAAAAAAAAAAAAAAAAAAAAAAAAAAAAAAAAAAAAAGGGCCCGTTCAACCCAAACTATTACAATAGTTCATCCTTATTATTAAAACAATCTTTATGATTTTAGAATAGCCATGAATAGACAAGCCTATATTTCCAAAGCAGCACCCCCACTAATTTTAGTCACGAGCCGCCACTGTTTAAATTGCTGCCATGGTTTTCTGTCAACATCGTTCCTCAGACGAATATATTTTTAAAAAACAGGCATAAACATTGCTCTACGAACAGACAACTCTGTTCGACAACAATTAAATACCCACTTAGACAGAGACAACTATCAAAACCCAGGCATATATCAACTGACATGCCACAATTGTGATGCAATATACATAGGACAGACAAGAAGACAGTTTAAAAACCAGATACAAAGAACACATGAGGGCACTTAAGTACAGAAACCACTCCACATTAGCTGAAGATCTAATAGAAAATGATCACTTATCTACAGACATTAACAAAGACATGCAAATACTCACAATCAACAATTACAGATACAATACACTCACTCTACAATAAAACTACCACATACAAAACGCAATAAAAAATGGCAAGCAGGTACTGAATGACCACATAAACTTAATAAACCAAACACTGTTCAAACTGGTAAACATACAATAGCCCAACAGTAAAGAAATAAATCTAACAGATACATGCACTCACACACTTACATAAAATTAGAAATAAAATCTCCCACGCAATTTCAAAACTGGCGCCGTCAGCGCACCACCACCTTTGACAGAAAGAAAATAAGATGGCCACCGAAAACAAGCGAATTGTAGAAGACGCAATGTTTATATCCTGTACACAACAGACAAATGGCTGTAATGGAAACATGCTTTGGAGAGAAAGCAAAGATGTGTGGTTACTATCCTGAAATTCACTAATGTAAATAGTAAGTGTAAATAATAAGAAAATGTATTCAATTTAGAATTATGTCAAATAAGTTTGTAAACCCAATGCAAATTTTAAAATAGATTCGTCGCTGATGATGTCTTGATGAGAGGCGAAACGCGTACGGCAATAAAGCTACAAAATACAGTTGCATTAATTTCATTTTATCATTTAATTTACTGAGCAAATGCGGAAAAATGGCCTACAACAACACTGCATAGAATATATTTTCGTTTTACCAACTGATCAGTTACATTTTTTCACCTTCATCGCTAAGCACTGTACAGAATCTGGCTGGAATATAAACAAATTACAAACATTATTAATCTGGTAATAGGCCATATTTCAGCAGTTTTTGAACAATAATTTTGTTTTATTCTCCTGACACGTATCACCCTTGTGGTGTAGGACATCAGCAATTGCTGTAAATATATGGTTTTACATGTGTGTTATAACATTTGTACTGTAAATAGTAATTATAATAACATACATTTACAGCCACTCACTGAAGATGCCCTACACCACAAGAGCGAAACGCGTCTGGGGAATAAAATAAAACAAAAATTCACCAAAACAGTTGTTTGTAGACGGAGTTATTTATAAAATTAAAATTACAACCAGTATACTCGCTTTTATGTAACAACAGAACCCGATGAAATAAAAAAATCAAAATGTTTATGCAGTCGTGTTTTATGCGAGGAGGTACTAATGTGTATACCACACTTACATAATGTTTACGTTATACACTACATAGATGTTTCCAGTAAAAAAAAATAATGAACTTGGCAAGCATTTCACGGCTAGAATATAAACGTAAAAACCAAGGAATTGTTACTTATGCAAAAATACACACTGACTCAGTTCCTCGAAAAAGTTTCTAATTCAAAAGTCAGACACTATTCACTCTTCTATTTTTGTAAGAACGAAGTTTGGAAGAGCGTAAATAGTCTATATGTCTTCCTGGGTTTAAGGAAAAATCGTCATGGCTGAGTCAATTTATCAACGGCTTCAGAGGCAAATTACCAGTACAAAGCAATGTGCTACAACTGTCCAATAAACAATATAAAAATAACGTTTGCTACAGTTTAGGGCTTAATTTAATGTCGGATTTGAGGAGTTGACTTCATCACATGCTGAGTTCGATCACAGCTAAAGAAAATAGTAGATAAAATGACAGAACTGCCATTTTTGAATGGCTACAACACACAAGTCACAGTGATGAGTGCGAAATTTTGTCGAAATACAAATGTAGATGACTTCGTTGATATGCGTTGCTAGCTGCTGCAAGTTAAAAATATTATTATACTAGCAGTTACCAGTGACTTCGTCCGCCTGAAAGTGTGTTATGGTATGAAAGTTTTTATTATTCAGACTACTACCAGCAGAATAATTTCTTCTTTAGGGTTGCAAATATGGTCAACTGCCTACTTGGCTTTTATTCTTCAGTGAAAAGTGTACCTCAAAGCCGGGACGTAGGTAACAAAGGTGTAACACGCGCCGAAAGGTTATATACATTACTCACTTAGCGGTAGTAGAAGTCTTTAGCAGATTCTGACGTCATTATAGTCAGAATTCGGCATGGCAGCTACCTTCTGCACTACAAATCCACTGTGCACCACAAGATATTAGTTATCATTCTGGTCTAGGATGTGTTTCACCCTTACCAAAACCTTCGTTACTATAACTCCTTGGAAATCAGCACTTTTTTCAAATTTAAATTTTTCACGTATATTGTGACACATATATTACGAACAGAATTACGGTGTGATACCTGAGATGTCATACTATTTCATGTCCACAACTGAAGATATCTTCTTGTGAAATTACCGACGGTAAAAATTTTTTTAGGTTAATTTCAGATTTATATTTCCTGCTCTGGAACTATTGTTATTGATCTTTTGATACAATTTAGGTACAACGCGATACATGTCACTAAATTGGCGCTCATAAAAACAGCTTAGATTACTAATAAAGTTTCAGTTGTCATTCTGGTTCAAGCTGTATTTCAACCAAGCCCCAAACTCCCAATATTGTCGCTAGAAAATCAAGGGTTCTATCAACCGCGCATTAAATACATTTGCTGTATTGCACGTTAGTGACGTCATGAATTGCGATATAAACTTGATCCACAATTTCAGATTGTGATATCAAAGCAACCGCTAAAAACTGTCTGAAAACTGACCTTTTCAATATGCGAAGTAAATAATAAATACATGTGGAACTACATCCAATCATATGAACTATGGCATCAGCATCATAACAATTATTAAATCAACGGGATTTAAAAATGTATACTGAAATGCTCGTAACTTACGCTGTACGACGGAAAGTCCAGAATTCATTACAATTCTTAAAACAGCTAACTTTAATACTGCAGGTTAGATCACGATACAGTGATTGTGTTAGTGTGCTTCATACTGAAGATGTATAATAAAATTAACTGTCTTAATTTATGCTAAGCTAATAAGGAATCCTCATATTGAAAATGTTGCTACTACTCGAAATTAGTTCCGATACCTTTAATGTGTCAAGGCGTGTCCGTATCGTTTGATTTTGCAGTGGCAATATTAGCGGAGATAGTGGCTAGGTTGAAATGCTGCCTGGACCAGAATGTTCTTGTTACAGCATGAGGCAGCAGGAGTTTAGTTGTTATTAGTAATAAATAAGCTGCTTTCATAAGCGTCGTATTAGTGACGACGTGTATCGCGATGTAAACTACTCCCAATATGGCTTCTTGAAACGAAACGTTTCTATCTTAGACCATTGAATACATTCGTTTTCAGTGAAGAATTTAATAATTATTTGCAGAATACTGAACAGTAAGCAGAAGAAAAATATTTTGTTTATTATAGGTTACTATTTGAACCGATTTCTACAAAAAGTTTGGACAAAAAACAAAAAAGGGTTAGTTATCTTCGGTTACAGAGAGTGTATACTAGAGCTTTGAGTTTTCACGTATATTATGACGCATATACAACGAACGGTATTAATTTGTGATACCTGAGCTATTATACCATTTCACGTATGAAAAAGTCTCTTCGTGTACTTACCGACAGTACGATTTAAAAAAATTAAAGATTAAGTACAGATTTATATTTCCTGCCTCCTAACTATTATTTGTCAAGTGCATCCGTTTTTGCGCTTTTAAACTAAACACACACTTACATATATCAGAAGCTTTTTGATTTTATTTTTGAAAACAAGTGTTTGTGATGTATGTAAAAAGCAAAGAGTAAACGTGGCACTGCCTAGTACGAAGTAGGAAATTCTTTGGGGTTTCCGAATTTATAATGGTAATTTCTAATGGAACTATTCGTTTTGCGGAATAAAAACTGTCCTATGGCACTTCGCACACAATTTACTAACCTCGTGCCAAATTTCATTTTAATCTTTTGAGCTATAAAGACGTGATTGAGGCTGTAGTATAACGCATTGCGTAGTCTACATATTGTAATATGCAATTTACTGCATATGTTAAAAAGCCACTTGTAAGGTCAAGATCTCGTTTCACGAGCAATATAGGGTCATGACAGGGCCTGCTGATTCCTCGCTGCGCTTAGAAGTGAGCCGACTCTGCGGGGGATCAAATGAAGACACTTGCCCACCCAGAGCTGCAGATGTTCGTTTGTTCGGCAAGAACGCCGGAAGACCACCTGAAACAACAAGGTTGACCATCCTAACGCGAATGTGCTTTCTAAATGTCATTGTCACACGCCGAAATAAATGTATTTGTGCTAGAGAGAGAAACAGATATAGAAAGAGATGACTTCTTCACGTGACGTCAAAAATGGTCTACCCAATAAGAGACAAGAGAAGTTCTGAAGGGCGTGAGATGTGTGATGGCTGCTATGAGTTCCTCCAGTAGCATGAAGTTTAAGTAAAAATGTTACTAACAATTAGAAATGTTGGTTCGCATGTCGGGACATCTCGAGAAAGCGGGGGATGAGGATCATCTCTGGTTGGCTGCGGAATTACCGAGGCGTTTCCTGAATGACGGAACCGAGATGACTTGGGACCTGACTCCGAGAGAGAAGATTATTCGTTCGTGGTCGCATCTCCAGATTCGACGGGTCGAGTGCCAAGAGCCAACAGCACGGCACAGTTTAACACTCGTCTTAAACATAGAAGTTATTTGGTGAACTAAGTAATTTTTTGAGTTATAGAGCTGGTGTGTAGGCTGACGACACAAGTCATGTATCTTCAAGTGATGGGTGCGAATTGCTGTGACTGCTAGAAACGGTAAAGACAATACAGCTGTTCAATTTTTTTTTCTTCAGTGTATGTGCCTATACTCTCATTGCCCTACGACGCCCTGGAGAAAGAAATTTGTCTGACGAGATACTCATGCTCTACCGAACCTGAGTTCAAAGTTGCGTGCAGTTGTTATAATTAATTTTTTGGTGAGTAATTTTTGTCTGGAGTAACTGGCATCCATGCAACCACAAAACGATAAGCTATCAGTTGCATCGCGTCTAAAATACCTTTTTTAACATTGAATGTTATACAATCCTTTAAATTTGTTACTTCAGAAATATGGTAATTACAATTGATGTTCATTCTCAAGACCATTTGTTTTGTGCTATAAATAATCGATCCAGTAATGTAGGGTGATTGTGTTTGTTTTCAAACTATTTTTGAGTGTTTATTTGATTAACAGTAAATACACCACGTCTGGGGTCTTTTAAATTCCTATTTATCAATAAATGTCAAGATATGATGTGCTTAGCTTACATATATGCCTTGATAAATCACCCTACCCATCAAAATCTAAATCAAATGTGAAATTATTCAAAATCAAAACTTTAATTGGCAATAATAAGTAAAGCTAATTAAACCCCAGTAAAGAAGCTTCCCACTTCAATGCCGACAGTTCATCCAAACATACATTCAAACTTACTCATTTATATAGATTATAGCTCGAGATTTGTGCAGGTTGGATTAAAATCAGCTAGGAGAATTTATTTCTTTTTAGAACTGCAATAGATTTTGTGATTGTCTTCATAGCTAATGTTACTAACGGTTTTGAGCTCCCAACTTCATATGAATTTAACACGTGGTATACAAATCTGGATTTACCATATAAGAGGGTGTGCCTGAACAATTCACTCGATTACTCTATAGAGAATTTTATTTATTAGTCTCAATTTCCAATAAAGCTGTTTCGATTCAGACTTTCAAAACATTCAAGTTTGGATGTATCAGTATGAAGTTTTAATTTTCCTAGTAATGCTACGAGACTAAAAAAAAAAAAAAACTTAATGTTAATATGGGTATGTGAATATGTCAAAGTAATAGCCCGCTGGAGGATTTCAATGGTTGACAGCTGAAGAAATTGATAGCACAGAGTTAATTAACATTGCAGGTGAATCAACAAGGGATTTCGTTCTAAAAGTAAACGCGACAATTCCCCAAGTAATGAACCTGCCGCCATATTTAGAACACAAGATCAGCCACCGTTCTACCAGCCCCAAGTTGGTGACTTCACTGGACGACAAGATTAAGTACGTTCTTCATCACCCAGTACTCCAACAATGTAGGGATTTGGGGATGAAGTTGTACACAATATATCTTTCGACCAGTCACTGTACTTGAAACTATACATATCTTCAAACACGTGTTTCCAGCGTTCAGCAACTTCTGATTTCCAGAAAGGCTTTTAAAAATTAATGAAAATTTCAGTCTTCGGAAAAGCAATGGAGATTGGAAAACGCTGCGACTTAAAGTTTTGCACAAGCTGGGAGTATCGCCGCGGTGCCTGCAAACATGTAGCCACTAGCTTCATCGAAATTGAAGTCTGAGAGTGAAACATGTATGCATTCCAACAAAACTATTGGTCAGGCTAAAGGTTTGACTGGTTCACTCACCAGGTAGTTACATATACAGGCTCGTGTTGATTGTCTCAGGGTTATAACCAACGACATGCCATCTGCAGCACCGTTTTCTATCGGATTTTCATCACGTCAGGACTGTTGATAAATCCAATCCAGATCTCCCTAGGTCGAATGATGACCGATATATTTCCACCGATGTAATAGAGACCCTTCCTTTGTGGTACAAATCTAGAGATAAATGTCATTATGAATGGATTAATATGTTTATATGTATAAATGGAAATGAAATACATCGCTTATACGTGTTAATGTAAATAAAATGTAGTGAACAAATTTTGTTTTGATGTTTTGTACAAAGTGGTCAGATGTACAGTTGCTGTAACCTGCATACACAGGCCACATGTACATAATATGTAAATAGTGGTCAGATATACAGCTGTTGTGAACAGATGTACAGTTGTTGCGATGTTTAATAGTGCCCTGTAAATTTGCAATAGACTGCAACCGTAAAGTCAATTTTTTATATAGATGTCTTTTATACAAAATTCTCTCTTCATAAAGAGAAATTTTGTTATGCACCGTTTCAGTTCTTGTGAAGGCAGTTTTATTTTATTTTATTTCATGTCACTTTTTTGTCTATAATGCAAGCTTAAGGCCAGTTTAGATATTTGATATATACCATTTCAGTGTATGTGAAGTTAATTTCATTATTAGTTCCAACATTTAGAAATTATTCAAAATAAACAAGTAAGAAATGTTCTTCATTAAAAAAAGAACTTTTTATAATTTGAATAAATCTTAATGATATATCCATATCATTTATCGAAACCTAACCACTTCAGCACCATCATACTTTTTGTTCTCCTTATCATTAATTCAAGTAGAAATGGACTTGTTTGTTTTGTTAATTGTAATTCTTGTTTGTAAAATCCTCCTGTAATACCATTATTTTGATAATCTTTGGGTAAATTTGTTACAGGAGTTGTTAATTTCATTCTTACTCCGTTTCTTGAATCTGTGGTAACCTGTTGCAAGGTAACAGCAATAGTACTCCATATTTACGTCTTTTGAGTGAATGTATGTCAGTGTTCTCGATGAGCCATATTGTCACGTATCTTTACCTTTAGTTCTGCATATATTCAGATAATATAGGAGCTCATTCTAACAGGCGATACCTCTTCTGCCATTAATAATCCCAAGATACTGTTAATAGAATAATTCCACAATAATTTACAGTAATTACCACGACACGAAGTCCAGAGGTACCATTACAGTACGAGGAAGCCTGTTCGTGCGTTTCGCTCGTGGTACTAATTAGTCACACAGATTTCATGCTGGACTGTAATCTCCGAAATTAGAGCGGAGACCGTTGCGCAAGGCTCATTATGCCAAGCAAGTGCACGATCGGTTCGCTGAGGAGGACAGGAGAATTCATGTAGCGAGCGTAGGAAATGTTGGATCATGGTGAGACGTTGTAGTGCCATAAGGCATATGCAAGGGACAAAAGTGTTAATAACTATAATTGCTTATTATAGGTAGGATTAAATAGTTAATAAGAAATATATTTAAGAACCTCATGCGAAAGTGAGGCAGCTAGTATATTTCAGTTAGAAATTTCAGGAAGCTGCAGTGGCAGCCATTAGGTCACATAGCCCACGATAAGAGGTCAGTCACCCGGTCCAGCGCTGCGTTTCGTCCTGTCAAGGTCGCCAATTTGTAACCTTCCTGCCCCCATACCTTTACTAATTCTTGGCTAATATATTAATTATCTGACTTCTTTTGCCGGAGATTGACTGCATTCATTTTTTAATAAGCCACTTATTAAATAATAGAAAATAGTAGACAGGAACTATTACAAATAAAATAAGTGGATAGATGATGAACCACACAAATTCAAACTATATTCTGTTCGATTTAAACAATTTGGCTACAAAGATCCACACTCGAAACTGTAACACGTATTAAAACCAACAAGTTCATAAAATTGTCTAGTAACCAACAGTTCAATTATCACCAATTTGTCTGCAACTAAGATTCACATGTAAGCAGTTGAAAAATCATCTTGATAGAATTAGTTTTATTCATATCAAAACCCTTAGCGAGAGTGAGTTTTTTGGCAGAGACACACACACACACAGAGAGCGAGAGAGAGAGAGAAATATAAATGGACGTACATCATACTGGGCAGGCTTGCGATCTAGGCAGACACAACAGGTCACACTGAGCAAAACTGATCAACTGAGGAACCTATTGTATTCGGTGGGCCTTAAATACTCTCCAGCTAACTGTATATGGGTTTGTATGATGTCTTTCTGAGAAGAGTACTACCAAGATTGATTTTCTATCTTTCCAGTTGCCGTGTGTACAATCTCTGCGGTATTGACGAATACACAGGCTCCCACAGATACTAACCCTCACAAAAGATGTCTTGTTGGCCAAACTCAGGGCGGCAGCCGGGTGACCGATTTTTTATCGTTGCCTATGTGCTCTAATGGCTTCCAAAGCAGCGTCCCCAAAATCCTAATTCAAATATACTACCTGCCTACCTCCAGAGATGTGCAAGATACCTCGAAAAAAGTATTTGAATACAAGATACAAGATACATTTAAATAATGTATCTTAGATATCAGATACAAGATACTTTTGGAAAAGGTATTTGAAATACAAGATACAAAATACATATTTTCTAGATACTTTTTTAAGATAAAATACTTTTTTAAAAATGTATTATTTTTATTTAGAAACATATTTTACTACAATGCTTAAGGTTTTAAATGAGACTTAAGTATAATAGTTTTTCAAACATCTCATCACTCATTTTTCTTCTGTGGGTCTCATAATAATCCCCCCGAAAGAGAAGAGTCGTTCCACAGGGGCGGAACTTGGCAAACAAAGTGTTATATTTTAAAAATATTTTCTTGATTGTTGGATAAGTATTTAAACTTTTTAGGCAGATGTCCTTATTATTAAGGTATTGAAGTGTTTCTAAGTCAACGGTGCTGCCAGTAGATTCTGTACTGTCGCCACTAGTGGCACTACCAACAGAGGAATCAGAGTCATCAAAAAACATGAAATAAGATTCGTCTTTTATCTTCTTTCTTATATCCTCTCCACTACTCTTTGAAGCCTCTGAGTTTTGATTTTCAGATCGAATAATTTTCCGTGTTTCAGTCAGGATAAACTCTTTTACATGCTCTTTAAACATTTTTGGCACCCACTTCATTTTAAAAAACGGATGGGACACTGAAGCTAATATTGCATCATTTGCTGCAGGCTCAAATTGCAAAAACTTTTTGAAACGTTTATTTAAATTTTCTTCAATAACATCTAAAAAAGTGCCACAATATCTTAGATTTTCCATTTTAAGGCATTTAACCATATGCCGGATTCTCATTAGTTCGGGTAGTAGACAACCATAGTAGGTATCTTTATCACCTTGCAGACTTTGAATAGCTTCTGCTATAGGTTTTGAACAATTTACATATTCCCATAAAAATTGAAGTTCATAGTCCTTAAAAGCTGATAATTTAAGGCTTTTCATGGTTTCATTGAGACGCTCCTGCACTGATAAAAGGTCTTTTATGGAATTATAATAAGAGTTCCATCGGGTTGCGCATGGAGAAGTTGGTGATTTCCCCGTCAATTCCAAATATGTTTCACATGCCTTTGGTGATCTAGAACATAAATTCCAGAGTGCCTGACACTTCGCTAAAGCTGCATCATGCACTTTTTTATAAAAATTGTTTTTCAGTCTTGCTTGTTCAAAATCTGTACTGGCGACCAAATGCAAAGTGTGCGTAGCGCATCTTTCATGTCCTGGTAGCAGACAGTTATCACTTTCCGGTTCTGAAGAAGAATTTGGAAATGGTTGTGTTAGCAGATCATCATCTTCATTATATTCATCTTGTGGTTTTGTTTCAAGATATTCTTTAAGCGAAATGTTTTCAGGATTTGTGGCTGAAATATCTGAATCTGATTTTGCAAATACTTCGAAGGCCTTTACCATATTTGATCCATTATCTGTTACCGTTATAACAAGTGAAATCTAATTCGGTATATACCTACTTACATAAAATTAAAATGATTCGTTTATTTATTTACTTACATTTCGATGCCGTTGTCCTCGATTATGATTCACTAAAAATTTGATTTCGACATACCACACACGATTTGGCACGGTAAAATATGGCGCGGACCAAAGACAACATACAATAGACAGGCAGGTGTTCGTTTATGGTTTTCACAGTTCACAGGCATGAAGGAAGGCAAAGATAACTAGACCCTATAACCTTGTCTTTTGATGTACGTTAATGAATTTTACGAATGTATTCCGTTGTTTTTATGATGCCGTAACGTAAAAATGTGGAAATAGTATTTAGTATTTTCAAGATACAAAGATACAAAGAAAAAGTATCTAAATACAAGATACAAGATAAAGATTAAGAAAAGTATCTTAGATACAAGATAAAAATACGTATTTTGTATCTTGTATCTGTATTTCAGATACTTTTATCTAGATAAGTCACATCTCTGCCTACCTCTCGCTTGAGGTTCTTAATTCTATTTCCTATTAACTGTTTGATCCTACCTATAATACTACTTGATTACAGTTATTAACACTTTTATCCCTTGCATTTGTCATGTGGCACTACAACGTCTAGTAATTCCTACGTGTCCACACTGGTTCAATGTATCCTTCCATTCAATTTTTAGAAAAAATACAGATACGCTAAGACTACATCGTTTTCTCTTTCAAGCAGAAAAGAGACTGAAAATTTTAAGCGTCTGAAGTTCTCAGAAGCGAAGATTTGTTTTGTGAAACGCTGTTCACTCTCTTCTCAGTTCTGTTTTTAACAATGATTGATTTCAATCAGTGTCAAATTGTTTGATTGTCTGAGAGGAATAATTCCTTCGATATCTGAAAATCAAACACAACTGCAGTCTCTGTTAAGATAGATCCTTCATCTTTCTTGAACCATGACACTATTTCGATAATTTCTGAAAACTATATTTCTCTTTGTATAACCAGCCTTGATACAGATACGCACAGGTGTTTTCTCAGTGGTCGCGACCAATACGGTGACAATTTCTTTGGTACGATTGTCTGTTGAAACGTTCGGCAAACTATTTGAAAACGGCTGAAACGCATTACTTCTGCATTTAACTAAACAACACATGATTACAGATTTGATGCATAACTGTCAAGAGGCGTGGAAGAAACTGCTCTGGAAGCTGCTGTTTTTGTTAACAAAGAATGAGCTCATTATATATTTTAATTTAAATGTAGACCGTAATGATGCTGAGGAATTATTTAAGAAAAATAAGTGTTTGTTAAATCTATCTTAAAGAAATGAAATACTCGTATATGTTAAAAACAATTACTCTTATTCCAGACAGTGCACTCTATTTTTTGTATCCAAAAACGAATATATTTTATTGTTTCAAAAAACGTTCCAACCCTAATTAAGAGCGAAACGCTAGCTAAACAAGAGTGCCTTCCTTGCTAGTAACTCAACAGCGAACATTCCAGAAAGTACATTCTTGGTTTCTAAAACATTTTTATTGGATTCGTAGCCGAAAACATCGTAGTGACGTACTGATTTTAAAAACTATCATATTTTTTTTAAAATGACGAAAGTCCAAAAGAAAATTTAGGAAGTTCATGATCATTAATAAAATCAGCGGAAGTGATTTTAATACAGGAAAAAGGGCTTACTAATTGTATTTTGAATCAGAATAAATAATTGTTTTATGAAACTAAAACGGATCAGTTTTTCTTTTTTAACTGAGTTTCTATAATTTCGTTAAATAGAAAAAAGTATATGATATATGAAATGGAAGGAAATACTTCTGTCCATCGTCAATGACAAATATTATGTCTTATATAATTATACTAAATCCAACTTTTAAGTCTGTTTGAGGCATAAGATCTCACAAATTATTTTGCTTAGAAAAATTCGATGTATTCTAATATAATTTATTCAAAACTATTAAACTAATTCTGTAAGCAATACCAAAATCGAGTCTGTAAGATTTGTCGTATTGGTTTAATTTTGCAATTATTACTTCTTACGAAAATGTTACAAATCTCTTTTATCTCTAACTGATGGTAAATACATAGTTCCATTTAAATAATATGAACACTACATTTAAAAAACATTACAAGTCCCATAATCACGTATTTTCATAATTATCGAAAACTTAAAAATTTTCTTGTTGACCAAGCTGACCACTGTTGCTTCAAAGAAAGAAGCTCAACACAGTTTTTTTCTTTTTTGCCGACTTATGTAGGCTAGTATTTCCTAGTAACAACCCGAGTCGGCATGTAATCGTCCGCAGCTGAATTGGTAGTCGCCCGGACGGGCTAATGGCTTATTGACTGCCGAGCTGCGCCTATACTGGGGTATCTTTCAGGTCGAAACATTACAGAAAGAGAGGCGGAACTAAAAACGAATACAGCCGAAAAACTCGAGCAAGTTCAGAGTATCACTTGGCTATACCGATTTTGGTTTTCTATGGTTACCGGAAATCACTCCAGGCGAATGCCGGGATGGTTCATTCAAAATGCCACGGCCTAATCCTTCATAATTCCTTAACCCCAGTTCATTCCCGCCAAAACACACCTGCGTGTTCGTCTGCTACTTTCTTCGTCAACTGCTGTCATTCTTCACGTAGTCATCGAAACCAACGTGGTTTACCGTAAAAACTGTGCACAACAACACCCCTAAATACCTCGGTACCACCTTAGAAGAAACACTCAGCTTTCAAAACCACTTGTCTGAAACTGCTGCCAGTATTAGAAAGATGACTAACATACGACAGAAATTGCGTGGTTCCTCCGCCCTAGCACGCCTTACTTCAACGTTGGGATCGGTCTATCCGAGGCTGAGTATGGCGCTCTAGATAGGTTGAACTATGCCCACATAGGACCTGGCGATAGATAACTGAACCAGACCACGCGCATTATAATAAGGCCGGGCGCACATTGACGCGCAGTCGACGCAGCGTAGCGCAGCACAGTTTCTGTGTGTCTATGTTTTTGGGCCGAACAGCGCGTATTGAGACGCAGAGCAGGACAGCGCAGTACTGCGCCGCACGTGGCCTGCGCGACGTTGTGATCACGACACAGAAACTGTGCCACGCAGCTCACTCGTGCCGGTTTTTGCCGTAACACTTCTTGCGTTATTTATAATCTTGCTTTACTTATAACCATTTTCAACTACAGAATAAGAAAAATTGATTAATCTGGTGCGTAACCAACCTGCGATTCACAATATCAGTCATAAAAAATACATAAAAATTAAATTTAAACAAGAAATTTGGACAATGAGCCCAACAAGTGGCGAGTAAATTCAGCATTTATTTATCATAAAACTGTCCACTTACAATTTTCACTTTTCTTTTCTTTTTTGAATTAATTTTTAATAAAACTTCGAGAAAGATTGATATATATAGGCTATTATCACATTATTTGTTTTCTTATTATTTGTACTACATCATTCAATAGTGTCCCCGAGAAACACTTAATTTGTTAACACTGCTTTTTTAGTTTCAAGTGTTTATGTTCTGTTATATAGTTTTCTTAAAAATATAATATGAAATAAAAGAGAGAAACATTCTTATAAATGTCATGTACTGTCAAACGCTAAATAATTAAATAAATAACCACGAAAATACAGCGAGATTTTCTTCAATTCTAATAGATATTTGAGCTTTGTCGAGAAAATAACAGGTTACATTATGCCATGAATCTCCGCTCGAGTCATCCGGAAATTATCTTTTGAGAATTCTCTTGTCACTGCAAAAGCCAGATGAGAGTTTCTTCATTTCATATACTCACTTTTGCATAATTTTATCTAACTCAGCTTCTGTTAAAGTAATAACAATTTTCCAAGCTCGGCATCCTAATCTGATTCAGAAATCAAAAATCGATTTTTTGCATCGACATGTTTTTGGTTACACTTTATTGTCGGTTTTTCGCACAACACAATGCTTTGTAAACTGCCGCACGAAACTGCGCTCTAATATGCGCGAGTAACTGCCAGTCTGTGCTGCCCTGCCCTGCTCTGCGTTGCCCTTACTTCGCCACGCACCTCAATGTGCGCCCCGGGCAACTGCCAGTCTGTGCTGCCCTGCCCTGCTCTGCGTTGCCCTTACTTCGCCACGCACCTCAATGTGCGCCCCGGGTAACTGCCAGTCTGTGCTGCCCTGCCCTGCTCTGCGTTGCCCCTACTGCGCCACGCAGCTCAATGTGCGCCCCGGATAATGGTGCCTTCCCACGGCCACGCCATGCAGCCGAACTGCACTGATCAGCACGCGCCACAGGCTAGCCCTCGCCACCTCCCCACCAAGTTGCCTAGTGTCGTGTAACCTACCCGGGCGTTTGATGTTTACCGTCTGGGCGACTGATACGGGCGCACCATCCCTGCCAGCAGCGGTGGAGCCCTTCCCACGGCCCGCTGTTCATAGCCACACCGGCGCGGCAGACAAAGACACAGGCCGTGGGAAACCACCTTTACAAAGACAATCAGGTGTAGGGACATTCACTAAACATCGATGCATCGCATCCAATCGATGTTTTGACAAAGAATTTTTCTATTCGATGTATCGATTTTTTTTTATAAAAACATCGAATCATAAAAAAGCTAACTCTGACTAATAATGACAAAAATAATAGAAATAAATGTTAACATTATTAAATTTGTTGAAGATTAAATTAACTGTTTTCAATTTAAACTAACAGTTATTAACAGGTGATGAAACCTGTGAGCAACTAGCGGAACATCATAACAGTGAAAATTAATTTCTCTTGCGGATGGCTATCCTGTCCATATCAGTGAATGAATAAAATAAATTTCTTAGGTTCACTCCTACTGTTTGCTATGAATCGAAATCAACTAAGTGTTTCCCGATACTACCCAGTACTTAGATTGGGCTGGGCATCAAATATTGATCAAATCTGGATATCTCTCTGTAAATAGCCTTTTTTTTTTTTTTTGCTGTCATCAGTCTTTTGACTGGTTTGACGCAATCCTTCATCCTTAACTATCTTGTGCTAACCTCTTCATCTCTGTGATGTAATTTCAGCCATCCACTTCAGTAAAATGCGTTGAACCTGGAGGTTGGACGCTACCTCGGTAACTCGGAAATCTTCGTCGAGTCCGATGATGCCCGAACTGTTAGTTCCACTGTCCGCCACCACAGTGCTGCTTGATTAGCCTGGAAAATTCAAATGAATAGCTGCATTGATTTATTTGCACTTATATTGTTAAAAGGGAGTGTGACTGCTATGCTAGATAAAAGGCAATAGTATGATGCGTAACAGAGATACAAAATACTAATGCAAAGCAGTTACAAAAAATGCGACGTTTATTTAGATGTACATGCGCATTTTTTTAATTTACGGCGAAGGAAAAGAGCTTCCGGTGTTTACTCTATATTCTCTGCAGCAGTCATTGGAACCAAGTGACAACATAACCTAAGATTTATTTAACATAACATAAAAAACCAGGGTAGTTATTCTTTTTTAAATTTTAATTAGAAACTTTTCCATAACAATAAAAATATATGTCGTTTAAAATCAGATGCAGTTATTTAAAAATATTGTGAGGCGTGGTGGCTGGTGCGTTGCACTATTTCTGTCTACTCCACTCCTTTCGAAGTATTTTTCGTGATAGTATGTCTGTACTTCTTTTTTATTTTACTTTCTTTCTGGTATATACTTACCAGATATTTACCGTTATTCGAATTGCTTCTTGCTGGCTTTAAGTATCTGGTTCATTCCGACACCTTAACATCTGAAAAATCTTTACGTTAATATCATTAAAGTTTCATACATTTACTTTTTTTCTGAATAATTCATTCAAGTTCCTTATATCATTAAACATACAAATTGTTGCTGGAATTCATATTAACAAGATAATGTACAGTTAACACTTATCTTCGGTTATTTTCTTGATACATTATTCCCTATTATCACACAATGTTTTACAAACCATACATTAATTCTTTTTCATTGCTCTCTCGAGCTGATACATTACATTTAACGTTTACACACTACTTTTCAAATACAACTTCATTAAAAGTTTCGAAACTTTCACTTTCATTTAATTCATTTTCCGTTCATGCTTTCATCAAAAAACCATTTGTCTTTCTTCTCTTCTCTTCATCTGTTTTTCAAAGATGCCCCGCACTGCCTTTATTGGCGTCTTTGACAAGTTAAAGTATATACTCCATGACTTCACTACTAGGGATTGCAATCCAGCAAAGCGGGATCCCGCAATCCCGCGGGATCCCGCATCATTTGACAGTCTGGCGGATCCAGCAAAAAATTAAGCGGATCCGAAATCCGCAAAATCCGGCGGAACCGTATGTCAGTCTGCGTGACTCGCTGCCCCACTCGGTCTCTATCGGATGTTTTGCACTGTTTGCTTGTACCCTTGCAGTTGACATTTGACTCGCGTGAATAAACGTTTTTGTCAACCTTCGTCATTCGTAAGTAAATAGATACACTTTTACGTATTCAGTTCTGTAGTTTAAGTTATGTTGCGTATTTAGTACGATTTTCTAACTATATAATTATTTTTTATGTGTCGCAAACGTTATCTGAAGTACACAGTTACAGCTTTTTATTCACGGTTTCATTATTCCCATTTTCTATATTTGCAGATAAAGTTATTTTGACAATTTCCTTATTTGCTGCTGAAAACTTGATTATTCGTTGATAAGAAACTAATGTTACCATAATTTTAACGATTGCATACCTCTTTATTTAGCAGCTAGCAAAAGGCAATAGTATATCCTTTGACTTATTGTTGTTTTGGCCGCTGCCTCAATGCGTTTCTTTGAAAAACGCCGCTCAGGCTATCGATTGATCCCTCTTCTCCTTGTTATTATTTCGACTGGAGGCAAAAAAAGTTATTGTGTCATTTTCACGGGTGTATCGACGAATTGTGTTGTAGGAACACAATACTTCGATGGCTGCCTCCGCCTTCTCCCTCACGTGTGAAATTTCGTGTTTTTACAATAAAATCCAGAGATACAACCTATGAAAACTTCACTGCAATCATTCGACGAGAAAGTCTCCTTTCTTACTAAAAAGTAATAATTTCCACTTTAAAAACGTCGTTACGCCACATAAATAAAACTGAAATACTTGACAGTCTAAGTGTTGGTGAGTAGTTTCTTTTAATAGCATTGAATCAATTGTAAGATCAATCAAGGAATCAGGAGATATAATAATAAATCCCACGAAAACAATTTTTGTAAAAAAAAAAAAAAAAAAAAAAAAAAAAAAAAAAAAAAAAAAGGCCAAGTCTCGTACTTGTGCGGTGACAAAAAGTTATGAGATCTTGTTCTGAGCCAAGTCTGCGCTTTACAGAGTATATTAACTTCACTTTGTGAAATAGAATGCTTTCTCTCGGTGTTATGGAACGTTTATTTAGAATTTAAAAAAAATAAAATAACTGGTAACTTGGCCATTAAGCAAATCATGTTTTTAAACTTATGTATTGTAAGGCACATATTATTTATTTAAAAATTGGTTTAGATTAAAAAACAAAAATTTAAAATCTCGAAATGTACTTAAGACATGCTATAAAGTTTTAATGTCATTTTGTCAATTAAAATATTTTTAACTGTTATTTTTTATCATTTAACATTAAAATTTATTTATTAATTTACTTATTATTTAATTTATTAACGTTTTAAGTAACTATGTTTTAAATATATGCGATAAAAAACTGTTTGCACCAATCCCGCACGGATCCCGCGGGATCCCGCGGGATTGGCGCAAATCCCGCGCGGATCCCGCGGGATTGAAAACACTGCGGGATTGCAATCCTTATTCACTACATTTCAAATAAATTTACAACGCAAATCATAATTTCCGGTAAGGACTATGTACTCTACAATATCATAGCTAAATACTCAAAGAATATAATCAGTGAAAGTTTACTCACATCACAGAAAATACCAATAAAAGTGATAATAATTAATCGTTATTTGTTTTTCCTTAGAAACATTTTCAGACAAACTCCTGCTACCACCACAGGTGATAACTCATTTTTTACGGGCGTTTAAACTAGTACGCTAAATAAGTAAATAACTGCCTGCGTTGTAACGTGAATGTCGAAAGATGCTTTGATAAGTACTGGGGGACCAGATTCCTACCATTATCACCAAGCGACTCTTCGGATATTTGTCAGACCCAAAAGTAGCTGCAGCTAAAGCTCTTAAACAAATGAGCTTGTGTTTGGAGGGATTTAGCTGGCGTCTTTAACAATAGGGATATACGTTAACTATTAGGATTCTAGAAAACAGATTAATATCGAAGAAAATGGAATTTGTCGTTAATAGTATTATGTTTGTTGACGTTCGTTTGAGAGATATACGTTTGACACTTACAAAAGAATTAAGTGATAAGTAACAATGTCTCTATTTACGAGGTTCAGCGTAAATATTGATCGGCGAGGAAATCCATGTTTACGTGGTCGGCTGATAAGCCACTTACGTGTATGACGCAATATATGGATACAGCGGGAGATTGTATTCCCTTGTTACACTTGCTTGCTCCGTCCGAATCGGCAATGTCAAAATAGTTCAAAGCAATAACACCACAAAGGAAGAGGAAATTCAAGCACAGTTCTCTGTAAATCTGGGTTATTAAATGACAAAGCGTTTCTCCTTCCATGTTTTCACCGATCCAATACGTGGAACTCGAATCTATTGCCTGGCTGTCCGAACACCGATAATTATTCTTGATAAGACCATAAATATTATTTCTCGCTTTGATATCACAAATTTTCCGAGCAATTTATATTTTTCGCCAGATACAATCATGATGATGCAATTGATTTCGGTACCTTTAATTTATGATTAATTAATAGTATTCCTATTGAATAAAAAATGATTTACAGCGATTTTAAGAAGGTATTTCTATAATTTCACAATATATAATTGTAATATGGCTTATTATTTTTTATACAGAATTTGGCCCATCGCCACTTAACTAACACCGTGTTTGTTTTGCAAGGACCTGAAATTAAGAGTAAGGGAGTAACATTTATTGCGCGGTGTAGTAAGTTTGAAATTTCATGTGAAGTAAGAGCGTTGGAATAAGGCGGGTAAGCGGGCGCGGTGATGTGCGATGGCGTGACCTTGTGTTTGTTGCTCGAATTAGTCGATCCGCGAACTACTCGAAGTTAATTTGTCAAAGACTGTTTTGCTGTTGCGTGCGAAATTAGGTATCTAATTTGATTCGCTTGTGAAATCATCTCCCGTTTCTTTGTTGTTGAAAGATGAGACAAAAACAAAAACTGTGTATTTTTGTGTACACGTACAAGAAGTGAAACTTCTATGGATCATACACACTTTTTTCAGTGTTTTTTTTTCTTGTGTATTTTTTCCGTGTTTTTTTTTGTGTATGTGTTTTTCGCACTCGAGTAGACCAACGATGCTATCTTTATTGCATTTGAACAGTAAACAGGAACGTTGTCCAAGTTATTCTCGTAAACTAATAAACATTACAAAAAAGTTAAAGGACTCTTCGATAGATTATAGAGTATTGCATCGTGATTTTTGTCTGTATTTTGTGTTTAAAGCTTCTTTATCGGAGAACAATAGAACAAAATTAACTAATAACCGTTCTTACAATCAACAGGATTCGAAAGACATCTACAACGCGCTCTTCGTAAGCTTTAAACTTCAAGTTCCAGGCCTTGTCCATTCTTCACCTCGATATATATCAATCGTCGAAAATTTTTGTGTAAACAACAAATTGACTCTGATAGTTCTCATTGACGAAAATATCAATATACAACGCCGAGAAAAACATCGTTCATTTATAGTATCGTAGTTGCTTGCATCAAAGCAACGATACACAGAATGTTGCAGTGCATGCGCACTTTGTAGTCCGTGTTTGTTTGTTTGTTTGTTTTAAATACCTTGTCTCGTCTGTGACTACACTGGAGAGTGTGGCTCCTCTACAGAAACTTACCAGGGAAATTTCATTAGAACGTTTTTCCTTTTCCTTCCACAGTATGGTTAATGTCATTGTATTTTGATTACTGTAATGTGAATCTTAAATATAGTATCTTTGTGGTGCTGTCCATGACAACTGAAAGAAGGGATAGAATGAAATTCAACTTCAGTTCCCTCCACTAACAAGTTAACCAATCCTGCATGTCCCAAAATATGACCTACCATCCTGTCTCTTCTTGCTGTAAGACTCTTCCACAAACTTCTTTCCTCGCACATCATTTGCAAAACTCTTTCATTTCGTTCTTTATCCGCCCAATTAATTTTCAGCATCCTTCTATAGCACCACATTTCAAATGCTTCAATTTTCCTTCTTTCTGGTATTCCTAAAGTCCATGTTTCGCTACCATAAAGTACTGTGCTCCACACAAAGTTTTTAAAAAGTTCTTTCTGAGTGTTAGATCAATATTTGAAACTAAAAGAATTCTCTTATTCACGAAGGCTCTTTTCGGTGGTGCTACTCTGCTTTTAACATCATTCCTGGTTCGATCATCGGTTGTAATTTTACCTCCTAAGTAGCAAAATTCACCAACTTCTGCTATCGCATCCAACGTTACCAATTCGGAAAACACCAAGGCGGGCGCCAAGCTTAACAAGTTAACATCCCATCCTACAGATGCGTCGCTGACAGCAGTGTTGCAATTGCATGCCCTCACTCCATATGCACCGTGGAGAGTTTTGGGACTTAATACAGGCTTCAATCTGGTCATTAGGAATTGTGCATCACTATCTCTCCTATCCTGTTTACCGAGTACCCGAATGTGCAAATTTCTTCCACCAGCGGACTGTAAGGAAGCCATTTAGCAACAGGTCAATGCACTCTCAGTGCTGTGTGGCCAGAAGAAGTAATGACGGCCTCGGTAACGTAGGGGCTAGGTATCGGTTCGAGTTCGGCCAAGGGCATGGGTGTTTAGTGTAAGTGTTGTGTGTGTGTGTGTGTGCTACATGTTGTGTCTGACCTGTGGTGTCTAGAGTTACTTGGAAAATAATATACAATGGAGAAACTGAAATCACACTTGAGCTGGTTGTATGACCTAAGAGTAGCCAAATGCCATCAAAAAAGAAGTTATATGACACACTGAGATACCATACAGTTTTTTCAAGTGAAATTTCTTTTGGCGCTGTAGGGAAAAATTTGTTAGCGTTGCGCGTTGAGTGCACATGCGCACTAAACGATACGTTGATGCAAGCAGCTACGATATTGGGCGTTGAGGGCTGCCAGATTGTATACGGTAGTTGGATACAAATTGTGTATAATTTGATTATCTTCTGTATCCTGTTTGTATAGAAGAATGTTTTCTTGTGTAATTGGATACTGAAATAACAATTTAAAAGTAAAGAACATTCTAGCACCCTTTAAAACACGATTAAAGTTATACAGTACGTAGGATAATAACGGAGACTCTGAAAGGTGTGTGATATATATATATGTATATACACGTGTGAATATGTATATATGATATAACGTTTTACATATCTAGATATTTCATTTTCCAAATTCAGTTTTTTTACCGCCAAAGTATGTTACAGACTATATCTCAAGAGTTTGTTGGTTTTTATAATAAGATTTAATTTTGTATAATTTCAAGGAGCCAGCGGTATACAATAAGTTGGCTCGACTGGCAGCGGTGGTTTCTTAGTCTCACGCTTAGCAGTGAGTATTCACTACATCGTTTTGAGTTCGCGTTATGTTTTCTAAGCATCTATGTAAAAGGATGAACTTTTGTATTTTATATGTATACCTAAACTGTATCAACAAATTTTAAAGCTTAAATTGGTTTAACACACAATGAAAATCACGTAATGACGTCATCAGGTGTATTTACATGCGGAGGAGGAATCGCCATTATGACTCGCTGTTACGGGCACCAGTATTTTGAGTTGCTTTTTTTTTTTTTATATCAGTTTCATTTATTTAAGAGAATAACATAGACAACGTTCCTGTTTACTATAGAAACGCAATAAAGATAGTATCGTTCGTGCACTCGAGTGAGAAAGAAACATCAGAAACATCAAAAATACACAGGACAAAGAGACAGAACAATACATAAAAGTTTCGCTTCTTGAGCGTATACGTACTGATAAAAGCACCTTTTTTTACTATGGTTAAACAAGGATTCAGAAGTCAGATTTGGAACTTAAGTCACATCAATGACGCTGGCTTATCGTTTGGATAAGTAGCGATTAATATCGTAAGTGGAAGTATGCGTCGCAGATACAAATCTATGATATGCAGGAAAAATTTGGAACGTGATAGAGAGAAAAGTAAAATCCAAGCTAGAGATATGAAGTTCTTCAGACGCATGGCAGGAAAGACGAGAAAGGATATAATGAGTAGGGCCCGGATATATATGCACGTAAAACATCTAATATATGCATGCAAATATGCACAAAAAAGTCCTAAAATATGCACTAACAATTAAAGAATATGCACTAACAATTAACGAATCTACACTAACAATTAACGAATATACACTAACAATTAACGAACATGGACTAACTATTAAAGAATATACAGTTATCAAATGATTTATTTTATGTCAACTCACTGATATACAAGTTTCATTCCTTACAAAATGATGAATCACAATATGTTACCAACAGTTTTTCAATGTTTTCAGAGGTCAAAGATTTTCTGTTGTCATACAAAATTAGTTTATAAGCCGAAAATGATCGTTCCACGTCAACGGACGTTATTGGGCAATACTTGTACGATGGTGCTTACTGTTCGGAACATTCATCTGGCAAAGATTGTGTGGTTCCACTTAAATACGTATTAATTGATTGAATCTTTTGCAGACCTGGGTTTGAGTCTAACACCCTGCTGAGTTTAGATTTAACTTTTTCTCCAATTTCACCAGGGACGGCATTTAAAGAAGAAATTGTTTTGTGAAGCAACTGAATAGACTCGTGAAGGGGTGCACCGCTAGTTTCTAGACCCTTAATAGCATTAGAAAGTGACGAATAGTGTACATGGATGAAATTGATATCTCGATATACATTATCACAATCAAATGCGCACTTTGCTTCACGAACACACGCAGCACGATCGTCATGACCAATACTTGTAACCACATCTTTCACTTGATGAAAGTTCTCCTGGTAGAACAGCACTGCAGACAACCAAGTTCCCCATCTAGTGAGAACAGGTTCCGGTGGAAGAGGAACCTCAGGCAGACGATCCTTATAAAACTGTACACGCGCTGGTGCTTTTAGGAACACTTTTTTTCCACTTGAAATTACTTTGTTAACTGAAGGAAATAGAGAACGTATCTCTTCTGCAATGCGATGTAATCCATGCGCCAAACATGTAACATGGATCAGATTGGGGAAAAACACTCGAAGCGACTGACCAGCTTTTAACATACACAGACGGAAAAAAAAATCCCAACACCAAGAAAAAAATTATTGTAGAGTAATGAAATTTGGACAATGCATTTGTCAAGTTAACATGTTTAATTGATTAAATTTTCAAGATCACAGGTTAATTTAAGCTCAAGAAAATGCATTTCAAATGTGAAATACTGTTAAATTAATAGCCGGTGTAACCTCCAGAATTTTGAATGCAAGCCTGCAAACGTGAATGCATTGTGTCATACAGGTTTCGAATGTCACTTTGTGGTATGGAGTTCCATGCTTGTTGTACTTGTGCTGTCAATACTGGGACGGTCAGTGCTGGCTGTGGATGATGCTGGAGTTGTCGTCCAATGATATCCCATACGTGTTCAATTGGAGACAGATCTGGTGATCTCGCAGGCCAAGGTAACATGTCGACACTCTGTAGAGCACGTTGCGAGACAACAGCGGTATGAGGGCGAGCGTTATCCTGTTGAAAAACTCCCCCTTGAATGCTGTTCATGAATGGCAGCACTACAGGTTGAATTACCAGACTGACGTACAAATTTGCAGTCAGTGTGTTTGGTATAACCACAAGAGTGCTCCTGCTGTCATAGGAAATTGCTCCCCAGACCATGACTCCAGGTGTAGGTCCAGTGTGTCTAGGCCACAGACAGTTTGGTTGCAGGCGTTCCCCTGGCCTCCTTCTGACCAACACTCGGCCATCACTGGCACCAAGGCAGAACCTGCTTTCATCAGAAAAGACAACAGATCTCCAGTGTTGGTCAGAAGGAGGCCAGGGGAACGCCTGCAACCAAACTGTCTGCGGCCTAGACACACTGGACCTACACCTGGAGTCATGGTCTGGGGAGCAATTTCCTATGACAGCAGGAGCACTCTTGTGGTTATACCAAACACACTGACTGCAAATTTGTACGTCAGTCTGGTAATTCAACCTGTAGTGCTGCCATTCATGAACAGCATTCAAGGGGGAGTTTTTCAACAGGATAACGCTCGCCCTCATACCGCTGTTGTCTCGCAACGTGCTCTACAGAGTGTCGACATGTTACCTTGGCCTGCGAGATCACCAGATCTGTCTCCAATTGAACACGTATGGGATATCATTGGACGACAACTCCAGCATCATCCACAGCCAGCACTGACCGTCCCAGTATTGACAGCACAAGTACAACAAGCATGGAACTCCATACCACAAAGTGACATTCGAAACCTTTATGACACAATGCATTCACGTTTGCAGGCTTGCATTCAAAATTCTGGAGGTTACACCGGCTATTAATTTAACAGTATTTCACATTTGAAATGCATTTTCTTGAGCTTAAATTAACCTGTGATCTTGAAAATTTAATCAATTAAACATGTTAACTTGACAAATGCATTGTCCAAATTTCATTACTCTACAATAATTTTTTCTTGGTGTTGGGATTTTTTTTTCCGTCTGTGTATATGAAGCTGCGTCTGTGATTAAAACACGCACCTTGTAACAATCACTCTCCGATTCAGTAGGCCACAGAAGTCGCAGGGAATCGTTTATAAATCTTGCAATTGTACTGTGGTTGGTTTTCTCTAACACTTTGGTTGAAAGTAAATGTGGTTTTCCGGGTTCTTCTTGACATAGTTTGCCCACTATAAAGTTCGCTACGTATCGGCCACATGAATCGGTTGTTTCATCTACCGATATCCAGACACAGTTCCCTCCTATGTCAGACCGAATTGAATCCAGGACAGAATCGTGTAGAGAGAGCAAATAATTTTTCCTGAGGGTGGATTCATCCGGTATCCTTTGATTAACACAATACTTTTGAAGAAATGCTCGTAGATCTGGATTATTCAATTTATGCAGCGGGATATTGCTGCATACAAAAGCCTTACACAGGTCAGCAGAGAATGTATTAACAGACCGTGATACCTGAGTTAAAAGTAGCTGTTGCGTGTTCCTATTCTTTTCTTTTGACCTGAGATGTACAGCTGTTTTAGAATGCTGTTCAAGTTGAAATTTTTTCTCACATTTTATATTCTTCTCACATACTTGACAGTACACAACTTCACCGTCACTAGAATAGTCACTGTTGCCTGAAATCCACTGCTTAATTAAAACTGATCTTGTGCATTTTTCTTTAGGCATTTTTGGAGTCAGATTAAAGAAACTTAATCTTAGCACACGAACACTCCTGTCAACACAAACTTTGAGAGGCTACTGTTTTTGGAAAGGAATGTACACGTCCCTTTAAAAGTACGAATCCCTCAGGTCTGGAAGCCAGGAATCTGTTCTCAGGAAAACTGGCTCGTACCGCAATTAGGGGAATATTCCCGAAAAGATTAAAGAAAACCGCTGGCCTTCCCGGTAGTTGTCGCACGAATAAACACACTGGTAGATAACGAATATTCCAAGTGGGGGTAAATACTTGTGACTGTCGTCTCCTCAAACAAGAATTTGCCGCCTGAGGGAGAATAGAGCTATTCTTTGATTTTGCCGACCCCACCCGCCCTTCCCGTGAATGTTACCGCTCAGGGCAGTAGAGAAGGTCGCCGCCACACAAATTTTCCATTTGCAGCACCTCCAAACATGTCACTGTGTGAGTTTGGATAAGGTAGAAAATTCTCTACATGTGAATGCCAGTACAAAAAAATCCTGTTTACTCCAAGAATTTAACTTACTTGTTGCGGTTGCCAAGGATGTCCAACATACAGGTACATTAGGCTTTACAGTTTCTTCAGAAGTATCGGATATTCAGTTATGAGATGAAATAAAAGCTAAAATATGCACATATCCATAAAATATGCACTAACCCTCAAAATATGCATTTGCATATGCGCATATGCTTTTTTGAAAAATCCGGGCCCTAATAATGAGAAACGAGTATGTCGGGCAGGACATATGAAATCAGAGAATTAATGAGAGAATCGAGAAGAATAAATTTAGATCGTTTTGGTGTGTGTAAACTATGGAGAAGGAAAGATGTTAAGACAGATGACTGAAGCCAGAGTCTAAGACCCCTAAAGCCATATGGTTCGCTACAGAGAAGAACAGTACAAAAAAAAGGAAGACGGATTGGAACATTTGCCCCGTCAAGGCTGGAGCTCTATAACGAATGGTTATTATGATGGCGATGATGAAACAAACATCACAGGACAAAAAAAGCAGCGAGTACACAGTAATCTATAATAAATAATCAGTGAAGGTATGTACAAAATGAATTAAACCTTAACTGAAGTGTCAAAAGTCATAGGATATATTTTGAAAATACCCAGATGGCGTTAGCACTACTGAATAATGTTCCATGCAGTGTTACCGAGCGTGGTGGTGTAACGGATAGCGTTCTGGTCTCGCATTCGGGAGGACGGCGGTTCGAATCCCCGTCCGGGCATCCAGATTTGGGTTTTCCATGGTTTCCCCAAATCACTCCAGGTGAATGCCGGGATGCTTCCTTCAAAAGGCCATGGCCGAATTCCTTCCCATTCCTTGCCCCCATCCTTTCCCGTCTCTAAAGACCACGTTGTTAAAAAGGGACGTTAAACTCTTAAAAAAAAAAAAATCCATGCAGTGTTGGGGCTTTTATTTGTACTCTCGTGGGTCGTGTGAAAGGTTCCCTGAAGTGATTATGGCCAAAAGACATGAATTAAGGTGGAATGGTAGTTGGTTCTACAAGCATGAGACATTCCACTACGGGTATTATGTGTCAATTCAACATTCCTCAATCAAAACTGTGCCGTGAATATGTAATTTCCGGCATAACTTCCCGCCACGGACAACGCAGTGGCCGACCACGTCTGCTTAATGACCGTGACCAGCGACATCTGCGTCCAGGTGTCAGAGTTAATAGACAGGAAACACTGTGTCAGAGAACAGTAACACCCACTATGACACGTATGAAGCACGTGTCAGTGCGGACAGTATAGAGAAATTTGGCTTTAATTTTCAAGCAGAAGACCGACGTGAGTGACCCTACTAACAATACGCCATCGCACGCAGTGCCTCTCCTGGGAGCGTGAACTAGATGAGTGGAAAAAGGTTGTGTAGTCAGATGAGTCACGATTACAGTTGGTAATAACTAATGGTAAAACTCGAGTGTGGTGCAGACTCCACGATGTCATGGACCCAGGTTGTCAGGAAGGCATGGTATGGCTGTGTTAACATGGCACGCACTGGGTCAAACTGGACCAACGATTGACTGGAAATGGTTCTGTTCAGCAAGCTGGAGACCATTTGCAGCCATTCACGGCCTTCATGTCCACAAACAACAATGGACTTATGCGATGTTGTTGGGCCAAATTCGTTCACTATTGAGGAACGTTCTAGACATTTCCAGCGAATCATTTGGCCACGTAGATCGCCATATATAAATCCAGTGGACGGCTGAAGAGGAATCACGACTGAATATTTCTTCAGGGGACTTTGGATGATTAGTTTAATCATCGTCACGTCAAGTTGCTGCACTTCTCCGGACAAGTTTTGACTCTTCGGTGTATGAAACAAATTTTTTTGGAAACTACAAATGCAGAGTTACTGTAAACCAACAAATAAAAATATTACACCGAATTTCAAACACACTAAAGAAGGAATTACGGGAGAAAGCAAAAAAGATCATGAAACCAAGATACGTAGTAATAGATAATTTTTTTTTTTACGATTTTATTCCTCCTAGCTGAAGGCTGGGAGGTGGGCTGCTGGAGAGTCGCGAAGACTCTTTGGTGGTAATTGATATAATTTTTTACGAAAGGAATTAGTAGTGTGTTTAAGAAAGACGCTGACGAAACACATTTATTTTAAGTCAAAAGAATATAGTAATTCTGACCTGGTCGGGATTGTGACGGAAAAAGTGAAAGTTATCGATCGAGTTGATACTGTAATGTAACGCCAGAGGACGCTATCGTTATGCATGAACACGTTCTCGTCATTGAGTTAGGAGGCATGACAGCTTTCTGCCACATCAGAGTCTCGTCACCTCAGGATCTTCGTTACAACACTAAATATGTGGCTTGTTAAATGATCTAGAAAAGAGGTTTCTGGGAGAACTTCTTAGAGCTGTTTACTGTCCCCTGAATGAATGATCGGACGACGTTTCATGTTTGGTTCAACCGTAATTGTGAAGTTCGATCCAACAGTCAGTGGATGCAGTAAACAATGTGTATTTACGTTAGTGTGTAATCTGCCACGCTCTCATTTACTGTGAAAACCGCTACAAAGTCTCCTTCTTTAGCGAATCTGCTACACGTGATGACAAGCATTGAAGACGTACAGGACCAACCAACACAGTTTCAAAGAGTGCGTGATTCGTAACGCAGAGGGGCTGAGGCATGCATTGCCGTGGACGAGTGTCACATTGCGGATCTGTTATTAACTCAGAAAGTATGCGTTTGCGACCCAGTATTTATTAGACATTTTTTTCTTATTCTGACACATACTATCACCTCCAAAACTATTTTACTTTTTTAACACCCTGTATATATATGCCTTTACGCCTCGTCGACATCATTAGAGGCGGTAAAGGAGTGGGAGCAAGGAACGGGAAGAAATTCGGCCATGAAATTTTGAAGGAAGCATTCCAGCATTCATTTAGTGAATTCGGGGAAGCATGGAAAACCGAAATCTGGATGGCCGGATGAGGATAATGCGAGGCCACAGCGTTACAGCTTATTTACTAAATTCGGTGCTCGGTGCTATATGACTGGATTTATAGTATGTGCTCAAGCGTCAGCCACCACTATCAGTTTCGATGTTTGTTCAAATTATAAGCATAAAGGCACTTCCTAGGTAATAGTCAGGACGTTAAATTATTCTCCATGTAACGTACAGAGAGTACAAGAGAACAGCCCACATTGTTGCTGAGAGAGATGAGGCTCTCTCTCAACACATGTTCCAGTCGGCCTCTCGTTACAGCAGCTGATGTGACGTGGGTTGCGAATGACATCATCGCCACACGCAGCAGTAACTACTTCCTGAGTGAGGCGCTGTCAGCGCTGCAATAAACGCGCTACCACTTAACACACTCACTGTACGTGAGATTTTAAATATCAACATCGTATTTTTCGAATCACATCTCTTTTCTCTGATAATTACCTTTCCATTTAGCTTCAATCTTTCGGTTCTTCTGTCTGTTGTTCCTACACATTTTAAAGTATCATCTCTTGTGTGTGTTGGCTCCATTCCAATTTTCTGTTTGCTATTCAATTTGCTATATTATTTCTAATAAGCATTTATTTCTGTTATTTTGATATTTTTTTCTATCTTCATATTTTTAAGACGCACGCAATGAAGGCGAAAAAAAGGTGATATTAATATTGAAATAAAAGAAAAAGGAAACTGTAAGAAGAGGGTTTGCGGTGACAAATAAAAACATAAAAAATATAGTATTTCAGGTATAGCCAAGGATGAAGCTCGAATAAGGATTGTGCCCAAAACATTATGTTTTTTGTGGCCGCCACCGCTCCTATTCCTTCAGATTTGTTAAGTGATGGTTATAATTTATTTCTCCTTTCTTTGTTTCTATGTATTTTTTCAATTATTCTTTTCCAAAACTTAATCGTTAGTTTTGTTTTTAATGTTGTACTTCTTGGTTCCGATACGTATGTTAGTTTCATAAATTTAAGCTGTTATGAACGGTCTAAGACGTGTGTGGTATCGTAATGAACATAATAAGTGTGTTCAGAATCTTTTCTGTTAAAGCACTCCTAAAATCCTGTTTTTCCTTTCTTTTAATACGTGTCTACTATGTTTACAAAACCTTTTTTTCTTTCTTTCTTCAGGCTTATCTTTTCCACCTCGTTATTTTATATTCATTGCATTTTCTTTGTTTAATTTCTGATATGAATAGGGAGTGATACCTTCATGCTTTACTTCTGTGCTTTCTCCTGAGATCCATCATGTTCAAAATTTCCTTTGTGATTAATGGGTTTTAGCGTGTTTTTGTTTCTTTTTCTGTATAAATTATTTTTCCGTTGAAGTGGTTTTATTCCTCCACTTTTCCATGTCACCTAATTTAAAGTATCTGTAAATCTCCGTTACTTGGAAACTGTTCTTAGTTTTGGATAGCACTGCCTTTTTGTAACAGAGAATTTGCTTCTGCTCATTTACCAAACTGTACAGACACTCACTGTCAAATTTTGTGTATTTTTTGCAATGAAAACATGAACTTGTAATTTTTTAACTGTGATACATTAACTGATATCCTGTTGTATTCGTTAGTTTTTTCACACGTATTTTGTTCGTTTTAATTCTTAAATACTGTGATACAATTGCATAGAATTGTGTAATTTATATATTATAAGTTTATATATATATATATATATATAAACTTAACTTGGTCCACAACCCGAAGGTTGGTTGGATCCTCCCGAAGGAGGCATACTAAGCCATTGTGTCAGAGGTAGGACGGCCAGTTCCTTTCCTCTGGGACCTACAGTTTAACGTGGAATCCGAACCACGGAGCGTCCTGGCATAGCTCAAATGATTAAACACAACTCTCAAAATTCCTGCGCCTGCCGGGATTCGTGCCCGGGGCAGGAGCAGCGAACGTTTTGCAAGCAAGCGCCTTAGCCACTGAGCTACCAGAAAAAATTTATATATATGTGTGTGTGTGTTTTTTTTTTTTTTTGTTACAGGTATAGCTGCCTAGTTCATGGCTTATTTCTCTCACGTAGACCAAGTTTCCATAAATTATTTTCTTATTCTACACTCCTGGAAATTGAAATAAGAACGCATTGACGCCGGTGTGTAAGACCCACCAAGCTTGCTCCGGACACTACGAGAGGGCTGTACAAGCAATGATCAAACGCACGGCACAGCGGACACACCAGGAACAGCAGTGTTGGCCGTCGAAGGGCGCTAACTGCGCAGCGGTTGGGCACCGCCGCAGTCAGTGTCAGCCAGTTTGCCGTGGCATACGGAGCTCCATCTCAGTCTTTAACACTGGTAGCATGCCGCGACAGCGTGTACGTGAACCGTATGTGCAGTTGACGGACTTTGAGCGAGGGCGTATAGTGGGCATGCGGGAGGCCGGGTGGACGTACCGCCGAATTGCTCAACATGTGGGGCGCGAGGTCTCCACAGTACATCGATGTTGTCGCCAGTGGTCGGCGGAAGGTGCACGTGCCCGTCGACCTGGGTCCGGACAGCAGCGACGCACGGACGCTCGCCAAGACCGTCGCATCCTACGCAGTGCCGTAGGGGACCGCACCGCCACTTCCCGGCAAATTATGGACGCTGTTGCTCCTGGGGTATCAGAGAGGACCATTCGCAACCGTCTCCATGAAGCTGGGCTACGGTCCCGCGCACCGTTAGGTCGTCTTCCGCTCACGCCCCAACATCGTGCAGCCCGCCTCCAGTGGTGTCGCGACAGGCCTGTATGGAGGGACGAATGGAGACGTGTCGTCTTCAGTGATGAGAGTCGCTTCTACCTTGGTGCCAATGATGGTCGTATGCGTGTTTGGCGCCGTGCAGGTGAGCGCCACAATCAGGACTGCATACGACCGAGGCACACAGGGCCAACACCCGGCATCATGTGTGGGGAGCGATCTCCTACACTGGCCGCACACCTCTGGTGATCGTCGAGGGGACACTGAACAGTGCACGGTACATTCAAACCGTCATCGAACCCATCGTTCTACCATTCCTAGACCGGCAAGGGAACATGCTGTTCCAACAGAACAATGCACGTCCACATGTATCCCGTGCCACCCAACGTGCTCTAGAAGGTGTAAGTCAACTACCCTGGCCAGCGAGATCTCCGGATCTGTCCCCCATTGAGCATGTTTGGGACTGGATGAAACGTCGTCTCACGCGGTCTGCACGTCCAGCACGAACACTGGTCCAGCTAAGGCGCCAGGTGGAAATGGCTTGGCATGCCGTTCCACAGGACTACATCCAGCACCTCTACGATCGTCTCCATGGGAGAATTGCAGCCTGCATTGCTGCGAAAGGATGATATACACGGTACTAGTGCCGACATTGTGCATGCTCTGTTGCCTGTGTCTATGTGCCTATGGTTCTGTCTGTGTGATCATGTGTTGTATCTGACCCCAGGAATGTGTATATAAAGTTTCCCATTCCTGGGACAATGAATTTACGGTGTTCTTATTTCAATTTCCAGGAGTGTACAT
>JARYHS010011408.1:202397028-202503546 GCA_031002005.1 Vandiemenella viatica
TCAGGGGCTGGTCTGTTAATATCGATTTTGCGGCAGCGCTACTGGATTTTAGCTGCGAGGATTGTTGTTCGGTCCATGGTACGTAAATGTAATTTTTGTTTTAGAGTTAACCCTACTCATCCTACTCCTAAGATGGCAGATTTGCCTCCCTGTCGCATACAGGAAGCTAAGGCTTTCGTTCATACTGGAGTAGATTACGCAGGTCCGATTCCTATAACCCTTACACGACGCCGTGGTCAACACTCTCAAAAGGCGTACATTTGTCTTTTTGTGTGCCTAGTCACTAAGGCTATACACATAGAGCTGGTCTCAGACTTAACGTCTGATACATACTTAGCCGCATTCAAGCGCTTTATTGCAAGACGAGGACCTGTTTCTTGTCTATATTCAGACAATGGTACTAATTTTGTAGGTGCCAAGGCTCAGTTAGAAGAGTTGAACAAGCTCTAAAACCTGAATTAAGTAGTCGCCGTATCGAGTGGAAAATGATCCCTCCGCGTGCTCCGCATTTTGGAGCATTATGGGAGTCTAATATAAAGAGTTTGAAGACCCATTTATTTAGAGTGATTGGAAATCAACTTCTCACTTATGAAGAACTGCAAACGGTTCTAGTTCAGATTGAATGTGTTTATGAATTCGCGACCTTTAAATGTAGTGTCGTCGGATCCATACCCAGAAGTTATTACTCCTGCACATTTTTTGATGTCAACTCCACTACAGTACTTACCGGCCGCTGACATGTCTTGTTCGAATCTAAACCAACGTAAGAAGTTGTTAGATCAGATGGTCCAGTCATTCTGGAAAAAATGGTGACTTGAATATTTGCACACCCTGCAAGTTAGACATAAATGGTCGACACCGGATAACCCTGTGAAAGTGGGTACAGTTGTAATCGTGGGGCAGGATGATTCTCCCCCTTTGAACTGGCCCTTAGGGGTGATTATTAAAACTTATCCTGGTTCAGACAATGTCACTCGGGTGGCGATGGTGAAGACACGATTCGGCACTTTCAAGCGTCCAGTGGTTAAGCTTTATCCCATACCAACACAATAATATTTTTTCTTTCATTACTTTTAATGTATTCAAATTTATTAATAGACTTTTAATTTAATCTTGCGTCAATCCTACTCTCAACCCCTATCTTCATTATTGTTTTAAATCAGTAAAGTTACTTTAATTTTTATGTCACAACTTAGAATATCCCATAATGTGAGGGAAAATTATTTTTATTTTTTGAAAGTCCTAAGAACTTTCAAGGGGGGGAGCATGGTTGAGCGATTTCTTATTCCGTCGGCCGCGGGCATCTATGTTCGCGGCGGAATAGGTCAGTTGGCGTAATTCAGACATCCACTGGCCTATGCAATATTTGCGTGCCTTGTTACACAAGGAAGCTATATATGTGTATTCCTTTCTTTTTATGAGTAACTATTATTGTCACGCTCAAGTCCGCAACGGTTAGGTTTGCGTGCTTAAACATTGCAGCGAGTTAAAGCTTATTATTAAACTGTCGGCGAGTTATGCCAAAGTTTGGAGACGATTAAAATAAGAACTAAATTACGTGTGAAGAGATTACAGCTCAGATCCGGATTGCATCTTGCTGGAAGTAACAGACGGTGTTCGCGTTGCAGCCTGGCCATGCGAGTAGATCCTGCATTTATAAGGTGAGTGGATTTCTGATTTGTGCTATTGCTGGCCGAATCGCTGCTGCCGAATTTCGGGTGTCTGTGGTCGGCGGAAGTGGAGAGAAATCGCTCACCAATTAATTAATCACGGTTATGTTCCCTGCGGGAAGTCACTATTTATACGTGGCTTTCCCAAGATAGATTATCCATCATCTAGTGATTGTGTTTGTTTTCAAACTATTTTCGAGTATTTATTTGATTAACAGTAAATACACCACGTCTGGGGTCTCCTAAATTCCTATTTATCAATAAATGTCAAGATATGATGTGCTTAGCTTACATATATGCCTTGATAAATCACCCTACCCATCAAAATCTAAATCAAATGTGAAATTATTCAAAATAAAAACATTAATTTGCAATAATAAGTAAAGCCAATTAAACCCCAGTAAAGAAGCTCCCACTTCAATGCCGACAGTTCATCCAAACATAAATTCAAACTTACTCATTTATATAGATTATAGCTCGAGATTTGTGCAGGTTGGATTAAAATCAGCTAGCAGAATTTATTTCTTTTTGGATCTGCAATAGAGCGAAAATTGATTTTGTGATTGTCTTCATAGCTAATGTTGCTAACGGTTTTCAGCTCCCAACTTCATATGAATTTAACACGTGGTATACAAATCTGGATTTACCATATAAGAGGGTGTGCCTTAACAATTCACTCGATTACACTATAGAGAATTTTATTTATTAGTCTCAATTTCCAATAAAGCTGTTTCGTTTCAGACTTTCAAAACATTCCTGTTTGGATGTATCAGTATGAAGTTTTAATTTTCCTAGTAATGCTACGAGACGCAAAAAAAAAGAAGAAACTTAATGTTAATATGGGTATGTGAATATGTAAAAGTAATAGCCCGCCGGAGGATTTCAATGGTTGACAGCTGAAGAAATTGATAGCACAGAGTTAATTAACACTGCAGGTGAATCAACAAGGGATTTCGTTCTAAAAGTAAACGCGACAAATCCCCAAGTAATGGACCTGCCACTATATTTAGAACACAATATCAGCCACCGTTCTACCAGCCCCAAGTTGGTGACTTCACTGGACTACAAGATTAAGTACGTTCTTCATCACCCAGTACTCCAACAATGTAGGGATTTGGGATGAAGTTATACACAATACAGTATATCTTTCGACCAGTCACTGTACTTGAAACTTTACATATCTTCAAACACGTGTTTCCAGCGTTCAGCAACTTCTGATTTCCAGAAAGGCTTATGAAAATTTCAGTCTTCGGAAAAGCAATGGAGATTGGAAAACGCTGCGACGTAAAGTTTTTTTTTATTATTATTACTCCGCGATTCACTAAAAGTGTGTGGCGGAGGGTGCATTGCACCTATCGAAAGGGGTTATGGTTTGGAAGGGCTATAAGGGATATGGCAGAAGGCGCCCATGGGCTATTGTGAGGAACCATCCCCGCATTCGCGTGGAGTGATCTGGGAAAACCATGGAAAACCCAGATCAGGATGGCTGGAGTGCTTTATCGAAAGCTACTCCTGTCGGATTTTAAGTTTACTCGCCCTGTAAATCCTTTCTATTCCATTCCCTAATCGCTTGTGGGAAAAATGAGTACAGAAATGAATCGGTTCTGGCCCTGATTTCTCTTATCTTATTTTCGCGGTCATTTCGAGATATGAATGTTGCTGGTAGCAATATTTGCTGGCTGTCATTCCGAAATACGCCAGTCGTGAATTTTTCAATTAGCTTCCGTCGAGAGCAACGCCTTCGGTGTTCCAGGTCTTCCCAACCTAACTCCTTCAACATCCTTGCACATGCTGGGAGTATCGTCGCGGTGCCTGCAAACATGTAGCCACTAGCTTCATCGAAATTAAAGTCTGAGAGTGAAACATTTATGCATTCCAACCAAACTATTGGTCAGGCTAATGGTTTGACTGGTTCACTCACCAGGTAGTTACATATACAGGCTCGTGTTGATTGTCTCAGGGTTATAACCAACGACATGCCATCTGCAGCACCGGTTTCTGTCGGATTTTCATCAAGTCAGGACTGTTGATGAATCCAAACTAGATCTCCCTAGGTCGAATGATGACCGATATATTTCCACCGATTTGATAGAGACCCTTCCTTTGTGGTACAAATCTACAGATAAATGTCAGTATGAATGAATTAATATATTTATATGTATAAATGGAGATGAAATACATCACTTATACGTGTTAATGTAAATAAAATGCAGTGAACAAATTTTGTTTTGATGTTTTGTACAAAGTGGTCAGATGTACAGTTGCTGTAACCTGCATACACAGGCCACATATACATAATATGTAAATAGTGGTCAGATATACAGCTGTTGTGAACAGATGTAGGATGTACAGTTGTTGCGATGTTTAATAGTGCCCTGTAAATTTGCAATAGACTGCAACCGTAAAGGCAATTTTTTATATAGATGTCTTTTATACAAAATTCTCTCTTCATAAAGAGAAATTTTGTTATGCACCGTTTCAGTTCTTGTGAAGGCAGTTTTATTTTATTTTATTTCATGTCACTTTTTTGTCTATAATGCAAGCTTAAGGCCAGTTTAGATGTTTGATATATACCATTTCAGTGTCTGTGAAGTTAATTTCAGTATTAGTTCCACCATTTAGAAATTATTCAAAATAAACAAGTAAGAAATGTTTTTTATTAAAAAAATAACTTTTAATTTAAATAAATCTTAATGATATATCGATATCATTTATCGAAACCTAACCACTTCAGCAACATCATACATTTTGTTCTCCTTATCATTCATTCAAGTAGAAATGGACTTGTGTGTTTTGTTAATTGTAATTCATGTTTGTAAAATCCTCCTGTAATACCATTATTTTGATAATCTTTGGGTAAATTTGTTACAGGATTTGTTAATTTCATTCTTACTCCGTTTCTTGAATCTGTGGTAACCTGTTGCAAGATAACAGCAATAGTACTCTATATTTACGTCTTTTGAGTGAATATATGTCAGTGTTCTCGATGAGCCATATTGTCACGTATCTTTACCTTTAGTTCTGCATATATTCAGATAATATAGGAGCTCATACTAACAGGCAATACCTCTTCTGCCATTAATAATCCCAAGACACTGTTAATAGAATAATTCCACAATAATTTGCAGTAATTACCACGACGTGAAGTACAGAGGTACCATTACAGTACGAGGAAGCCTGTTCGTGCGTTTCGCTCGTGGTACTAATTAGTCACACAGATTTCATGCTGGACTGTAATCTCCGAAATTAGAGCGGAGACCGTTGCGCAAGGCTCATTATGCCAAGCAAGTGCACGATCGGTTCGCTGAGGAGGACAGGAGAATTCATGTAGCGAGCGTAGGAAATGTTGGATCATGGTGAGACGTTGTAGTGTCATAAAGCATATGCAAGGGACAAAAGTGTTAATAACTATAATTAGGAACTCTTGCTTATTATAGGTAGGATTAAATAGTTAATAAGAAATATATTTAAGAATCTCATGCGAAAGTGAGGCAGCTAGTATATTTCAGTTAGAAATTTCAGGAAGCTGCAGTGGCAGCCATTAGGTCACATAGCCCACGATAAAAGGTCAGTCACCCGGTCCAGCGCTGAGTTTCGTCCTGTCAAGGTCGCCAATTTGTAACCTTCCTGCTCCCATACATTTACTAATTCTTGGCTAATATATTAATTATCTGACTTCTTTTGCCGGAGATTGACTGCATTCATTTTTTAATAAGCCACTTATTAAATAATAGAAAATAGTAGACAGGAACTATTACAAATAGAACAAGTGGATAGATGATAAACCACACAAATTCAAACTATATTCTGTTCGATTTAAACAATTTGGCTACAAAGATACACACTCGAAACTGTAACACGTATTAAAACCAACAAGTTCATAAAATTGTCTAGTAACCAACAGTTCAATTATCACCAATTTGTCTGCACCTAAGATTCACACGTAAGCAGTTGAAAAGTCATCTTGATAGAATTAGTTTTCTTCATATCAAAACCCTTAGCGAGAGTGAGTTTTTTGGCAGAGACACACACACACACAGAGAGAGCGAGAGAGAGAGAGAAATATAAATGGACTTACATCATACTGGGCAGGCTTGCGGTCTAGGCAGATAACACAACAGGTCACACTGAGCAAAACTGATCAACTGAGGAACCTATTGTATTCGGTGGGCATTAAATACTCTCCAGCTAACTGTATATGGGTTTGTCTGATGTCTTTCTGAGAAGAGTACTACCAAAATTGACTTTCTATCTTTCCAGTTGCCGTGTGTACGATCTCTGCTATATGGACGAATACACAGGCTCCCACAGATACTAACCCTCACAAAAGATGTCTTTTTGCGTCCAAATGTTGGCAGTGGGCTGCTCTGAGAGCCAAACTCAGGGCGGCAGCCGGATGACCGATCTTTTAGCGTGGCCTATGTGCTCTAATGGCTGCCAAAGCAGCGTCCTCAAAATCCTAATTCAAATATGCTACCTGCCTACCTCTCGCTCGAGGTTCGTAATTCTATTTCTTATTAACTGTTTAATCTTACCTATAATACTACTTGATTACAGTTATTAACACTTTTATCCGTTGCATTTGTCATGTGGCACTACAACGTCTAGTAATTCCTAGGTGTCCACACTGGTTCAATGTATCCTTCCATTCAATTTTTAGAAAAAATACAGATACGCTAAGACTACATCTTTTTCTCTTTCAAGCAGAAAAGAGACTGAAAATTTTAAGCGTCTGAAGTTCTCAGAAGCGAAGATTTGTTTTGTGAACTGCTGTTCGCTCTCTTCTCAGTTCTGTTTTTAACAATGATTGATCTCAATCAGTGTCAAAATGTTTGACTGTTGGAGAGGAATAATTCCTACGACATCTGAAAATCAAACACAACGGTAGTCTCTGTTAAGATAGAGCCTTCATCTTCCTTGAGTCATGAAACCATTTCGATAATTTCTGAAAACTGCATTTCTCTTTGTGTAACCGGCCTTGATACGGATACGTACAGGTTTTTCTCAGTGGTCGCGACCAATATGGTGACTATTTCTTTGGTACGACTGTCTGTTGAAATGTTCAGCAAACTATTAGAAAACGGCTGAAACGCATTATTTCTGCATTTAACGAAACAACACATGATTATAGATTTGATGGATTACTATAACCGTCAGGAGGCTTGGAAGAAACTGCTCTAGAAGCTGCTGTTTTTGTTAATAAAGTATGAGCTCATTATATATTTTAATTTAAATATATACCGTAAAGATGCTGAGGAATTATTTAAGAAAAACAAGTATTTGTTGAATCTATCTAAAAGAAATGAAATAAGTTACTCGTATATGTTAAAAACGAGTGCTCTTATTCCAGATAGTGTACTGTATTTTTTGTATCCAAAAACAAATATATTTTATTGTTTCAAAAAACGTACTTACCATAATTATGAGCGAAACGCTAGCTAAACAAGAGTGCCTTCCTTGTCAGTAACTCAACAGCGAACTTTCCAGAAAGTACATTCTTGGTTTCTCCAACATTTCTATTGGATTCGTAGCCGAAAACATCGTAGTGATGTACAGATTTTAAAAACTAGCAAAAAGTCCAAAAAATATTTAGGAAGTTCATGATCATTAATAAAATAAGCAGAAGTGATTTTAATACAGAAAAAAGTTACTAATTGTATTTTGAGTCGGCATAAATAATTGTTTTATGAAACTAAACCGGATCAGTTTTTCTTTTTAAACTGAGTTTCTATAATTTCGTTAAATAGAACAAAGTATATGATATATGAAATGTAAGGAAATACTTCTGTCCATCGTCAATGCCAACTATTATGTCTTACATAATTATACTAAATCCAACTCTTAAGTCTGTTTGAGGCATAACATCTAACAAACTATTATGCTTATAAAAAAATCGATGTAGTTCTAATATAATTTATTCAAAACTATTAAACTAATTCAGTAAGCAATAGCAAAATCGAGTCTGTAAGATTTGTTGTATTTTGCAATTACTACATCTTACGAAAATATTACAAATCTCTTTCATCTATAACTGATTGTAAATACATAGTTTCATTTAAATATTATGAACAATACATTTAAAAACATTACAAGAGCAGTAAGGTGTCACCTCACAAGTCCCATAATCACGTATTTTCATAACTATCGAAAACTTAAAAATTTTCTTGTTGACCAAGTTCACCACTGTTGCTTCAAAGAAAGAAGTTCAACACAGTATTTTTTTTCTTTTTTTGCCGACTTATGTAGGCTAGTATTTCCTAGTAACAACCCGAGTCGGCATGTAATCGTCCGCAGCTGAATTGGTAGTCGCCCAGACGGGCTAATGGTTTATTGACTGCCGAGCTGCGCCTATTCTGGGGTATCTTTCAGGTAGAATCATTACAGAAAGAGAGGCGGAACTAAAGACGAATACAGCCGAAAAACTCGAGCAAGTTCAGAGTATCACTTGGCTATACCGATTTTGGTTTTCTATGGTTACCGGAAATCACTCCAGGCGAATGCCGGGATGGTTCATTCAAAATGCCACGGCCTAATCCTTTATAATTCCTTAGCCGCAGTTCATTCCCGCCAAAACACACCTGCATGTTCGTCTGCTACTTTCTTCGTCAACTGCTGTCATTCTTCACGTATTTATCGAAACCAACGTGGTTTACCGTAAAAACTGTGAACAACAACACCCCTACATACCTCGGTACCACCTTAGAAAAAACACTCAGCTTTCAAAACCACTTGTCTAAAACTGCTGCCAGTATTGGAAAGATGACTAACATACGACAGAAATTGCGTGGTTCCTCCGCCCTAGCACGCCTTACTTCAACGTTGGGATCGGTCTATCCGAGGCTGAGTATGGCGCTCTAGATAGGTTGAACTATGCCCACATAGGACCTGGCGATAGATAACTGAACCAGACCACGCGCATTATCAGGCCGGGCGCACATTGACGCGCAGTCGACGCAGCGCAGCGCAGCACAGTTTCTGTGTATGTTTTTGGGCGGAACAGCGCGTATTGAGACGCAGAGCAGGGCAGCGCAGTACTGCGCCGCACGTTGCCTGCGCGACGTTGTGATCACGATACAGAAACTGTGCCACGCAGCTCACTCGTGCCAGTTTTTGCCGTAACACTTCTTGCGTTATTTATAATCTTGCTTTACTTATAACCATTTTCAACTACGGAATAAGAAAAATTGATTAATCTGGTGCGTAACCAACCTGCGATTCACAATATCAGTCATAAAAAATACATAAAAATTAAATTTAAACAAGAAATTTGGACAATGAGCCCAACAAGTGGCGAGTAAATTCAGCATTTATTTATCATAAAACTGTCCACTTACAATTTTCACTTTTCTTTTCTTTTTTTGAATTCATTTTTAATAAAACTTCGAAAAAGATTGATATATATAGGCTATTATCACATTATTTGTTTTCTTATTATTTGTACTACATCATTCAATAGTGTCCCCGAGAAACACTTAATTTGTTAACACTGCTTTTTTAGTTTCAAGTGTTTATGTTCTGTTATATAGTTTTCTTAAAAATATAATATGAAATAAAAGAGAGAAACATTCTTATAAATGTCATGTACCGTCAAACGCTAAATAATTAAATAAATAACCACGAAAATACAGCGAGATTTTCTTCAGTTCTAATAGATATTTGAGCTTTGTCGAGAAAATAACAGGTTACATTATGCCGTGAATCTCCGCTCGAGTCATCCGGAAATTATCTTTTGAGAATTCTTTTGTCACTGCAACAGCCAGATGAGAGTTTCTTCTTTTCATATACTCACTTTTGCATAGTTTTATCTAACTCAGCTTCTGTTAAAGTAATAACAATTTTCCAATCTGATTCAGAAATCAAAAATCGAGTTTTTGCATCGACATGTTTTTGGTTACGCTTTATTGTCGGTTTTTCGCACAACACAATGCTTTGTAAACTGCGCTCTAATATGCGCGAGTAACTGCCAGTCTGTGCTGCCCTGCCCTGCTCTGCGTTGCCCCTACTGCGCCACGCAGCTCAATGTGCGGCCTGGGTAATAGTGCCTTTCCACTGCCGCGCCATGCAGCCGAACTGCGCCAGAGGCTATCCCTCACCACCTCCCCACCAAGCTTGCCTAGTGTCGTGTAACCTACCCGGGCGTTTGATGTTTACCGTCTGGGCGACTGATACGGGCTCACCATCCCTGCCAGCAGCGGTGGGGCCCTTCCCACGGCCCGCTGTTCATAGCCACACCGGCGCGGCCGACAAAGGCACAGGCCGTGGGAAGCCAACTTTACAAAGACAATCAGGTGTAAGGATATTCACTAAACATCGATGCATCGCATCCATTCGATGTTTACCATACGATACATCTGACTGATTCGATGTTTTGACAAAGAATTTTTCTATTCGATGCATCGATTTTTTTTATATAAAAACATCGACTCATAAAAAAGCTAACTCTGGCTAATAATGACAAAAATAATAGAAATAAATGTTAACATTACTAAATTTGTTGAAGATTAAATTAACTGTTTTCAATTAAAACTAACAGTTATTAACAGGTGATGAAACCTGTGAGCAACTAGCGGAACATCATAACGGTGAAAATGAATTTCTCTTGCGGATGGCTATCCTATCCATATCAGTGAATGAGTAAAATAAATTTCTTAGTTCACTCCTACTATTTGCTATGAATCGAAATCAACTAAGTGTTTCGCGATACTACCCAGTACTTAGATTGGGTTGGGCATCAAATATTGAAATATTTCTCTGTAAATAGCTTTTTTTTTTTTGCTGTCATCTTTCTTTCGACTGGTTTGATGCAATCCTCCATCCTTAACTATCTTGTGCTACCCTATTCATCTCTGTGATGTAATTTCAACCATCCACTTCAGTAAAATGCGTTGAACCTGGAGGCTGGACGCTACCTCGGTAACTCGGAAATCTTCGTCGAGTCCGAAGATGCCCGAACTGTTAGTTCCACTGTCCGCTACCACAGTGCTGCTTGATTAGCCTGGAAAATTCAAATGAATAACTGCATTGATTTTATTTGCACTTATATTGTTAAAAGGGAGTGTGACTGCTATGCTAGATAAAAGGCAATAGTATGATGCGTAACAGAGATACAAAATGCTAATGCAAAGCAGTTAAAAAAAATGCGACGTTTATTTAGAAGTACATGCGCATTTTGTTAATTTACGGCGAAGGAGAAGAGCTTCCGGTGTTTACTCTGTATTCTCTGCAGCAGTCATTGGAACCAAGTGACAACATAACCTAAGATATATTTAACATAACATAAAAAACAGGTAAGTTTTAAAAAAAAAAAAAATACTGAAAGAAAGTTTACTCGAAACGTAGATAATCAAAAAATATATCATTCAAATAAATAATAGTTATTATTTTAAAATTATAATTAGAAACTTTTCGATAACAATAAAAATTTGTATCGTTTAAAATCAAATGCAGTTATTTAGAAATATTGTGAGGTGTGGTTGCTGGTGCGTCGCACTATTTCTGTCTGCTCCATTCCTTTCGAAGTATTGTACTTGATAGTATGTCCGTACTTCTTTTTTATTTTACTTTCTTCCTGCTATATACTTACCAGATATTTACCGTTATTCGAATTGCTTCTTGCTGGCTTTAAGTATCTGGTTCAATCCGACACCTTAACATCTGAAAAATCGTTACGTTAATATCATTAAAGTTTCATACATTTACTTTTTTTCTGAATAATTCATTCAAGTTCCTGATATCATTAAACATACAATTTGTTGCTGGAATTCATATTAACAAGATAATCTACAGTTAACACTTATCTTCGGTTATTTTCTTGATACATTCTTTCCTATTATCACACAATGTTTTACAAACCATACATTAATTCCTTTTTCATTGCTCTCTCTAGCTGTATACATTACATTTAACGGTTACACACTACTTTTCAAATACAACTTCATTAAGTTTCTTCTTCGAAACTTTATCTTTCATTTAATTCGTTGTCCGTTCATGCTTTCATCAAAAAAAAAAAAAAAAAAAATTCCATTTCGTCTCTTCCCTTCATTTGTTTTTCAAAGATGCTCCGCACTGCCTTTATTGGCGTCTTTGACCTTTAAACGAAATTATCAAAGTTAAAGTATATACTCCATGACCTCACTACATTTCAAATAAATTTACAACGCAAATCATTAATTTCCGGTAAGGGCTATGTACCCTACAATATCATAACTAAATACTCAAAGAATATAATCAGTGAAAGTTTACTCACATCACGGAAAATATCAATAAAAGTGATAATAATTAATCGTTATTTGTTTTTCCTTAGAAACATTTTCAGAACAAACTCCTGCTACCACCACCTCATTTTTTATGGGCGTTTAAATTAGTACGCTAAATAAATAAATAACTGCCTGCGTTGTAGCGTGAATGTCGAAAGATGCTGTAATAAGTGCTGGGGGACCAGATCCCTACCATTATCACCAAGCGACTCTTCGGATATAAGTCAGAGCCAGAAGTAGCTGCATCTAAAGCTCTTAAACAAATGAGCTTGTGTTTGGAGCGATTTAGCTGGCGTCTTTGACAATAAGGATACACGTTAACTAGTAGTATTCTAGAAAACAGATTAAAATCGAAGAAAATGGAATTTGTCGTTAATAGTATTATGTTTGTTGACATTCGTTTGAGAGATATACGTTTGACACTTACAAAAGAATTAAGTGATAAGTAACAATGTCTCTATTTACGAGGTTCAGCGTAAATATTGATCGGTGAGGAAATCCATGTTTACATGGTCGGCTGATAAGCCACTTACGTGTATGACGCAATATATGGATACAGCGGGAGATTGTATTCCCTTGTTACATTTGCTTGCTCCGTCCGAATCGGCAATGTCAAAATAGTTCAAAGCAATAACACCACAAAGGAAGAGGAAATTTAAGAACAGTTCTCTGTAAATCTGGGTTATTAAATAACAAAGCGTTTCTCCTTCCATGTTTTCACCGACCCAATACGTGGAACTCGAATCTATTGCCTGGCTGTCCGAACACCGATAATTATTCTTGATAAGGCCATAAACATTATTTCTCGCTTTGATATCACAAATTTTCCGAACAATTTATATTTTTCGCCAGATACAATTGATTTCGGTACCTTTAATTTATGATTAATTAATAGTATTCTTATTGAATAAAAAATGATTTACAGCGATTTCAAGAAGGTATTTCTATAATTTCACAATATATAATTGTAATATAGCGTATTATTTTTTATACTGAATTCGGCCCATCGCCGCTAAACTAACACCGTGTTTGCTTTGCAAGGACCTGAAATTAAGAGTAAGGGAGCAACATTTATTGCGCGGTGTAGTAAGTTTGAAATTTCATGTGAAGTAAGAGCGTTGGAAAGGCGGGTAGCGGGCGCGGTGATGTGCGATGGCGTGACCTTGTGTTTGTTGCTCGAATTATTCGATCCGCGAACTACTCGAAGTTAATTTGTGAAAGATTGTTTTGCTGTTGCGTGCGAAATTAGATATCTAATTTGATTCGATTGTGAAATCATCTCCCGTTTCTTTGTTGTTGAAAGATGGGGCAAAAACAAAAACTGTGTATTTTTGTGTACACGTACAAGAAGTGAAACTTCTATGGATCATACACACTTTTTTCTGTTTTTTTTCCTGTGTATTTTTTCCGTGTTCTTTTTTGTGTATGTGTTTTTCGCACTCGAGTGGAGTTTATTGCATTTGAACAGTAAACAGGAACGTTGTCCAAGTTATTCTCGTAAACTAATGAACATTACAAAAAAGTTAAAGGACTCTTCGATAGATTATAGAGTATTGCATCGTGATTTTAGTCTGTATTTTTGTTTAAAGCTTCTATTTCGGTAAAGAATAGAACAAAATTAACTAATAACCGTTCTTAAAATCAACAGGATTCGAAAGACGTCTACAATGCTCTCTTGGTAAGCTTGAAACTTCAATTTCCACGCCTTGTCCATTCTTCACCTCGATATATATCAATCGTCTAAATATTGTATTTAAACAACAAAATCACTCTGATAGTTCTCTTTGAAGAATATATCAATATACAATGCGGAGAAAAATATCGTTCATTTATAGTATCGTAACTGCTTGCATCAAAGCAACTATACGCAGAACGTTGAAGTGCATGCGCAATTTGTTATCCAAGTGTTATTTTTTTTTAAAATACCTTGTCTCGTATGTAACTGCACTGGAGAGTGTGGATCCTCTACAGAAACTTCCCAGGGAAATTGCACTGGAATGGTTTACCGTTTCCTTCCACAGTATGGTCAATGTCATTATATTTTGATTACTGTAATTTGAGTCTTAAATATAGTATATCCCTGTGGGTTGACCTCAACCATGACAATATGTAAGTTATGTTTTTTTTGTAAAGTTCAACTTCGTCCTGTATAGCAATATTGCTGAACGGATAATAAATTCATTAAACAAAAAACAAACAAAAAATAAACAAAAAAATAAATAGTTTTTTTTTTTTCTATCAGTCTCCCGACAGGTTTGATGAAATCCTCCATCCATTCCTATCTTGCGCTAACCTTTTCATCTCGACATACCTCCTTACAACGTCCTCAATTATCTGCTTCAGTATATTCTTAGCCGGCCTCGGTAGCATCTAGCTCCACGTGCCGAAGGACGCCGGTTCGAGTCGGCGCGGGCATGGGTGATTGTAGTGTCTATGAATGTCATGTCCATCCTGTGGTGCGTCTAATTAGCTGAAAAAATTCATTAGGCTGGCTGTATGGCCTAAGGTGCCGAAAGGAAAAAAAAAGAAAATCTACTCTGTGTCTTCTGCAGTTCTTATTTTCGACTGTTCCCTCCACTAACAAGTTAACCAATCCTGCATGTCTCAAAATATGACCTACCATTCAGTCTCATCTTTCTGTAAGACTCTTCCACAAACTTCTTTCCTCGCCCATCATTTCCAAAACTAGTTCGTTTCGTTCTTTATCTGTCCACTTAATTTTCAGCATCCTTCTATAGCACCACATTTCAAATGATTCAATTTCTTCTGTCTGGTATTCCTAAAGTCCACGCTTCGCGGCCATAAAGTGCTGTGTTGCACACATAGAGTTTTAAAAAGTTCTTTCTGAGTGGTAGATCAATATTTGAAACTAAAAAATTTATCTTTTTCATGAAGGCTCTTTTCGCTAGTGCTACTCTGCTTTTAACATCATTCCTGCTCGGTCATCGGTTGTAATTTTACTTCCTAATTAACAAAATTCACCAACTTCTACTATCGCATCCAACGTTACCAATTCGAAAAACACCAAGGCGGGCGCCAAGCTTAACAAGTTAACATCCCATCCTACAGGTGCGTCGCTGACAGCGGTGTTGCATGCCCTCAGTGCATATGCACCGTGGAGAGTTTTGGGATACAGGCTTCAATCTGGTCATTAGGAATTGTGTATCACTATCTCTCCTATCCCGTTTACCGAGTACCCGAATGTGCAAATTTCTTCCACCAGCGGACTGAAAGGAAGCCATTTAGCAACAGGTCAATGCACTCTCAGTGTTGTGTGGCCAGAAGAAGTAATGAAGGCCGCGGTAACGTAGGGGCTAGTGTGCTAGCTCACGTGCCGATGGTCGCCGGTTCGAGTTCGGCCAAGGGCATGGGTGTTTAGTGTAACTGTTGTGTGTGTGTGTGTGTGTGTATGTCGTGTCTGACCTGTGGTGTTTAGAGTTACTTGGAAAATAATATACTATGGAGAAACTGAAATCACACTTGAGCTGGTTGTATGGCCTAAGAGAGCCAAATGCCATCAAAAAAAGAAGTTACACACTGAGATACCATACACTTGTTTCAAGTGAAATTTCTTTTGGCGCTGTAGGGTAAAATTTGTTAGCGTTGCGCGTTGAGTGCGCATGCACACTAAACGATACGTTGATGCAAGCAGCTACGATATTGGGCGCTGAGGGCTGCCAGATTGTATAGTTGGATACAAATTGTGTATAATTTGATTATCTTCTGTATCCGATTTGTGTAGAAGGTTGTCTTGTGTAATTGGATACTGAAATAACAATTTAAAAGTAAAGAACATTCTAACACCCTTTAAAACACGATTAAATTTATAAAGTATGTAGGATAATAACAGAGACTCTAAAAGGTGTGTGATATATATGTATATACGTGTGAATATGTTTCACATATCTAGATATTTCATTTTCCAAATTCAATTTTTACCGCCAAAGTATAAATGTTTTCAATGCGGCTAGATTGACCTCTTGTCATTTTAACAATCCATACAAATAATTTAATTTTAACTCTGTTCAATTAAAGTAAAAAAATAATAATTGCATTTGTTACCTACTATATCTCAACAGTTTGCTTGTTTTTATAATAAGATTTGATTTTGTATAATTTCAAGGAGCCAGCGGTATAAAATAAGTTGGCTCGACTGGCAGAGGTGGTTTCTTAAGCTGACGCTTAGCAGTGAGTATTCGCTACATCGTTTTGAGTTCGCGTTACCTTTTCTAAGCATCTATGTAAAAGGATGAACTTTTGTGTTTTATATGTATACCTAAGCTGTATCAAAAAACGTTAAAGCTTAAATTGGTTTAATACATAATGAAAATGACGTGGCGACGTCAGGTGTTTTTATATACGGAGGAGGAATCGCCATTATGACTCGCTGATGCGCGCACCAGTATTTTGAGTTGCTTTTTTGTTTATTTATATCCGTTTCATTTATTTAAGAGAATAAAGTAGACAAAGTTCCTGTTTACTGTACAAATGCAGTAAAGATGGTATCGTTCGGCCACTTAATTGGGAAATAAACATCAGAAACATCATAAATACACAGAAGGGAAAAACAGGACAAACAGGCAGAACAATACATAGAAGTTTCGCTTCTTGGGCGTATATATACTGATACAAGCACGTTTTTTTACTATGGTTAAACAAGGGTTCAGAAGCCAAATTTGGAACATAAGTCACATCAATGACGCTGGATTATCGTTTGATAAGTAGCGATTAATATCGTAAGTGGAAGTATGCGTCGCAGATACAAATCTATGATATGCCGCAAACATTTGGAATATGATAAAGAGAAAAGTAAAATCCAAGCTAGAGATATGAAGTTCTTCAGACGCATGACAGGAAAGACGAGAAAGGAGTATGTCGGGCAGGACATATGAAATCAGAGAATTAATGAGAGAATCGAGAAGAATAAATTAAGATCGTTTTGGCGTGTATAAAGTATGGAAAAGGAAAGATGTTAAGGCAGATGACTGAATCCAGAGTCTAAGATCCCTAAAGTCATATGGTTCGGTACAGAGAAGAACAGTACAAAAAAAAAAAAAAAAAAAAAAAAAAAAAAAAAAGGAAGACGGATTGGAACACTTGCCCCGTCACCGCTGGAGCTGCATAACGAATGGTTATTATGATGGCGATGATGAAACAAACATCACAGGACAAAAAAAGCAGCGAGTACACAGGGATCTATAATGAATATCAGTGAACGTATGTAGAAAATGAAGGGAAAAGTATAAACCTTAAATGAAGTGCCAAAAGTCATAGGATATATTTTGAAAATACCCAGATGGTGTTAGCACTGTGAAAGAATGTTCCATGCAGTGTCGAGGCTTTTATTTGTACTCTCGTGAGTCGTGTGAAAGGTTCCCTGAAGTGATTATGGCCAAACGATATGAATTAAGGCGGAATGGTAGTTGGTTCTACACGCATGAGACATTCCTTTAAGGGTATTATGTGTCAATTCAACATTCTTCAATCCAAACTGTGCCGTGAATATGTAATTTCCGGCATAACTTCCCGCGACGGACAACGCAGTGACCGATCACGTCTGCTTAATGACCGTGACCAGCGACGTCTGTGTCCAGGTGTCAGAGTTAATAGACAGGAAACACTGAGTCAGAGAACAGCAACAATCACTGTGACACGTGCGAAACACATGTCAGTGCGGACAGTATAGAGAAATTTGGCGTTGATAGGATATTCCAGCAGATGACCGACGTGAGTGACTCTGCAAACTACTTTGGACTCTACTAACAAAACTCCATCACACGCAGTGCCTCTACTGAGATCGTGAACTAGATGACTGGAAGAAGGTTGTGTAGTCAGATGAGTCACGATTACAGTTGATAATAACTAATGGTAAAACTCGAGTGTGTCACAGACCCCCAAGAGGCCATGGACGCAGGTTGTCAGGAAGGCACTGTGCAGGCTGGTGGTGGCCCCATCCTGGTATGGACTGTGTTTACCCAACACCATCTTTCTCCTATAGGTGGTATTGGTTTACCTGGCATGGACTGGAAGCCCTGGTCAAACTGAACCAACGATTGACTGGAAATGTTCTGTTCAGCTAGTTGGAGACAATTTGCAGCCATTTACGGCCTTCATGTTCCCAAACAACAATAGACTTTTCCATGACGACAGTATGCGATGTCATCGGGCCAAATTCGTTCACTATTGAGGAACATTCTACATAATTCCAGGGAATGATTTGACCACGTAGATCGCCAGATATGAATCCAGTGGACGGCTGAACAGGAATTACCACTGAATATTTCTTCATGAGACTTTTGATGACGAGTTTAGTCTTCGTCACGTCGGGTTGCTACTCTTCTCCGGACAAGGTGTCCTACACGATATTAGGAGGTATCCCATGAGTTTTTGCACTTCGGTGTAAGAAGCAGATTTTTTGAAACTAAAAATGCAAAGTTACTCATAAACAAACAAAAAAAATATTACAACATATTTCAACACACTAACGAAGAAATTAACTGAAGAAGGTAGACGGAAAACATCTGTAATGAGAGAAGCAGAATGAAAACTCGTGATCACAGAGTATATATTGAAATCGCTGGATTACGGGAGAAAGCAAAAATATCACGAAATCAAGATACATAGTAATCAATACCTGTTTTTTACTTATGAAATTAGTAGTGTGTTCAAGAAAGACGCTAACGAAATACCTTTATTTTAAACCAAAAGAAACTCAAAAGAGGAGAAAAAATTACCTGGTCGGGATTGTGGCGGAAAAAGTGAAAGTTATCGATCGAGTTGATATTGTAATTATACGTCAGAAGACGCTATTCTTATGCACGAACACGTTCGCCTCATTGAAAAAAGAGGCATGTCAGCTTTCTGCCTTATCAAAGTCTTGTCACATTAGGATCTGCGTTACAATGCTGACAAAAGACAGCGCTTTTCCTGGAATATGGCTGGTTGGATGATCTAGAAAAGAGATTACTGGGAGAATTTCTTAGAGCTGTTTCCTGTTCCCTGAATGAATGATCGAACGACATTTCCATGTTTGGTTCAGCCATAATTGTCAAGTTCGATCCAACGGTCAGTTGATGGAATAAACAACGTGTATTTACGTCAGTCAGTAATTCTCCGGGCTCTCATTTCCTGTGAACACGTCTACAAAGTCTCCAACTTTACAGCTAGACGTACCTCCTGAATGTATCATTCATATGCTCGTCTCTTTCCGTCTGTTAAGTCTCATAACGTCTGCACCCTTCAACTTCGAAATTTGTATTGGTGCACGTTTGTAGTTCTTACAACCCTACTCGTGATATCAAAGTAAAATTTGAAAAAATGGTGGACGTAAAATAATTTTAGGGGGGTTTAATTAAATTTATTTTTAGATATTCTTCGTGGGTATCAAATGCAAGTTGGCAACCTACAGACTGTTAAAATGTTTGCATTTATTTTTTCTTCCTTTCAAGTGTCCGGTGAAAATGATTAAAAAATCATTTAAAAAATCTTCCTCCTCCCATTAGGGAACGCCCATAAACTACGTGGCTCGATCTAGAGGAGGGACGGGTTGGATGGAAAGCTACGCTGACTACGTGGGCAGGAGGCGGGGGGAGGGGTTCCGCGCCAGACCACGTAGCTTTCCATTCATACTATATTTCACAGTTAAAATGAGGTACAGAACACTCAACAACATTTGAATATTTATTTCCTTCATTTAATTATCTCCGTATGTAATTTACGATAGTCTGACAAGAGAAAACAGTAAAAAATGTCTTCTGGAATCAAAAGGGAAAAAAGGTACGTGTTACGTGAAAGGGGAGAGTAGAGGCAAAAGCCATGTCGGGCTACGTAGGGGGGGTTTCACAGTAGGCCAAAATGGAGCTACGTGGTTTATGTACAGTCCCTTATTTCTGAAGCTACTAAATCGAAAATTGTCTCATATTATACAGTTGTCTGTAGCCTTCTAAATTTTACTTTAATAGTCATTCTAAAGTTTATAGTTTTGGGGAAAGGTAAGTAAATAATCGTAATCAATTTGATTCTTCGAAACAGAAAAACCACATATATCCGTCGGCAGAAATGAGAGATTCCGATAGTAAATATGTCGTAAAAATTGTTTATATAAAGGGTGGTAAGAAAGTGTAAAATATTTTAAAAGTTGATAGTATGCATCAAAATAAGAAAAAAATGTCGAAAAAACATTCGCCGAAGGGTTGAGGCATGCATTGCCGTGGACGGGGCGTCACATTGTGGACCTGTTATTAACTCCGAAAGTATATGTTTGCGACCCAATGTTTACTAATTATTTTTGTCTTATTTTGATGCATACTATCACCTCCTAAAATATTTTACACTTCTTTTTAAAATACCGTATATATATATATATATGGCATTACACGTCGTCAAGGTCATTAGCGGCGGCAAAGGAGTGGAAGGAACGGGAAGGAATTTGGCCATGAAATTTTGAAGGAAGCATTCCGGCCTTCACTTAGTGAATTCGAGTAACCATGGAAAACTGAAATCTGGTTGGCCGGACGTAGGGTTACCAGATGTCCTCTTTTACCCGGTCATGTCCTCTTTTTTGGACCGTAAAAATGGTGCGGGTGGGTTTTGAGAAAAATCAAGGAATGTCCTCTTTTTTTTTAGTTCCGTTTTACTACTGCCTGAACTTGAAAGTGTGGGAATAAAACTCTCCCATCTGTCAAAATAGTAAACCCTAAAGAATTTAACCTTTATGCCAACAATGTGATATTTTATCTACACTTTTTCTTTTTCTGTCTCGGCATTGTGTCAAGATATAGTTACGATTTATGAACAATAGGTGGCGAGGCAATTATCGTGAAATACGAGCTGCGGGGCGGCCGGTGAAGAACATTATGTACGCAACAATGCAAAGTACTTCGGTAGTCAGCTCGGCTTCTAGAATCATTGTTTTCAACTGCTTTACTGTTAGTTGCGTTTTGGTTGTTGTGAAGTGAAGCAGTTTTACTGTTCAAGTGAAATCATGCCAAAACGCAAATGTGTCTTCAGTGACGAATTACAAAAACGATTTCCTGACTTCAGACCGGGAAGAATTAGCTCAGAGGCAGAATGTCTTATCTGCCCATCAGGAACATTTGTTTCAGTTGCTAATAAAGGTAAGATTTATAACCATGGGACCGATTTTACGTAAATATCGTATGACACTGGAAATTTGCGTGTAATAGCTCAGATTTTTTTACACTGAATAACGTATAACACGCACAATTATTAATTTGCAGGGGCTAGACCTAGAAGCTCACAAAAACACTGAAAAACACAAAACGCGGATACGTACTGCAGCATCTTCATCCAAAGTTGACGATTTTTTTGCAAAACAGGATTCCAAAATTAATGATCTGGTCCATGCAGCTGAAGGCACCCTATCTTTTCACACAGTCAAGCATCATCAAAGTTTTAAATCAATGGACTGTACTGGAAAACTGCAGAAAGTGTTATTTACAGACTCAAATATAGCGAAACAAATGTCATGTGCTCGCACTAAAACAGAAGCCATTATTAATTCTGTATTGTCACCTCATTCTGTTAATGCTTCTATTGACGCTTTGGAGTGTATTTCATGTTTTGGTGTTGCAACAGACGGCAGTAACCATGGTTCTGTCAAACTGTTTCCAATTCTAATTCAATACTATGACTTTAAATCTGGGGGAATTCAAACAAAAGTAATAGAACTTAAAAGTAGTCCAAATGAAAAATCTGAAACGATTGCATCTTACATAATGTGATAGTCCAGGGGCGGATCCAGGGGGGGGGGGCTAGGGGGCTCAAGCCCCCCCCCAAAACGTATCTAGGTCCACCCCTGACATTGTAGTTTTGAGACTTTTTTTTTTTTTAGCTCTACGGATTAGAGGCCCGAGGAGGCTATAAATACTACCTTTTTCCCGACTCAAGGCCCCCAACAAAACCAAAATCCACTGAACGCAAGCCCTCTTCCCCCCCCAAACTAAAGTCCGCTCAAGCCCCCCCCCCCCCAAAAACAAAATCCTGGATCCGCCCCTGTGTGATACTCTTAGAAGTAGAGGTATTAATAATAAATGTGTTGCGTTTTCTGGGGACAATACAAATACAAATTTTGGTGGGATTAGTGGACTTGGTAAGAGGTCGGGAAATAATGTTTTCCCCCATCTGAAAAACAATTTAAATGATAGATTAGTAGGATTAGGCTGCCCTGCTCATGTTTTACATAACTGCATTCAACGTGGTATTGATGCAGGACTCACAATAGATGTTGATTCCATAGCATTAAAAATATTTAATTATTTTTCTGTGTACACAGTACGTACTGAAAGTCTTAAGGACTTTTGTGATTTTGTAGATGTACAATATAGGGAAATATTGTGTCATTCTAAGAGTAGGTGGCTGTCCCTTTTTCCTTGCGTTACGAGACTAATTGAGATGTATCCAGCACTGAAATCATATTTCAGTTCTCTGGGTGAAATTCCAATTCTGATTAAAATGTTTTTCCAAAATGAGCTTAGTGAAGCACGATTATGGTTTGTTCATTCTCTTATGTCATTATTTCAACATAATATTTTGGCCCTAGAAAAAGAGAAAAATTCACTGGTAGAAATGATACATATTCTTGAGGGTGTGTTGAATGCTCTTCAGGAAAGAAAAATCCAGAATTTCAAATCTTTAAAACTAAAAGAAATTTTGAGAAAAAAAGGGATGAAGGATATGGTTCTAAATGTGATATGCTAGAAGGAGAAATAGCACATGTTTATGATGCAACAATTACGTATCTTAAGAAATGGTTGGTTCAGTATCAAGAGTTTTTTGGTATTTAAATGGATGGGTCTGAAGAATTCTCCAAATTGGGGAGATGTGGAACAAACAATTCTGTACCTAAATGAAAAACTTAATATTAAAATAGATGTAAAGTGCTTTGATCAGTTTTGCAACTTTCAGAAATTTTTGACAAACCAGGCTAACGTTAATACAGATCAGTTGTCAAATGATATCTGGTGTAAATATTTCCGAGAGTCAAAGAATGGTGCTTGTTTCTCAGAACTACTAAAAATTGCGGAGTTTTTCTTTGCTGTTCCCAGCCACAATGCTAGTGTAGAAAGGATTTTTTCATTAGCAAATAGTCAGTGGACCAAAGATAGAAATAGACTCAGTGTTGAGTCTGTTAAGGGAATTATAAGTGTGCAATATAATTATAAGGATTTATCTTGTTTACAGTTTTATAATTATTTGTTGGAAAATAAGAAATTACTCTCAGAAATTGGTTCATCAAAGAAATATCTGAGTACTTCAGGGAATAATGATGAAGATGAGAACTGTACTAATGATGATTTTTTGTAGTTTATATTAAAATGTGCCACAAATTGTTGTAACGTTGCATGATTTAATAAAATGAAGTAATATACTACCTATTGTAGACGTTTCATTTGCAAAAAGTATAGTGAATTATGCATATCTTAAATATTTTTATTTATTAAGTGTGTAGTTATAATTTATCTTAATGCAACATCCGTAAATGTTGAGAAACCCTCAATACTTTTGCAGAATTTAGTATTAATCTAGAAATGTCCTCTTTTTTGAAGACCATCATCTGGTAACCCTAGCCGGACGGGAAAGATGCGACAGCGTTACAGCTCATCTATCAAATTCGCTGTATGACTGGATGTACAGTATGTGCTCAAGCATCAGCCACCACTATCAGTTTCGATGTTTGTTCAAATTATAAACTTAAACGCACTTCCTAGGTAATGGTCAAGACGTTAAATTATCCTCCATGTAACGTACAGAGAGTTGATCGACAGTTTCAACAAGAGAACAGCCCACATTGTTGCTGAGAGAGAAGAGGCTCTCTCAACACATGTTCCACTCGGCCTCTCGAGCTGATGTGACGTGGGTTGCCAATGACATCATCGCCACACGCAGCAGTAACTACTTCCTGAGTGAGGCGCTGTCAGCGCTGCAATAAACGCTCTACCACTTAACAGACTCACTCACTGTACGTGTGATTCTAAATATTAACATCGTATTTTTCGAATCATTTTTCTCATTTCTCTGATAATTACCTTTCATTTTGCTTCAGTCTTTCGGTTCTTCTCAGTCTGTTGTTCCCACACATTCCAGTTTTCTGTTTGTTATTCAATTTGCTGTATTATTTCTAGCAAGCACTTGTTTCAGTTATTTTAATATCTTTTTCCATTTCCATTATTTTTCTTTGTCGGACACAATGAAGGTGAAAAAAAAGGCGTGAGGCGATATTAATATGGAAATAAAAGATAAAGGAAATTGTAAGAAGAGGGGTCACGGCGACAAATAAAAACACAAAAAATACAATATTTCAGGCATAGCCAAGGATAAAGCATGAGTAAGAACTGTACCCAAAATATTGTTTTTTTGTTTTTTTTGTTGTTTTTCATGGTCAAATTTGCTAAGTGATGGTTATACTTTATCTGTCCTTTCTTTGTATATTTTTTTTTTATAATATATTCTTTTCCTACTTAAACGTTAGCTTTGTTTTTAATGTTCAACTTCTTGGTTCCGATGCATATTTTAGTTTCATAAATTTTAGCTATTATGGACGGTCAAAGACGTGTGTGGTACCGAAATGAACATAATGAGTGTGTTCAGAATGTTTTCCGTTAAAGCAGTCCTAAAATCCTATTTTTCCTTTCTATCTACGTGTCCATTCTGTTCTGTTTACAAAAATTTCATTCTTTCGTTCTTCAGGCTTGTCTTTTCTACCTCTTTTCTTTGGTTTTTCTTGCATTTTTTGTTTGTTTGATTTCTGATATGTCATAGTGATACCTTCATGCTTTATTTTTATAACTTCTGTGGATTCTCCTGAGGTTCAAAATTTCCTTTGTGATTAATTGTTTCTGCCTGATGAAAATTGTTTATGTTTTAATTAAAAGTCACTTTTAATGTCACCTCATTTACAGTTTCTGTAAATCTTCGTTCTATGGAAACTGCTCTTACTTTTGGATGGCACTGTTTTTTATCACCGAGAATTTGCTTCTGCTCATTTACTAAACCGTAAAGCCATTCACTGTCAAATTTTTTGTATGTTTTGCAATAAAAACATGAACTTTTAATTTTTTACTTCTGATACATCATCTAGCTGATATCCTGTTGTATTCATTGGTGTTTTCACATATATTTTGTCTTCGTATTAATTTTAAATACTAAGGTATAGTTGCACACACACACACACATACACGCCTAGTTCCTGGCTCATTTCGGCCACGTAGACCAAATTTCCCGAAATTATTTTCTTAGTCTACATTCCAATTGCACCTGAGAAGCTGTTTATATCTCTATATCATTATATATCTGTAAACGGCCGACATCTATGTGCCCATTTTTCTAGGTACCACAAAGCACGTGGTCAACTTAAAATCTGCGGGATATCTTGACTATTTGTTAAAGAAACGGAGCAAGAAATGTTAATTACTTCCTATCGAGTACAAACCGGTGCCACAGATCACACTTCGTTTCAGATGAACACACCTTTACGAAATATCCACCAAAGATCACATTACAGATAAAAACTATACCCTTTGGATCCTATTACCACGGTATTTTTAGTATGTCATTTATTTCTTCAGTTTTCTAGTACTAGCGGTTAATTTGTAACTGTAAAGGTAAACAAACAAATATATCGAAGATTAACGCTGCAATAAGTGTAACGAAATAATGGAATTTATTTTACGATAAAGGTTACAAAGATACTACATAACAAACGGTCGAGCTGTCTGTAATAGAAGAAAAAAACAAAATGTAAACGCGTTGCTAATAATACCTTGGTACGCGCGGGCGAAGTTTTTTGTATGTTTAGCATATTCCAAATACGCGTTTAACTATAAAATTACTATTAGTATCTCTGAAGTTAACGGAAGGGTACCTACTAATTCATTTTTATCTTGAATGCTGGTAGTTCAGATCTCCTAGTGCAGCACTTCTTTGGAACGCCTCTGGTTCTTTTCACTCAGCAGCTGGAGTGAGCGCTCTTTAGAGGCTGCCTCGCTGTACTTGAGAAGTTATAACCGGCTCAAGTTCCAGTCCCCCCACTACTCACGTATATCTGCGGTCTGTAGGCGGTTTTCCGCCAACTTCTAGGCGACTGCATGGATGGCGCACTATTTCTGCATTGAAAGTACACTTTACATCAACAGTACTAACAGAAAGATAATACTTTCGCAGACACTTTCTAAGAACCGTAGACGAGTTTGGCATTTCAGAATGCTCTTTACGTTTGAATGATGTCAAGAAAGAAAGAAGCAATTAAGGGCAAAAGTTTTTTTTTTTTTTTTTTACTGTTTAACGTCTCTTAACAGCGAGGTCTTTAGAGACGGGAAAGGATTAGGGGGGAGGGGCAAGGAATGGGAAGGAATTCGGCCATGGCCTTTTGGAGGAAGTATTCTGGCATTCCCCTGGAGTGATTTGGGAAACCATGGAAAACCCAAATCTGGATGCTCGGACGGGGATTCGAACCACCGACCTCCCGAATGCGAGGCCAGAACGCTAACCGTTACACCACCACGCTCGGTGGCAAAAGGATGACACAATGTGTACAAAAATTGATCAATTTTACCAATAAAAATTTCTTTTAGGAATTTTTAAGAGATTTTACGTATATTTTTTTTAATGTACTTCGATATTTTTCATCTTAACCCAGTATGGAATTCTCTGTCGCTAACTGTTTTACAGTGAGTTTATTGAAGGCGCAAGAAAGGTCAAAACTGCAATAGTTGTTCGTTTCAAAAGTACATCAAATTAAGAATTTTATAGTTATTAGTGTAGGTTTTAGCTTGAAGCTCGTTTCTCTAAATGCTGCCCATGAAGATCCTGAGAAATTACTGAATGGCATCAACAAAATACTGAAAGAATATTTTGGGCTAAATATAAACCATAGCAAGACAAAAGTGATGAAATGTAGCAATAATAGTAGATCAAATATAAAAATTGGATGAGATGCAATAGGAGAAATAAGTGAGCTCTGTTATTGAGGAAGTAAATTTACAACGGATGGCCGAAGTACGAATGATATTAAAAGTGCAATAACACTAGCAAAAAGAGCTTGCTTGAAAAAGTGAAACTTCTTAGCATCAAATATTGATCTAGGACTCATAAAGAACATTTTGCGTGGAGCATAGCAGTTTATGCTAGCGAAACATGAACTGTAGGAATACCAGAAAGAAGGAAAATTGAAGCATTTGAAATTTGGTGCTATAGAAAGATGCTGGAAATTAAGTGGACAGATAAAGTACGAAATGAACGAATTTTGGAAATGATGGGAGTGGAAAGAAGTTTGTAGAAGAGCCTTACAGAAGGAAGAGACAGGCTGGTAGGTCATATTTTGAGACTTGCGGGATTGGTTAATTTCTTAGTGAAGGGACCAGTCGCAGGTAAGAACGTGGAGAAAAACAGAAGCCAGAATATGTGAAACGGATAATTGAGGTTGTGGTGGACATGTTGAGATGAAGAGGTTTGCGCAAGATAGGAAGAAATGGAAGATTGCATCAATCCAGTCGAGAGACTAATTACAGCAAAAAAAAAAAATTTATTTTAACACCGTTCCTGCTTCGGACATCAGTTGTAATTCATAAGTAACAGAATTAATTTACCTCTCCTGTTATATATACGATCCTATTTTTATATTTATCTGCTATTATTAATGCAATACTCTGACATGGGCGCCATTAGAAGTGCTAGGTGACATCTCGCGTTAACTTACTCTCCGGCACTCTCACTGGTTTGTTGTGAGAGTTAGTCACTAAAGTACAATACTAAAAGAGCTTATTCTAAAATATGAAGATAGTAGTTAATGGTTCCTATATTGTAGAAAAGTTTGAGTTACTAGCCAGCTCAATAGATATTTAATTGTGTGATTATTTCAGAAAAAATTGATATCTGAGCAATACCAAAGAGTGCAACTGCGCTCAAAAGAATCAGAATGTATTTAAACCGAGGAAGTTAGTATATTCGGCTATAGGTGTGTTAAATAATTCAGAAAATGACAGCGTATGTAAGGAGTAGAACGTCAGTACCGATAAAACTGCTATGGTTCTGTATGTAAATCGGTTCTGTATCTCTCTCGTAACACATCCGCTATATTTCCAAACTATTCTAGTGTGTAGTAATGTTTTGGTTTACAAACAACCTTGTAAACTTTTATTAGAGTACATCTCGAGGAGCTGTTATCTTTATTGTAGATTCACCAGGGAAAGTCGACTTTTATGAACAAACATTCATCTTTTTACGCATCTTTACTGAATTAACGTTCGTTTCGTCAGAGATAGGAGGTGGCCTGCTCTTTGATATCCAGGGAACGCTTATTTTCTGTTTGTGGTGTTACGCTTGTGATAAACAATTTAATAAAATTCGCGTATTTTAATATTAAATAACTATTGTAAGCCCATAGCAGCTAATCAGCGATGTACAGTAACTAACGTAAGACATCAGGTCTCAACGTATTACAGTGCTACGCAAATAATCGCTAAAATGCAACCAACTTGTGAAATATATACTGCAGTTATAAACATAACTGATGCTAAAAGGCTGTACAATTATAAGCATGTGTAACCAAAGAAAAATACAGAACCGCTGAAGATACTTCGCAAATAAAGCGAAACGCGTTCGGAAAATAAAACAACAATTTCAATTGCATTGGCGTTACAATTATTCATAAAATTTAAAGAAATGAAAGTAGCAAGAAGCGAATTTAATTTTTGTTTGAGGTGGAACCAAGTATTATATAATAATTTTGAAAAGATATCAAACACAATAAAGAAAAGGATACTAGCTCTGTATGGCCATATCAAGAGAATGGAAGTAGTACGAATGATAAAGAAAATCCTCAACTTTCAAGAGAACAAAGATTAGTTCCATGGGGGAAAGATGTCCATCAAGATCTGGAAAGGTGTGGAATCAGGGTGGAATACAAGGATGTGTTCAGAAGAAAAATTGCGGAGGTAAAGGATTTGTCTGAAGAAAATCCAACGAGGAAAATGAGGGTATTCTCAGGAGAAGAAAAATCAATAATGAGCCAGAGAATGAATGAGTTACTGGCAACGGAGGAAGGAAACTGAGAAAATTAAAAGAAGTTGCGTAATCCTAGTCTATAGATGGCTAAAACGAAAGGGGGAAAAATACGAAGATGCTGATAAAACTATAGATACGAAAATCTGGTTCCTAGACTTGTAGCTTTCATACTTAGCGACGGTCAGGGATTAGTTGCGGGACGTAACAGAGGGGGCAGAGTCCTCGATGTCTACCGTGTGGAAACTTGTGGACGGCCGAGGAAGGGATTTTTGTATAGCGATTTGTCATATGGCTGAAGTAAGAATAATTTATTCACAGTGCAATGTTTACTGGAAGTACATCTTGAGCAACCATCCAGGATTTTGATTCCGCGTGGATGATTGTAGCTCGTATAGATGACAATGTCCCGGACCCATGTTTATGCGAATTTTGGAACTGCTGAAATCGTATTTAGTGCCCCCTCGTATCACAAAACCACGCTGCAGTTACGAAGAAAATTCATATAATCTCAGCAAACGTGACAGCCCTTTCGGCAGCCGGAAACACCAAGACCTGGCATCTGCGAGTATGCGCGTTCCATCCCCGTTCGAGGCAGGGCCGGCATTAGAGGGAGGGGTGTAAATGTACCGGAGCCCACCCGCCTGATGGGGGGCCTGATCACCGGCAGAAGGGGTCCCCGCTTGACAACGCTTACCCCGGGCCCCAAAATCCTAGCGCCGGCCCTGGTTCGAAGCATTCAGATTCTGCCCCTTAGTACCTCTCCGATCCAGCGTGCGACGCCTAAGCGCACTGGCGAAGAGTGGAGACAATGGAGACAACATAAGCCAACAAAATTGGTTTACATACAAAATTCAAGTACTAATTGCACTGACGCAGAGGAGGAGCTCATCTACGTATAAGGTCGGAGCCATGTGGAGCTGCTGTCCCAAGTGCATTGACGCAACGGACCATTCCTCACTTCCGCTGGACCCATAGCCGTCACAAGTCCATCCGTAACAACAGGTGGAGTCCCTCAGCTGTGCGTCACTGCCGTTTATGAGACGAGTGCTAACTACAGTCTGTGCCTGTCACAAAGAACAACACCGGATCGGTGCATTTCTTCTGACTTCTCTTAAACACTGTACAAGTAGACTACCTACTTTTATCACAAAAAAACCACTTAGAAAAAAAAAATACGCTACTGATTATGAACACAGGAATTGAAATGATAGCTGTAAATTACATCGTGAACAAAATTTGAGCCTCCAAATACATTCAATCTACTGTAAATGAAATTTTGCGAAGTGTTCATTTTGATGGTAAATGGGTGTATAATGTATACGATACACTCACTGATCACTTCACAGAACCAAACCTAAAATGATACAAGTGGTCAGTAGGAGTCTAACATACACTGACGAGTCAAAACATTCTGACAACTGCTCATCGCGGGACTGAATGCCGTCTTAGGGGGTTACGGGTAAGTCATGCGGTAAGGAAAGAATATAACCGGAGTAGAGGTAGGCAAAGTGACTCACTAAAAAGAGCGGTGTTCATTTGATCACTCTACGAAAAGAACTAGTTCTTTTCAACGGTTCACCAGTTCACTGGCTCAATTTAAAGAAAATGAGCAGTTATATCCATTTTGAGTGTAGTATTTGTTCGTTTTATTTACATTTATACTGATTACTTAGGTTAATCTCATATTGGTTATTTTCATTTATTTTTTAGTTATTCTGAAACATTTTTGTTTCTTAATACTAACGAATTACTTTCACGCATAAAAGGCCATATCAAAGAAATATTGTTCATCTTACTGGGAATATTTGATATTTGAGCATAGATAATTTAACATTAATTTATTTACAAACACAAAGTACAATCAATTTTAAATAACTTTTTGCTTTAAATGAAATGAAGGTTACTGTTCACAAGTAAAATTTTACTTATTTTGCCATTCAGCAACCTACTTCTTTTTTCATTTCAAATTTAACCAGCTTTTGAAAATATTCTTTCACAAGGAACGCTTGTTGCCGGAATACACAAAGAGAAGCAGAAAGAGAAGCGGAGCGGGACGTCAGATTCGAAAGAACTAGCTCCCAATTGGCACTGCTCCGCGCTGTGCTGAGCGATGGAATCGGAGAACGACGCGAACGAACTAGCTCTTTCCGTGATGAGCCATGGGATCAAAGATCGTTGCGAACGAACTAGCTCTTCTCGATCTTCGGGATTTCTGATCCTTTCAAAGCGGAGTGGATAAACAATGAATGGCGAGCAACAGAGAACAAACATGAGTCGGGCCGCGGAAGACAGTGGCAAACCCGAAACCGACTTACTGTTGGCGCATACTCGATTGAAGTTCAATCGAGACCGACACCACCGTCATTACGGCTTCCAAGAAGAACTACCGCTCACTTTTAGCGACTGCTAACTTGCTCTTTGAAAGGAACTGTTCTAAAGAATTGGTTCACTCGCGAACGACCCATCTCTAAACCGGAGTAGAGACGCATGGGGGATTTCTCTTTCCTTTCCCCATTCAGCGCCAAAATCTTATTAATAAAAAGGTAAACGCCTACTTCCTATGCTGTAGATTTAGGATAACGCCCATACTGGTGGCGAATCTATCTCAACCTACCCCCCCCCCCTTTTTTCGACATGTCTTCGCTTCCCCGTACATGGGAGGCGCTCCTCGCGCTAAAGCGGTTTGAGGAGCATGATAGTGAACCCACGTTGATGTCTTGGCCACCAAGTTCGCCCGATCTTAATCCGATTGAACACACTTTATGGAACGCCGGTCACGTTGTCACGCCAGGTATAAGTTGGGCGCTAATAACCCCGATGTTGACGCGCCCTAAAGCCCGAACAACAACATATGGAGCGCCAGCTCCGCGCACAAAAACCACTGCCGTTCTAAAGGTGGATCAACACGCTATTTCAGGCTGGTGGTCCTAACGTTTCGGCAACGTGTGTATCACTATATATCAATCATCTATTGATAGGTTTATGGTCGATTGCCATATAAATATATTTGATTTCCATGACCGCAGGTGGCACGTGACCAGTCCGTGACATGCATACCAATTAGGCACATAGCGTCACTTCACTAAACCTCTGATTTATCTGTCAATAATCACGATCACGTGTCCTTAAAGGGTGCCATCAGTCATTGGAACTACTTACGACTTGACTTTCTCCATCAAAAAGATACACCTGCGTCCCATTATTTACAACACATGTGCGAGGTTACCGCAAAACTTTTTCCTATTAAAGATCAGCTGCCCACACGGCCTGGTACAGTCTGAAGAAATGTGTACCAGTACTCTTGTTCGCGTTGGCATACCAGTTGAATGCAAGTGAAAGGTAATGTCTAGCCAAGGACTATATCCGAAACACGATTCTGCTCCGATTGTGCTCTGAAAAGTTTTGACACAACAAAGTGACACTAAAAATTAAAGAATGGAGTTTGCTGATCCAGGTATTGAACACAATCTCTCATTTATTTAGCAATAGTCGCCAAATGAGTGTTTCACCAGGCAACCACCCCGTCTGTAGGTTGACTAAGATTTTGCTACAATACCGGATCCTGCCGGCAACGTCTTCTTCGGTGAGTCAACCTGCAGTGATCAACGTCATCTCCACCAACGAGTTGTGGAATCAATAACAGTGAGATACTTCAAATAGTTTTCGAACACATTAACTAAAAAAGTGATACATTTTCCGTGCACCAGTGCAAAAACTAACTCATATGTACATTCTGAATGTAAGTGACGTGTCATACAATTCCATGACAACACTGTACTATACTGTGTATAGATTGGAACTAATTACATAGTAAAATTTGCTGGTATTTGTTGATGCAAAATAGAAATCTGTATGACGGTGTAAGGCAAAACAGAAATAAAAACTTTAAAGCTTATAAGTGGCTGTCTCTAAGGAAAGATTCACTCAGTTTATTTAACATTGTTAACCGAAATCAACATTTAAAAGCTGGTACAGCACTTCTTAATGTGCTCCAAACACAAATCACATTCATGTACAATCTACAGCGGAGCCCCGTCATGCGTCCAAGCGTTACTACAGTCTGTCCGCTATCAGCTGTTGCCAGCCAAATTTTCTTACACTACTAGTTATCGCTACTCCAAAGATTATACATACTACGGCTTGTGAAAATCCTATAATAAACAGATCAATTTAGAAACATCAATGCAATTATTCTTAAACACTAATAATTAATTAAAGTAAAATATAATAATAATAATACAGAAATGATTAAGTGGTGTGAGATTGTCACAAACTTAAATACAATTGAAGGAAGTAAGAAAAGCTGATCGTCGCAAACGGTGTACAGGAGAACCGTTAGAAGGGACTTCTCGCGCCAGCGATTTTACTGACAAAGTTCTACTTTAAAACAATCGTTTGAACAGATACAAGTGCATGGTACCACTGTGCTGGCAAGAACAATAAAACTCGCAGGTCGTCGCGCTAGTTTCGAATCAAACAGCGGAGTTCCCAGTGTTCCACATCCGACGTTTCCGCCATGACGCTCCACTTTGCACTGAACACTACGCAGTAGGCACTGCTGAACGCAGGAATTGCGCATCGGCGACAGTGCTTTACATTCTGCATCAAATGTCACTTTCTCACAGTCTCAGTTATATCTGTGTGATGTTGCACAATGCCCTCGGTCACTCATTTTAAAATACAAGAACAGCCATAAAATCTTTTCAAGTGAAAGTTCGTTTGGCGCGATAGGAAAAATTTGTTAGCGTTAAGGGCGGGTACACACCAGTACGAGGCGAGGTGAGCATACCAGTGTGTAGGTGTAGCCGACGCGCGGCAAACCGCCTGTGGCCTTTCGCCGAACGGCCGAGGCGGTACGAACGCCATCCATCCCGAGTCAATACTTCAAAGAGAATTCAGGAGTGCGCCACATGCTATGGGGACGGGTATTTGCAGTCGCGCGTCTGCCTCCGTCGTTCACGCAACCACGTTGGCACTCAGTATCGTTTAAACATACAGTTCGTCGAAATTAAATAAAACCACTATATTTTAGTTAAGGAGTTTTTCGTAATTGTTTCGTTTTGTTCTATTTTTAACCAGGAGCTAGGACGATGAAAAGGTGCTCTCTTTTAATAAAGAGTATGAAAGACGTACGATATTGTGGAAGAAGGACGATAAACTTTATCATAATGCGATAAAAAAAAGAATGCTTAGCGCTAAATAAGTGCTCTTATTTAAGAAGAGACTGATGTATTTGGGAAAAAAAAAATTGTTACATTACGATGAGACACAAGATTCGCCTTCTCAAAATATGGAACTTGACAACGAATCACACGTTACAGTGTCTCAGAATGTCTAGCACTCTTCTGGAAACTTCAACGCTTCCAGTGTGAGTCAGCATTACTCTTCAATTTTAAAGCTCTGCGTACTTCTGGTATAATTTTTGAAATCAGCTACTTCGATAGGTTGAAAATATATTGCAAGCTGATAAGTGAATCACCAGTTGCCAAGTATTTCAGTGTTTCGACTAACCTTTCTTCAGTACTGCTTTTCGAACATTTGTAACATTCTTCGAATTTTTCTCCAAAATCTACTCTAATAAAAATATATTGTCAGTGGATGGCATTCGTGCAAAGTTTGGAAAATGGTCGTTTCTTTTTCCATCATACTGTTTAAAAATTTACCACTCTTGAGCATTCTATTCCAATTAAGGCTAGTTGACCACCACCGTCTTTTATTTCTCTTTTTAATTAGATGCTATGAATGCAGCACTAGCCACTGCTAAATTGTCACCGCGATCCATATCCACGCTCTAACTTCACTGCCAACTCGTCACAACAAACGAATCGACTGATACCTGTCTCGTTCGATGCCTCGGCGAACTGTGTTGGTGTAACCAAAGTACCGAGCGTGGTGGGTGAACTGTTAACGTTCTGGCCTAGCATTCGGGAGGACGCGGGTTGGAATCCCAGTCCGGGCATCCAGATTTGAGTTTTCCATGGTTTCCCCAAATTACTCCAGGTGAATGGCGGGATGGTTCCTTCAAAAAGGCCATGGCCGAATTCCTTCCCGTTCCTTGTGCCCAGTCCCATCCCGCCTCTAATGACCTTAGCGGTCGACGAGGCGTAAAGCCGTAAAAAAAAAATAACAACAAAGTGTTGATACGTTCCGCCTCGCCTCGTTCGGTCCCGTTCGTGCGTTGCCTCGTACTGATGTGTACCCGCAATTTTTGCGTCATGCGTTCAGTAAGCACGTGCAGAACATACCATTCTTATTTAACGTTCTACGCATGCGGGGTACTTGACACTGAAAAGAAAACTATGAAACTTTGATTGATAACGATAGAGTAAATTGTAAGAATACCGAAAATGAACTTTATTTACTCGATTAGAGTCAAAACAATTTTTTTATAAAAATAAAAAAATTAAAAATGTCACGTGACACGAGACAGAAATCAGAGCGCGTGACGTAACATGTCAGCACGCACCAGTTTTGCTCCGTGTGTTGAGCGTCTATCGCCAATCAGTGGGTCGCATATTTAAGGTTTTAAGTCAATCTATTACTTAGTTCTGATTACAAAGCAATAAAACAAATAATTCTTGCAATGAAAACTGGATTTACCAAAGAATAACGCTCTAATTTTCTCAAAATTGATGTGACGAGGCTGCGAACGATTTTCGGAATGTTAAAATTTAGCTGGAGAAAGTACAAAAATGCTCAGGATGAAACAGGAAGAGAGTAATACAGGCAGTTTAGAAGTCAAATAATCAGGAAATGTAAAAAGCAAAAGAAAAATGGCTAGAAGAAAAGTGTGAAGAAGAAGAAAAGGAAATGGTCGTAGATAAGGTAGATGTTGCATATAGAAAGATCAAACAGAATTTTGGAGAAATGAAGAAAAGAGGTGTGAACATTAAAGCTGCCGATGGGAAACCTCTTTTAAGCTCAGAAGATAGAGCTAACCGATGGAAAGAATATATTGAGAAACTGTATGATGGAGATGACTTGAACAATAGCGTAATGGAAAAGGAAGGTGATGTCAACATTGATGACTTAGGAGATCCTGTTTTGAGGACAGAATTTAATAGAGCTCTAAATGACTTGAAAGCAAATAAGACAGTAGGAATTGATGAGATCCCTGCAGAACTGCTTAAATCCCTAGGAGAAGAAGGAGTCGAAAGATTATTCAACCTGATATGAAAAAGTTATGAAACAGGGGAAATTCCAGCTGATTTGAATAAAAATATCATCTTCACACTTCCACGGAAAGCGCAAGCCGACAAATGTGAGAATTATCGCACCATTAGTCTAAAGTCACATGCTTCAAAATTACTGACCAGAATAATATACAGAAGGATGGAAAGGGTAGTAGAAGACATAGTAGGTAAAGATCAGTTTGGGTTTAGGAAAAATCGTGGTACAAGGGAAGCAATTCTGGCTTTAGGATTAATACTTGAAGGGCGGATCAAGAAAAACAAAGATACTTTTATGGCATTTGTTAATTTAGAAAAAGCTTTTGATAATGTTAGGTGGGACAAGATGTTCAAAATTTTAAAGAAGTCAGGTCTAAAGTATCGAGATAGAAGAATACTTTATAAACTATATAAGAATGAAGCGGCTGTAATTAAAAGTAGAGAATCATGAGAGGCAAGCATCAGTTAAAAAGGGCGTGCGACAAGGTTGTAGTCTATTCCCGTTAATATTCAACTTGTATGTAGAGGAAGCAATAAAGAAAGTAAAAGAAAAATTTCCATGTGGCGTAAGTGTTCAGGGAGAAAAAATTAGTATGCTACGATTTGCTGATGACATTGTCTTGTTAACAGAAAGGGCTGAGGACAATGAGAAATTACTGAATGGTATGAACAAAATACTGAAGGAAGATTTTGGACTGAATTTAAATCAAAGCAAGACTGAAGTGATGAAATGTAGCAGAAATGATACTAATACTAGTAGATAAAATATAAAAATAGGATCGGATGCAATAGGAGAAGTAAGTGAGTTCTGTTACTTGGGAAGCAAAATTGCAACCGATGGCCGAAGCAGGAATGATGTTAAAAGCAGAATAGCACTAGCAAAACGAAATGAACGTGTTTTGGAAATGATGGATGAGGAAAGAAGTTTGTGGAAGAAGCTAACAGAAAGAAAATACAGGTTGGTAGGTCATATTTTGAGACATGGTGGATTGGTTAATTTGTTAATGGATGGAACAGTCGAAGGTAAGAACTGTACAGGAAGACAGAGATTAGTATATATGAAGCAGATAATTGAGGAGGTGAGTTTTAAGGGGTATGTAGAGATGAAGAGGTTAGCACAGGATAGTAAGGGATGGAGGATTGCATCAAACCAGTCGAAAGACTGATCACAGCAAAAAAAAAAAATTACCTCAGCATATACGTACTCAAAAACCGGATGCGTAGTTTGTGGTGAAAAGTGCACCTATTGTCGTATAATTAAGAAAATTATATTAGAATGAAGTTTTTTTCTGCGATGTATTTGAATGTTGGGCTTTAGACTCATCTTAGAGGATAGATTTCATAAAGTTATATAGACTAGAAGACTAGCAAGAATTGTTGTTATGAGCTAAATATTGTTTTATAGAACCAATATTACGCGAGGCAGTAGTTAATATGAGCTAGACATGAGCCCATGCCTCCCTGTACCGCCCTTAGTGACTGCGATTTTTAGACGGTTTTCCGTAGCCATCAAGGCTAATGCCGTGACGGTCTGCGCTCTCCGCCTCATAAACTACACAAACAAAAAAATACACTTACCACACGCAGAACATATTTACACATTAGGCAGACAGATGGCAATACTTCACTTCCCCCATTAGTATGTTGTACGGCCTGCCAGTAGATAAAAAATGCTTGTGCGCTAGCGAGGCCGTGTGGCCGTAAAACCAAAGTTCCAAATTTGACCACTCCAATGATGAGTAAAATGCAACAAAGGTAGCATAATGTTCGGAAAAGGTGGTGAAGTATGAGTCGTCTAGATGATAACGGAAAATCACCAAAAAACATCTAAAATTCGCATAAAAACGCATAATCTCGCTTAAAAAACGTCTAAAGATATGCTGCGAGCAGAAAGCAGGAAATCCAGTACCGCGGGGATAGAGACTGTAGAAATATGTATCGTTCTCGACGGTTTAGAAAAACGAAACGAAAAGACCAATAAGATAATACAATTCAGACTCGTTCCTCATTCGAGCTATAATTTGATAATTTCAACATCTACGAATTATGTGCCAAAATTAGTGCCTCCTGTCTTAGATTTAAGTCCGTATTTTGCCGAGGAGAGACATTACTGTGTACATTTTTTTGTTTTTAAGGGGCATCCATAAATTACGTGAGGTGTATTTCCAGAATTCTGGACCCCCCGCCCCCTCTCTGGTGAGACTTCGTGAGATCTGGTTCGACCCCCCCCCTTCGCTGGTGAGATCTGGTCCGCGAGACTTCCCCCCCCCCTAGAAAGCACCCTCGCAACTTTTGAGACTTTTTACCCCCACTTTTTGATGAAATACCCCTAAAATCGACTTCTGCGTCATTTGTGGACTTTTTTTTTTTTTAGCTCTACGGCCCAACAAAAATTTCAAAAACCTTACGTGAGATTTCCGTTGACCCCCCTCCCTCTTGGTGAGATTTCGCCGGACCCCACCCCCCCCATTTCACCTCACGTAATTTATGGACTCCCCCCTTAGTTCGCTCCTACTAAAATTATTATTTTAATTAATTACAATAGAGTATATATTTGCCTACAGTCTTAATTGTACTTTACACGAATTTTTGATTTAAGCATTTTAGTGTTCCGTATTTCTCGTAATTTATTTCAGTTTCTGACACCATTACCCACAAATTAAAAATTTTCTATTCTTTATGCTTAAAATTAAGTGCAGTTTATTGTCATGGCCGTCTCCTCCCTTCTATGTACTACTTGTAATTCTTTTTCCAATATCAAAACATCACCAATGGATGCCTTACACACTAGCAGAAATATGTTCATTTGCCTTTCTCTTCCAGTGATTCCCATGCCTTTAACACATCACTCACTGCTTGTGTTCTCTGGTAATTTCCAAATACATTTCTAGCAGCCCTCCATTCACTTCTTCCAACTTCCGTGTATTGAACTAAGTGACAGAAGGCTTCTTAGTTACGTATTTATCTTTACCTTCCGATCTGGCATTCGAAAAGACGCGGACTCTGATTCCCCTTCGATGATCCACATTTTGATTTTACAAGATCACTCCAGCGCGAATACCTTTTTTTCCCCCCCTTTTCTTATTGCTTTACGCCTCGTCGACCGCTAAGGTCATTAGAGGCGGGATGGGACTGGGAACAAGGAACGGGAAGGAATTCGGCCATGAATTTTTTGAAGGAAGCATTCCGGCATTCGCCTGGAGTGATTTGGGGAAACCATGGAAAACCCAAATTTGGATGCCCGGACGGGGATTCGAACCCGCGTCCTCCCAAATGCGAGGCCAGAACGTTAACCGTTCACCCACCATGCTCGGTCAGCGCGAAAACCGGGATAGTTCCTTTAAAATGCTATCAGAGAATTTCTTCTAGTTTCTTGCCCCCCTCCCCAACCTTCTTCCTGCTCTTAGGACGTCGAAGTCGACGAGATGTAAAGCTGGAAACAGACAAAAAAACCTTTACCATTCTGTCTTCACCAGCTTCAAGAATGCCAGCAATATTGACTTGCTGTAAGACAATACTGTACTAACTTGATGTCATACAGCAAGTAAACTTTTTGTAGAATTTGAATGAATTCTAAAAAAAAATTGAATGTATAAATAACGGATATGTGAAAACTGCGACCAGTGAAATTTGCGGTCAACCTAAAATCTGCGAAATCTGCGGCCAATACCTCTTCTCTTTGTGTCATGCCGCGCCGTCCTAATCACTCTAAACGCCCCTTTAGACGACCCGACCTGGTCTCACTAAATCGTGGCCTGGAAGTTTTTACGTGAACAAATCATTTTACATTACACGCCCGATTGGAGTGGCCGAGGTCGTCTAGAAGCGGCCATACACGATCGCTCCATCCGTCCAAATGGAGCGATTTTCGTGTCGTCTGTGGGGAAATTTGATGTGGATGGCGTTAACCCACAACTGCTGATGGTAGAATATTTTTTCCTACACTAGTTTCTTATCTGCTTAACGTCTCTCTAACAGCGAGGTCTTTAGAGACGGGAAAGGATGGGGGGAAAGGATGGGGGCAAGGAATGGGAAGGAATTCGGCCATGGCCTTTTGAAGGAAGCATCCCGGAATTTGCCTGGAGTGATTTGGGAAACCTTGGAAAATCCAAATCTGGATGCCCGGACATGGATTCGAACCACCGTCCTCCCGAATGCGAGGCCTCCTGCACTAGTAATGTGAGGCAACGGGAGATTTTGCATGAAATCTACTACGATTCTGTAAGTATCTGCCTCGTTATTACAATTCTTTTCTACGTCTTTTAAGCAAGAATAAAACTTGTATTTTAATAACAGTTATAAACTATAAAACATCTGTAGTGTCAACATGCTGTTTAGAAACATTGGCTACAAACGTAGCAATCCGCTCAGAGCGCCGACGGGGCGGCTTTTAACAATACAACCAGTTTGATCCTTTCTATAATAAACATACCGCTACAGCATTGTTGAGAATTCTCGCCGCAGATTTCACTGGCCGCAAATTTCACTGGGCGCAGTTTTCGCGACACCATAAATAACAAGCAGAAAGAACATGTGTACAATAATAATAAATTTCCAGCGTCAAGTTGGAATAAATAATTCTAAAACAACCATTATCTCTCAAAATGATCAATTTTGGTTTTAGAGTGCTAAACAAATGTTATACATAGTGACGCACGAAAATACGAGAAATACATCTTTCCGATCTGTATACATAAAAAAATTGAAACAATAAGATTAATTAACGATGGAGGTGAATGCTGGTTGTTTATTTTCATCTAACTTTATTAGACCCTTGACAATAGACGCTTTCACAAATCATGCATCTAATACTTGGCTGTAGATCGTCGAAATCCTTGTTCAAGACATTTTAGATTGTAAATGAAAACAGTTAGAAGGTGTAAGTGTAAAATCATCATTTCTTTCGAAAATCGCTCGCTGTTCTACATTGAGGCAGAAAGATGTAAGGAATATCCTTCATTTTATTTGTTCGTCTGGTTTTACTCTGAAGGAATCTATAAAGCGTTCAATTTTTTTATTGTTATTTCGTAACTTCTAAGATTACATTCTAGCACCAAAATTCATTTTAGTTGCGACTGGTGTAACTCATGGAGGGTGTAACTCATTTGATAAGACTGTTGTAAGCTGAAGTTATAGATTGACACACCAAAGCCATCAGTTTAATGGATTTTGTAAATGCAAAAACATTTTAGGAGGATGTCAGGATGACGATTGTATGTGGGTTTTGTAAGGTAAGTAGTACTTACTTAGAATTAAGACCATTATTTTACACATATTTGCGTAAATATAGAATATAAAGTGCAATATTAATTCTGAAAACCTTAGTTAAAAGAACCAGATGTGTTAAACAGTATCTTTGGTGGACGGATAGTAAAGAAGAAAAATATTTTCGGAGGATGGCGTATGACGTAACAAATTGACTCTGATGGAAGCCATTAATACGAAACGGTAATGTTATAAAGAAGAGGTTTCGAGTAAAGGAAGACTAAAAGAAAATTTAATTAATCGTCGTGGTGGTAAATATTTGTATATCATATGTAATGAGCCCGAGGGCAAAGAACAATATTTTAATATGTGATCTGTAAATGTTGGATGGCAACTGCATACTAAGCATTGTGAAACGTAATAAAGATAAGTACTAATTATTAATCTTAATAGAGTTGTAAGACTAAAATAAACTGTAATATTCATTTGTCAAAGAAAGCCTCGATGAGTAATTTTAGAGAAGTATACTGGATATTTACTTAACAGTACGGAGATTGTGATTTCAGGTGTTAAAGCGTTGTTCATACATCAGATATTGGAGGCCTTATAGAAAGAATTAAAGTAACTGGTTAATATCTGATAAGTGGAGAAACAGGTAAACATAAAATCAAAGAAATTACGAAAGAGTGTATATGGTCAGAAGTCACATGTACGATTATTTCATTCGTGCCAATAGTTGATTTACGGATAAAAACAAACGCTTACAGGTTGAAATAATGCTTATTGCTATTATTGTTTGGCTTATCACCTTTACTATAAGACGATTGTTAAACGTGTGTGGTGTACCTCTGGATGTAGCAGAGAGTGATGTGGCGGAAGACGGCACTTGAGTGAACAGCGGGGTTCGTTGGCCTTTGAAGGTCAGTGACAGCGAGAATCAATAAACAAGGCCGCCCCCGCAACACTGCCAAATTACTGTCTGGCGACAACACAGCGGACAAACAGCGGCCAGAACCAAGATTTAATACTTCCAAAAAAGTATATTACAAGCAAATGATAATAAAATATTGACTGCAAATTAGGCATAAATTGTCATGATAGATAGCTGATCCTGTGCAACTCAGGGAATGGAGAAACTAAAAACTATCTCCTATTTTCCGGTGGATATTTAATGCGGAAATAATCACATAATGATTTCTTATTAGGTACCTGAGCGCTAACACATCAAAAAAAAAGTCTTTGTACCCTCTTTTACAATTGGACAAAAATATCACCGTAGAGATATCTAGTTTTAACCCCTAAAATGTCGAAGGAAAAAAATGTGTTCTTAAAATAATTAAAAGTAAATTACATCACAAAATATATTCAGCAATAAAACACCAAATATTTGGAAAAAATGATATCGAAACAAAATAAATTTTTAAAATGAGTTAAGAGAAAATGGCTTGCTAAAACATGTCTTACAATCCTGGCTAGGCCAGTTTTCCTTCAGACTACATGTTGACGTCAGGTGGAGGATTTGAAACAATAACCTGATCTTCATAAGAGTCCAATCATTTTACCGTTACTGCCACCTTTCTCGATTTATAGCTTGATTTATTTATCAGTTTCTGCCAGTGTTTCTGCATCTGTATTGGACGCGGATCTTCATTTCTGATACCGAGCGGGGCGGTGTAACGGTTAGCGTTCTCGCCTCGTATTCGGGAGGACGGCGGTTCGAATCCCCGTCCGGGCATCCAGATTTGGGTTTTCCATGGTTTCCCCAAATCACTCCAGGCAAATGCCGGGATGCTTCCTTCAAAAGGCCATGGCCGAATTCCTTTCCATTCCTTGCCCCATCCTTACCCCCCTTCCTTTCCCGTCTAAAGACCTCGATGTTAAAAAGAGACGTAAAGCAGTAACAAAAAAAAAAAAAAAAAAAAAAAATCATTTCTGATACTATGTAACTTGTTAACTAGTACCAATTTTTGTTTTGTTTTGAATGGGCTTTTTCGATAACTTTTTTTATGTACAGTATATAATAATGAAGATCTACATCCAATACAAATACAGAAGCAAAATCACCATTGTATAAATCGAAAAATGTTGCGGAAATGGCTAAGTAGTTGGAGCTGGCCTCGTATGAAAAGATGTCAGGATCAAGTCATTGTGATGACACAACGCAACAGGGCTTAGTAGGTTCCTGGTTCAGTTCTTTGGTATAGATGAATTTACAAAAGGGAAACTTAGAGATGCCAAAGAACTATGGAAAGGTCAATGCTGGGATTCACTAAAAACGATAAGAGCAAAGGAGCATCACATCATTTAGAATGTTCCGTGATAGGAGTTTACCCTCTTAGGCTAGAGTAGCCATTACAAAAATATATGACGGCAAATCGAAATTTTGTCACTCGGCGACCGAACGCTACGGGGATATCCCAGCCAATAAAGCCATACGCGTTTATTTTATTATTATTTTTAATTAGAAAGGTCAGAATTCTTGGAGAAGACAGCTACTTGCAGTGGCAGTGTACCGGGTGATTTGCTCGTAAGAAAGATGTACATAAACTGTGTTGTAGTGGAGTCAAAGAGATTATCAGAGACTAAAAAGAAGACCACAAACGTTGGGACAAAGGCATATGCAGGTTCTCTGGAATTACCTGGCAGAGGATCGCCAAAGACCGTTCTTCTGTTAGAGGCCAAATCATTTTCATAATTGGATTTGCTGTTGACGATAGTGAAATATCCAACTGTCATGAATATATATATATATATATATATATATATATATACACAGGGTGTTACAAAAAGGTACGGCCAAACTTTCAGGAAACATTCCTCACACACAAACAAAGAAAATATGTTATGTGGACATGTGTCCGGAAACGCTTACTTTCCATGTTAGAGCTCATATTGTGGACGGCTGTGATACAATACGCCATTCTCCAGGGCTGCATCAGCGCATCAGTGATTCCATGCGACGGAGGGTGGATGCATGTATCCTCGCTAACGGAGGACATTTTGAACGTTTCCTGTAACAAAGTGTTTGAAGTCACGCTGTAACGTTCTGTTGCTGTGTGTTTCCATTCCATGTTTAATGTGATTTGAAGAGAAGTAATAAAATGAGCTCTAACATGGAAAGTAAGCGTTTCCGGACACATGTCCACATAACATATTTTCTTTGTTTGCGTGTGAGGAATGTTTCCTGAAAGTTTGGTCGTACCTTTTTGTAACACCCTGTATATTGTAATGACACACATTACAGCCGTGTGGTGTGAAGTTGCATTAGGTTGTAGCCGCGGGGGTTTGCGAACTCCCACGCGGCTACAACCTAATGCAACTTCACACGGCTGTAATGTGTGTCATTACAATATATATATATATTAATTTCTACTTGTATGTTACACATTTTTTTTAGTAACATACTTTTTAAATGGTGTTTGCTAAGCATTCACATAGTTGAGTAAATTTAAACAAAATATTTGCTTTGCATCACCAAAATTTCTGGCGTGTCCGGTGCTGCCACGCGATGAACTATGGCAGATATATTGGTGTTAACTTATTTCCGTTGAAACGCCCTGCAGCGGTAGCGGTATTTACATTGGCGAGACGGTCACTGCGTAGATACCGCTACACCGCAATAGCGCGTAGACTATATCCGTCACTAGAAAAACAATCAGCCGTTGTAAGCCAAGCGATCAACACGCCATAAATTTTGATGAGGCAAGACAAATGATGGCCTAAATTGATCAAGGAGGCTTTCGAAATTCCAAGAAATACTAAAATACAAAAAACGGGACAATATGTTGAAAATTTTTAAGAAATCTGGTTTAAAATATCGAGATAGAAGAATCAAACGGCTATAATAAAATAGGAAAGTCATGACAGACATGCATCTGTTAAAAAGGGTGTGAGACAAAATTGCAGTCTACCCCAATAAATATTCAACTTTTATGTAGACGAAGCAATAAAGGTAATTAAAGAAAAATTTGAATGTGGCATAATTGTTCAACGAGAAAAAAATCAGCATGCAGTGATTTGCTGATGACATTGTACTGTAAGCAGAACAGGCTGAGGATATTGAGAAGTTCCTGAATGGCGTGATCAAAGAAATGAAGGAAGATTTTGGACCAAGTATGAACCAAAACAATACAAAAGTGATGAAACGTAATAGAAATGATAGCAATAATAGTACCATTGATTAAGTTCAAAAGTAGGATCGTATGCGATAGACGAAGTAAGTCAATTCTGCCACTTACGAAATAAATTTACAACTGATGGCCGAAGCAGGAATTATTTTAAAAACGGAAAAAAACACTAGCATTTGAAATGTGGTGCTATAGAAGGATGCCGAAAATTAAGTGGAGAGATAAAATACGAAATGAACATGTTTTGGAAATGATGAATGAGGAAAGCAGTTTGCGGAAAGGTCTTGGTGGGTCACATTTTAAGACATGCGGGATTGGTTAATTTGTTAGTAGAGAGAACAGTCGAAGGTCGATCTAAGACTCCTTGACGATAGATATCAAATTTTCCTTTATATTTTTTCTTAAATTCTTTGAATGTAATTTCCTGACCCGTCTTCTTTTGCCTTTTATAAATCATAATTTTAGATACTTCCAGAGTTTTTGGTAAAATATTCACACTTTCCTTGGTAATTTATTCCAATCCCTCACTCCCAAACCAACAAAATAAAATCTTTACATTTTTCTGAAATCGAGTGCCAGCCCGAGGATGTGGTTTCTTCTCTTTCACTCACCACTACTAACTTTTCCTTTTTTTTTTGCTGTCATCAGTCTTTCGACTGGTTTGATGCAATCCTCCATCCCTTCCTATCCTGTGCTAACCTCTTCATCTCTCCATACCGCTTACAACTCACCTTCTCAATTATCTGCTTTATATATACTAATCTCTCTCTTCCTGTACAGTTCTTACCTTCGACTGTTCCATCCACTAACAAATTAACCAATCCAGCATGTCTCAAAATATGACCTACAACCTGTATTTTCTTTCTGTTAGCTTCTTCCATAAACTTCTTTCCTCATCCATCATTTCCAAAACACGTTCATTTCGTCTGTCTAATTTTCAGCATTCTTCTGTAGCACCACATTCCAAATGCTTCAATTTTCTTTCTTTCAGGCATTCCTTAAGTCCATGCTTCGCCACCATAAACTGCTGTGCTCCACACAAAGAGTTTTAAAACAGTTCTGTCTAATTCCTTGATCTATGTTTGAAACTAAAAGATTTCTGTTTTTCATGAAGGTTCTTTTTGCTAGTTGTAGTCTACTTTTAACATCATTCCTGTTTCGGCCATCGGTTATAATTTTGCTTCCCAAGTAGTAGAATTCACCTAGTTCTCCTATTGCATCCGATACTATTTTTATATTTAATCTACTGTGATTGGTATCATTTCTGCTACATTTCATTACTTTTATTTTGCTTTGATTTATATTTAGCCCAAAATCTTCCTTCAGTATTTTGTTCATGCCATTCAGTAACTCCTAAATATCCTCAGCCTCTTCTGCTAACAAGACAATGTCACATACTGATTTTTATCTCCTCTCCACTTATTATTATTACTTTACCTTTTATTTACGTCGACGTCTAGGTCATTAGATGCGGTTCCTAGTTCTTAACCAAGTAAATAATTGATTCGGACACGAAAACCTCTATCTGTTTATTCGTAGATTTATTACGTATCTTGAATTATTTTAACTGCAGGTACTTATGTTTTTTACTATTATGTTTTAAATCGCTTCTTTATCTCTCGGAATTTTTTGACTTTGTCCCCTGGTGGGCAAGAGTTTCATCCGAGTTTCGTGCTCTGAAGGAAACGAATTAAAGATGCGTGCCTTCAGCGATATACTGGTTGTCGGTGGTTACCATGGAGTGCTGCTCCTTCCTTACCACCGAGCGTGTGGGTAAGCGGCAATGCTGTGGCCTCGCATTCACGAGGACGCCGATTCGAATCCCCGTCCGGGCATCCAGATGTGAGTTTTCCATGGTTTCCCCAAATCATTCCAGGGAAATGCCGGAATGCTTCCTCCAAAATGCCATAACGGAACTCCTTCCCGTTAATTGTCCCCAGTCCCATCCCGCCTCTAATGACCTCGACGAGGCGTAAAACTACAAGTTAAAAAAGTAAAACATCTCTTATCTATTATTACGAATTTCTTACTGGTATTTTCTCCGTTGTTTGCTCCTGTACGACAGCTGTTGCTGAGTTTTATTTTAGTTGTGTTCATGACTGCGATTTGTTCGTGTTACGGGAAGCATTTTGGTAGAAATGAATATGCTCCCCAAGTAGGTTATGGTGAATACTTCCACATAACATAGTATTGAGCGCAATTACCAGCTCTGCGCCTTAGAGTCCTCTATCACCTTTTCCCAAAATTTTACTTGTCACTGGCATGGCCAAATTTGGAGCTTTTACGCCCGCATGCCCTTGCTTACACCAAGCAGTTTATAACTACTGCCAGGGACACCTTTGACCTCGAACCGCACGAAAACATGATTAGAATAACAAGCGATCATAAACAAAACAGTGGTATGTGTCATTTCTGTGCAGAACTCCGCACTTGACTGCTTGCGCCATTAAAGAGCCTATTGTTGGGTGATTTCTGGTCAGGTCATACAGATCGTACCCTTCTAGATGCAACTTTTCCAAACAAAGATGTTATGCTGAAGATAGTGTCACCGAAAACAACAAAATATTGCCAACCCATTGATGTTTACTTCTTTCGGCAATATAAGCTCTATATTAGAAGGATTACAGATTTTGAAGGACTACAATGTGCCAAACCACAAGCGAAGATACATTATCGTTATTTCATCATGAAACTTCACTCTGTGATTTACAATCAATTTGTTGCTCCTACATATAAGCTAGGGATGTAACGGATATCCGCAAGTGCGGAACTTTCGCGTGAAATCCTACATCCGCTTTTGCATCCGCATCCGCAATTTTTTAATGCGGATGTATTGCGGATGTTTTGTTTACATTGCAATATATATTATTCTTTTCTCTTTATTCGAGATTCTGCCCATCGTCGCTTAGCTAACAAAAAATTGTTGTTTTCTGACGATCTTGTAATAAAAGTAACAACAAACTAAACCTAGTTATTACCTAAGTGACGAATTACAAGTTTGAACTTGCATGTGCGTGCGTAGTTATGTAAATAATTTAATTCACTTGAGAAATTATCCCACATATTTTTGTTGTTGAAAGATGAAGTAAAAATAAATCAATATGGCATTATTATATGGAAATAGTATATACTTATGAAAAAAGATTGATTTTAAATTTATTTTTGATAAAATATTAAAATCTTAACAATTATAAATTTATTTTTCCACATCCGCTTCCGCAAAAATCCGCATCCACGGATGTCAAGCACTGAACATTCGCTTCCGCAAAGATGACATCTGCAACAACCCTAGTATAAGCCTATGTTGCAATATGCTTGGCCAAAGCGTGGTCATCACATTAACATACCAAAATCATTATTTGAAAATGTAATTAGTGTCTCTTTTGATATTGGACTGTGTGAATGCGAAAGCGATTTGGAATGCGATAATGTGGCTTTATGGCATTGTTCTCTTCCGCTTTGTTTTAACCACTTCATCGAAATCCCGCATCTGCACTTTGAGGACTAGTATAAGCACTATCATGTGTGTGGTACTGCTGTATATACGTATTTTGCGCTTACTTGAGGTAGTATGCTAAGTTTTTAATGGAAATGACACACACCATGATCGCTTGTTACATTCTAAGCATGTTTTCGTGCGGTTTCGAGCGTTCGAGGTCAAAGGTTGTAGCGGTATGTGCCGGAGGGGATGTAAGGGTGAAAACCTTTTACTTCTTTCTATAATTCAAAGAAACCCTAGGCTGCTAATTTATTGGGTACTCATAATGGCGTACAGGCGAGGCTTATTTATCGTTAACATTGACACATTGAAGTATGATAAAAAGAACTATGCAAAGCCTCTTCTTACAATTGCCAACATATTAATAAACAAATAAAGCATTAAAACACAACCACATTTAAAATTAATCTTGAAACAAACTCCCAATGTTAATTGGCAAGCAAGAAAGCTTCACACTTGATTTTTTAAAATGAAAGTTCCCTTCACAATGATCGGGAACCATAAATCAAATACAGTATTGATATTAACTGTATCCGATCTCAAATGCCGGGCGCCAGGATAATTTAAATTATCCACCAAGTGTGGCTTTAAGAAAGTCTGCCCCAGCTTGCTCAATATTTGGGGGTGCGAGAACTCCTAATCATTCAGTGGTCGTTACAGGGCTGTACTCAATGACCGAATAAAAGTACCACACTGCACTGTAGAATTATTACCGTGACGGCGATGTATTTCCCGCGACGGTGGAATTACTATAGCCCCTTGGCTATAGCGGACAATGCACCACGTCGGTCAGCAAGCGTACTGGATGCGTGCACAGCGACCTCACTGTACAAGACACGCTTATTGACCCTCAGGTTCGATGCCAAGACGGAGCGATCTCCAGCTTCGGAAGATCCGCTCCTTCCAGTCTGAAGGCTCGAAGTCAAGTCCTCTCCAGCGTCCGCCGGAAAAAGCCTCCTCCCGTCGCTCGTGGTTTACATAGAGCAAAAATACACCAGCATTACAAAATGCAAAGGAAAGTCTCTCTCGATTGGTTCTGCCGTTCTCAAGCTCCTCCCTCCGGCTGTCCCGATAGGCGAACATTGTCTTTCTCGATTCGTGCGAACTCGGGATAGCCTCGGACTTATTCGTCACCTGTGACCTCCAAACTGCCCGTCCCGAGACGTGGTGTTTGGATACGATCATTCACCCCAGTGTACAGTTTTCCCGGAGCCAAGGGATTATACGCTTGACCAAATGCGTGAGAAGGGTAGCTGGTGTCCATTGTCCCTGGCAGCCGCCGGCCTGTCGCGACAATCTGGCGCGTCTAGCTCAGGTCCCTAAACTTCCTTTCTTATTCTTTTTATATATAAAAATATACAAAATATTATATATAAAAATGTACGGAATGACCCATATTTGGTCATTCTGTTACAAGGTGTCCCCTGTAAGTGCTCACGGAGGAAGTGTTGCCATCCGTGTGTGAAATGTGTGATAAGTGTATGTTTTTTGTGTGTGAAATGTGTACATAGTTTATGAGGTGGAGATGGGGGATTGTACCTCCGCTCAGTGCACTGAGCCACATTGGCTGGTCTCCTGGACCATGAGACTGGCGAAGGAAATTAATATGTCGAAGCATCTCATTTTACAGATAATACTTTCACTGATCTCTTTTCTGGGTCTCATAAGGCCAAACAAAGGAAACCATGTCTGAAATAAGCATATACACTGACAATTAATCAATAACGAAATTCGATGTATAATGCTTTGGTGAGTGTTCTTTGTAGTTTTCCTGAAGCAATTCTATTGTGACTGAAGCTCCGGAGCATGTATTCAGAATTTCCAAAATCATTTACGCATTTTTTGGTTTATTTTATATATATATATATATATATATATATGTGTGTGTGTGTGTGTGTGTGTGTGTGTGTGTAATTTGGTCCAACTTAAAGTATAGGATAGTTTTTATTTCGATTATTGACCTGACTATTTATTATTGTGAATGAAACGTTTGTCATAGGGCAACGGTTTGTAAATTCCGTTTCTAATAGATGGCGGTGTGTTAATTTATCGTCACAGGTTGGGTAACCATCCAGTATATGGCGTTGTGTTACGATTTATTTATGGTACAGTCTGTTCCACGGCACATGTGTGTTTCTTGAATTTTAATTGTGCTATGTATTGTGTTATAATTATACTATATTGTTGTGCATCGTTTGTGTGTTATTATACATAACGACAAAGTAATTACACACAAGAAGGTAACATTGAAGAAAACGTTACGATAAATTCAAAAACGTGTAAGTATTTCTTGCTTGCTTCTCATTTTTCTTCTTTTCATTATGGTCAACTCTCCAGAACTCCTTCATTATTGCACTGTGTTTTCTCTTTCTCTCCTCTCTACCTTGAAATCATGCCATATTTGAAATCTGCTTTCGAATTTTTTTTTTCTTTCCTTACTGTTCACTGATATCATTTTGTGACCTGGAGAGTGTGTTCCCGGATATATCAAATGATACTTTATTATAAAGTATGGTTAGAACCCCTAGTTCCAGGAGGCATCTGTACTACATAATACAAATCATACACCAGAATAGTTCCCACGACGGAAGCATTGTTTTTACTGGCCTAGGCAACATGGCAGCAGCTTTTGGTCATTATTCTTTATACTTTTCCTACCTATAAAGTATGCGAAAATTATTTGTGGCAAGGTACACAAGTTAATTAACTTAATTTAATTGCGAAGGAGCACACGCTCTGGTGACAATTCCTTTAGTCATCAATTACCCCTTTTATATTTTATTTTATATATATACGTGGAACTGAACGTTACTGTGCTAGTTCCACAACTTCGTCCTAGAGGAAAGTGTCTATCAGCCAGGGATTTTTTGTCCACTCGCGACCTTTAATCTGTATACGTATCCTAACCACTTCTGAGTCTAGGTAACAAGAACGAAACATTTGTATTGTTGCATTCGTGTCGACTCGTGTTATATCTGAACGGAACGGTGTATGTCTTGTGATTGACAAGCGGAGATTCGCGGTTTCTTCTTTCCGATTCAAGACATTTTAGGGTTGATGTTTTTAACTGCATTATTTTTCTTTCACGTTGCTTAAAATGGCAAGCACAGTAGAAGTCCGATTATCCGAGGTAAACGGGACCGGGATCACCTCGGATAACAAAAAACTCGGATAACCGGAGGTCAAGGAAAGAGGTTACAATGAATCAAAAAACGTATTGAAACTGAAATAATACAATTTATTTATAGTGTAAAACTAATTTTTGAAGCAATAAAATGTTTTTTGTGCATCAATTAGGATCACTTGCCAAAAAAGTCTTTAATACTCTTGTGTGACATAATTTTGTTTCTCTTCTTAGCGGAAGTATAGCGCCAACGCTGTAGCATCATTATGTCGGCTGCTGTGCTTTCTTCCTGTTGCTCAATATACTCAAGTGCTGCTTCTATTCTTTTTAAACTTTCAGCATGAGAAATTTTTGGAAAAGTTTCATTTTTATCTTCTTCGGCTTCTTCTCCTTGTCCGCTGACAACCATATTAACAATTTTATCGTCGTTAAGCTGATTTTGATCGTTATCCAACAACCACTAGCAAGCGCTACAGTACCACGCTTAATATATACAAACTCTAGTAGGAAAAATATTCCATATCTTCATAAAAGCTCCCTATCATATTTCAAAAATTTGCCTCCGTTAACCCGGCGGCTCGGATAATCGGAACTCGGATAACCGAACTTTTACTGTAATTCAAATTATGTTTGTTATACCGATATAAGTGATACACCAGTAACTCCAAAGGAACCAAAATTGAAGAAACCTACATCTACATCTACATTCATACTCTGCAAATCACAAACATTGTGGGTGGCAGAGGGTGCTAAGCACCAATCCTAAACCCGCCCATTCCAATCCCGAATAGTGCGATGTGGTGTGACAGCGTCACCCACAATGAATAAAATTAAATTATTATTAATTATATTCATAATTCCTTTTTTATTATATTCAAATTTATTAATTATTTAGTCTTGCAACGTGTAATTAATTGTAAATAATGAGGGTTGTCTGGATAGGTTAAATGTATGTTTAAAACCAGGGCGGCCAAAGGTATATTTTATTGTAAATCAATTTTTCTGTAAACGCATGGCTCAGAAGGGTTGAATATCGAAGGCTAGAAACTGCCATTTCGGCGGTTGAGAGAGGAACAATGGAGCAGGCGAGGCGACTCGATGGCGCCGGGACAGCCCGGCTTGAGTCCCGTTCGAAATCGGGCGGTGACCTACCCCCTACCCCGCTACTACCCCGAAGGCCACGTAGGAAACGCGCGAAGGAGACGGCGAATGCGACGCATGATATTAAACACGTGACGACGGAAATGTGTAGATAGCCAATCCTGAACTTTTATTGGGGTCTACAATACTAATTCCGTGGAGTTCTTTTACATGTGGCGAGCAACTAGCCGAGGAAGAAGAAGGAGCCATTTTTAGACATCACTTCTGTCCAAGACGAGCTGATGAACGGACGTGACTTCTGTCCAAGACGAGCTGATGAACGGACGTGACTTGGGTCCAAGACGAGCTGGTGAACAGACGTGTCAGCCAGCACGCTCTCTGATGATCATTGTGGTTGATCATTTCTTGCTTTGGGAAAGCGAGATGTGGAGTGGCATGCTTGCCATTATTTGGAAGTTATGCTAATAACGCGGGCGTAGCCGCTTATTTAGCTTCCATTGCTGCAGTGGCATTGTGTTTGTCGCTCACCATCACGGCGATGATTCTATGGTAATGTACCAGAAACGACGGTCACTATTCAGTGGATTTTAACAGACTTATGTGCCCTTAAGCGACGCCTGGGTTAAGACTCTGCTCCCGTCACTTAAATTCTGAGCTAGCTGAATTTATATTTCGATTCAATTTTTTTCTTAAGCATCTTGCTGTTTGTTAATTCAATTTTGATGCTTTTCATTCACTTTATACGGCGCCCCCTGGGATTTTCCTTTGTACAGTAAAATGTTAGCTTCAATTTGATGGCCTGTGTTGCCATGTTATTTCAATGTTAACTTTGCTGTTTTTATTACTTGTTTGAGATATTTCATTCAGTTTTGTTTGCTTACTCCGGCGAATTGTAAACGTCGGGTATTGCTTGTTTTTGCTGATCTAATTGTGTTTAACGTAACGTTAATTACTACCCGACCTTGTAAGGCCATAAGACTCAATAAATGAGGTTTTATTTTGTGTCTGAAATTCATGGTTCTAGTTAGTAACCTATTAGATCCCCTTATAACATCATTATTACATGTATTTTCATTTTTCAGGAATTATTTCAGAGTTAATATTAATTCCCCCCTCCCTCTTTTCTGAGCACCCAAAATTGTGTATTATTACAATTGGCACCCAACGTTTCGGGCTTTTGCAAGTCGAAATTATTTTGAGAATTTCACAAGTCTAAAAAAATCCATGGATGTGACCTGTGTTGATTTATTTTATTATTTTAGAATAAGTTTTATGTTGAAATTTGTTTGCTTTGTTTGCCATGCTTGATTTAAATCTAAATGTGTGATTTATTTCAATCAGTTGTTCAAGTATATTTTCGTTCACTTGCATCAAGCATGGTTAGTTTAAAATTAAAGATAGAGTCAGTGCTTTTGAAATTTTAATGCATGGTAAAAGTTAAGATTTTTCTTTATGCTGATTTTGCTCATGTGTTGAGGTATTTGTGTCGCATGAAACATCGTTGTTTTTCCTTGTTGTTTAATTTTGGATGGGTTTTATTTCATGCTGAAGGGATTTATGCGCGAAATTTGTTTAATGCTGTACTTTTCGAGTTAAATCGTGCCGGTTGTAGTTTGTTTGTTGTCGATTGTTCAAATTGTTCGGAGTTGAGAGTTTGTATCTTACGTTCAAATCTATGAAGTTGAGATCGCGCACCATTAATAGGGCAGATCGATCAATTATTCGTAACATTTCCGAGCAAACTAACGCGATGGATCAAGCACCGGAAGTACGCGACATACCGTTGGCGGACAACGAGTGCAATGATACTCCTAGTACGCGTAGCATCCATTCAAATGCATCATTAGATGGGGAACAGTAGGGATTTTTCTAACCCCAGACAATGAAACCGTTCAAAATTCACCCATGCGGGCAGAAGTTTGAAACACGTGCGTCGCAAATAACGGTAGAATTGCCGCCGGCGACCGCACAACCCCAAGAACAAAACCTAATACTTAACATGCTGGCAGAATTCAGTAGACAAATAAATAATAAATTAGATGCACAAAGTCAAAGTTCTGTCTCATTGAGGGAGGAGATAAGTAAACAAATAGCTTCGCAAAATCAGAAATTAGATGCACAAAGTCAAAGTTCTGTCTCATTGAGGGAGGAGATAACTAAGGCAAATGGCTTCGCAAAATCAGAAATTGGATGCACAAAATCAAAAATTTGAGTCGCAAAATGCTTTGTTGAAGGGCATGGACGGAAAATTGTCCGTTTTTCGCGAGGAAATGACCCGTGAAATGAGTGTATTCAAATCGGAGATGCGAGCGAATGTTTCAGTGTTGGAGAGACGCACAGATACGATTCAGGCAACATGCACTGCATTGCAGGAATCAAGCGCGGAAATCTCGAAGCGTTTGGACGCGACCGAAAAATCTGTCGAGCACGTGCGGCAAGAAAGCCACCAGAGTCTCGGTCAGATCTCGGAATTTGTCCACGAGATTAAGGATAATACTGAACGAAGCTTGCAGGCTGTAAATGCAAAGGTGTCGGAGGTTGCAAGTTCGGTTGAACAAGTACAAACGGCACAACAGGATTTGCAAGCGTCACAGCAAACACTCGTGCAGAACACTAACTCAAAGCTGGCGCAGTTGGAATCCAAGATGAAGGAAGTGAGTAATTCCAACGCTAGCGGGAGTATTGTTCACGCGAATTACGCACAGTACGCAGCAGCTAATATCGAGCTTAAGTTGCCACGTTTTTGGGTCTCGCAAAGACGTAAATCCTAGGATTTATCTTACCGAAATGGAGCGGTATTTGAAATCAAAGGAGTGCCTGATTCCATGAAGCTTGTGTTAGTCGAGGAATCATTTTCAGAAACAGACAGACTCTGGCTGAAAATTGCGTCCGAAACTAACTTATCCTACGCCGAATTCAGAGTCCTGTTTCTTGAGACCTTCTGGTCGAAAAAGATTCAGAACCAGGCGAGGATAAAGCTGTACCAAGGAAGGTACATTCCCAAGTGGCATTATTCGATGGAAAGCTACGTGAAAACTTTGCTGGTGCAGTGTAGGCAATTCGACGACAAAATGACGGACGGAGAGTTTATAGAGATGGTGATCGCGCACTTCGGTCCACAAGTGCAGTCACTCATTAACCCCGTGGTCATTCGTACGATACCAGAACTGCTAGAAACCGTCGGTAACCTAGACAGAATCGGGAAAATGGCCGATAATCTGGCGAGACAAGACGCGGAACGAAACCATGGCGAAGCGCAAAGCGAGTCTAAGCGACCGCATGGCGGCAATAAAGCTTCCTATGCTGATGGACAGAATGGGAAATCTTCCCATCAAAATTCCGGCAATCGTAATGGAGGGAAGAAATGGAAGAACGGAAATGCACAGTGGAAGGATGATAAAAATCATCAGCGGTCGGGAAACAACCGATCCGCGTGTCCACAAGAATTTCCAGTGAACGCGATCTCGATTGAAAACGCGGAACCGGAAATATGTGCAAAGGCGACAGAGAAGAATGTGGGCGGCGTTAGCAACGCGTATAACTCCCCGCCGTCACAATGAGATTTTTCGGGGGACGCTGCAAACGCCGACAGCATTTGCCTCGGCAGTTTGGATATTGGCGCGGCGAAGGACCGGAAAATATTGACGAAGAAGAAGATATGGTATCCGGCGACAGCCTCATGGCACGCGCGACGTGTCCCCGTGTAGATATTATTGCATATGGCATACGGGCGAATATTTTAATTGACTCGGGATCGTCTGTCTCCGTAATGTCTAAGAAATTTCTGCTACGCTTGAAAGATAAGAATCCGCGGCTAAAGAAATTCCCACAACGCAAGTTACGGTGGTTCCTACAATAGGAAAGAGAGAAAGGATCGTTAGCACGCAAGCGCTAATCCCCGTGAAAGTCGCGAATAGCGAGTTAATGTCTGCCACTACTTATAGTACCCGGTTTGACGCAAGAATGTGATCGTTGGATGCGACCTCTTAGAAAAACGTAAAGTCATTATGGATTGGGGAAATAAGACGGTGACAAATTTGGTTCCGGAGGTGTGCATTGGAAACATGAGGCCTGTGAGCAGAGCCTTGGAATAAATAGTTCCAAACCGATGCAAGACACCACGGAACGCGAAGGCAATTTGAATAACGGAGGAAAAGCTATATGCGCATCAGCTGACGAGCAAAATCTCATACCACAGAACCCAACCGACAAAATGCGGGAAAAAAGGAAAACTTGACGCCAGCACGGAAGCCAAAGCTATGCCGATACTGACGAGAAACTTGACGACAGCACCACAGTCAAAGCCAAAGCTATGCCGATGGTAATGAGAAACTCGCGATCATTTCGTGCGGGATGAGACTGCGTCTGATTCGTATTAATGTAAAATTTAAGGATCAACCCGAGAAGAATCCCGAGGATGACATCAAGAAAGCACATGAATTCTTGGTAGAGAAAGCTACGAAGCGGCAACGCAAGCACGACGGATTGCGGACGCAAACGTTTAGCGTCGGGCAGCAGGTGCTGCTTAGGACTATGACCCCGTCTGACGCACAGCAAAAATTAATTTCCAAATTCTTTCTGCTGTATTCGGGACCGTTCTCAGTAGCGCGGATTATCTCCCCAAACTGCTACATGCTGACCGACGGCAGAACGGAGATCGGCCCGCATAATGCCCGGAATTTGCGCCCGTTTCACACAGCATAGGCTACAAGTTCCTGGACGGATGTTTGTAAATATAGCTTAAGGATCAAAGTACATTTTGTTAGGTAATAACGTAGAGCATATGTTTAGAAAGTAAGAGTGTCAGTCTTGAGACACGTAATTGCCTAACAAGCGTAGCGCTAACGCAGCGAGAACAGGTAAAGGACGCTCAGCTGTTTGGGATAGCAGCTGTGCCGACCGCCAGTTTTCCTGGAAGGATTGCAATCAGGTTAAACGAAAACAGGTAGCCTGAGCCGCAAGCTTAAAGGGACAGCGCTTACTGACAACAACAGAGCGGGCAAAGTGGAAACAGCTGATCGCTTAGTTTCACCGCTATAATGTCTTTGCTACGAGTGTAGTTTGGAAAGCATAATATAGTTCATTTTGCGAGAACCGTCTTTCTTTTGTATTGTATGGATAATTATGTAAATTCGCGGAAGTATTAAATTATGTAAATTCGCGGAAGATTTTTCTTTTCCATTTGATTTTCATGTTATGTGGTTTCGGCATACTTGTGTCGGCCTTGATAATGGACATTCGGTGCATTCTTTATTCTTGTTGTTGCTGTATCTAACTTCAACACATGTGCTAGATTTGTATAGCCCGTTGTAAATAATTAATTGAGTTGTCTAGTTTTAATGTTAATATCTTGTGCTTACATCATTTTGTTTATTGATTGAACAGATCTATTTTGTCGTTCATTTACATCTATGTACCTGTCAATGTTTTATGATGTTTTACTTTGCATATTAGGATAAGACATTTCATTATTTATGTTAACCAGAGTCACGTGTCGTATTTACATATTTAAAGAGGTCACATGTATGCGATAGTTTGAGTGAGCTGGAACCATGAAACTCTAATGTAGGCAATGATTTTGATGCAACTGTAGGGTTACAATAGTTCAAATAAAATTATTGGCATAATTTTATTTTGATTGGGTGGCAGGTATATTGTGGTGTGACAGCGTCACCCACAATGAATATAATCAAATCATTATTAATTATATTCATATTTCTTTCTTTTTTCCTTTTTATTATATTCAAGTTTATTAATTATTTAATCTTGGAACGTGTAAATAAATTATAAATAATGAGGGTTGTCTGGATAGGTTAAATGTATGTTTAAACCAGGGCGGCCAAAGGTATAGTTTATTATAAATTAATTTTTCTGTAAACGCATGGCTCAGAACGCTTAAATATTGAAGGCTAGAGACTGCCATTTCGACCGTTGAGGGTGGAACAATGGAGCAGGCGAGGCGACAAGGTGACGCCGGTCCAGCCCGGCTTGAGTCCCGTTGAATTCGGTCAACGAACTACCCCACCTTGCCGCTATCCCGAAGGCCAAGTAGGAAACGCGCGAAGGAGTCAGCGAATGCGACGCGTGATATTAAACACGTGACGACGGAAATGTGTAGCTAGCCAATCCTGAACATTTATTGGGGGCTACAAGACTAATTCCGTGGAGTTCTTTTTACATGTGGAGTGCACCTAGCCGAGGAAGAGGAAGGAGCCATTTTGAGAACACTTCTGTCCAAGACGAGCTGATGAGCAGACGTGACTTGGGTCCAAGACGTGCTGGTGAACAGACGTGCTAGCCGGCACGCTTTCTGATGATCATTGTGGTTGATCATTTCTTGCTTTGGGAAAGCGAGATGTTGAGTGGCGTGCTTGCCATTATTCGGAAGTTATGCTAATAACGCGGTCGTAGCCGCTTATTTAGCTTCCATTGCTGCAGTGGCATTGTGTTTGTCGCTCACCATCACGGCGATGATACTATGGTAATGTACCAGAAACGACGGTCACTATCCAGTGGATTTTAACAGACTTATGTGCCCTTAAGCGACGCCTGGGTTAAGACTCTGCTCCCGTCACTTAAATTCTGAGCTAGCTGAATTTATATTTCGATTCAATTTTTTCTTAAGCATCTTGCTGTTTGTTAATTCAATTTTGATGCTTTTCATTCACTTTATACGGCGCCCCCTGGGATTTTCCTTTGTACAGTAAAATGTTAGCTTCAATTTGATGGCCTGTGTTGCCATGTTATTTCAATGTTAACTTTGCTGTTTTTATTACTTGTTTGAGATATTTCATTCAGTTTTGTTTGCTTACTCCGGCGAATTGTAAACGTCGGGTATTGCTTGTTTTTGCTGATCTAATTGTGTTTAACGTAACGTTAATTACTACCCGACCTTGTAAGGCCATAAGACTCAATAAATGAGGTTTTATTTTGTGTCTGAAATTCATGGTTCTAGTTAGTAACCTATTAGATCCCCTTATAACATCATTATTACATGTATTTTCATTTTTCAGGAATTATTTCAGAGTTAATATTAATTCCCCCCTCCCTCTTTTCTGAGCACCCAAAATTGTGTATTATTACAGCGAGGAAAGAAGGAATACATATAAGCATCAGTACGGCATCTTATTTCTCTAATCTTATCCTTCCGGTCATTGCGACCTAAATAGTTTGGCGGAAGAAGTATTTCATTGCACTCGAAATTTAAATTTTTTCGCATATTCTCCAATAAATTCGAACGCAAACTACGTCGTCTGTCTTCCAAACTATCCCAGCCCAATCTGTGTATCAATTCTGTGACGCTTTCATAAGGGCTGTAACAACAAGTCACGAATCTAGCGGCTCTCCTCTGCACCCTCTCAACTGAGTCAATCAGAACCTTGCGATACGGATCCCAAACCCCACAACAGTAATCCAGATGCGGACGCACTAGTGTTTTATACGCTATCTCCTCTGTATGAGCATTAAAATTCCTCAAAATACGACCTATGAATCGTAATTTAGAATTAGCCTTGCCTACGACGGAAGTTATGTGCATGTCCCATTTCATGTTGCTTTGTACTATCACCCCCAGATACTTCACGGAATCAACCGTGTCAACAGCTGAATTGTTTACTTTGTACTCGTGAACAAACTATTACTAATGTACAAAGATTTGCTGGAGAAAACATAACGGGATGAGAAGGGATCGTCAGAATAAATTCCTTGCGAAATGCAGTATTTCCGCTGTCAGGTTTCTCATTGCGTAAGATGAGACTAGAGAGGTAAATCAGTCAATATCGATTTTCAGTCAGTTTAGAATATTGTCAGCATGATCTATTGTTGAATAAGTTTTAATTTAATGTCAAATTGTGTCACATTATTTTTGGTTGGTATGCTTTATCCTAATCGTAAACTATGCGTAAATACTTTATTTCTGGTAAACTATACAAGGAAAAGAACGCTCTTCAGCGTTATCAATTTCCAGCAGTGGCGTAGCTAGGTCAACAAGGGCCCCGGTGCAAAAAATTTATTTTGGGCTCTCAGGCCAGATGGACGACCTTTTTTTGTTTTGTGTTGCTGGTAGGGGCCCCCTGAGCTGAGGATGGGGGCCCTTAAGTTGTGCTTAGGGACCCCTGAGCAGTTGTTGGGGGCCCCCTGAGCAGTGAGGGCCCTTAGTGAGGGGCTTCCTGTGTCTCAGAAGCCCCCTTACACGACTGTAGAGCAAAAAAAAAAGAAAGTTCGCCAGTTTTCCAATGAAGCCTCGTGGGCCCTCTCAACCGCGCTTGGGGGCCCCCTGAGCGTAGAGGCCCCGGTGCACTGCACCGCCTAGCCCCATAGTAGCTACACCCCTGATTTCCAGGCGACATATTACTGCTTATGATGAAACGAAATTAATTCAAAATGAGTTGTTCATTTATTTATAATTCTAGATTCTATATTTAGAATGTGGAACCAGCTATAAAACTTTGAAATGAAACCAAAAATTAATAGCAAAAATGTGTGTTTAAAAGGCAGTTAAACAGCTAAATTTAAAAACACTTTTTCTCTTTCATATACTTTTTATTTTCCTCTTCAAAAGAGAAATATTTTTTTTTCTAAATAAGTTGGCAACCCTAATTGGGACTTCTGCGCCTTGATAGAATGAGGTGGATCCATCACTAATCCTCAAACGCGAAGTCGCATCAGGTTATAAGACCTGTGGATCCAACGTTCATGTCGTCGGTATAAATTCTAGCGGACATTTCGTGCGAACATTTTCATCGCGTGGCATGGCTGCTGGGCTACATGCGTATACGAGCCCAACGGAGCATGTGTGGACGGGATAACGGGGTATAATTACACTGCTGCCACGGCGCGGCGCCATCAAGGACAACGGAACTCAGCGGCAAAACTACCACACAAAACTGAAACGTAAATAGTCTAAGGAAATTAAATCATGAGGGGTATACGAAAAAGGAGACTAATAGAACCTCATGATCGATTTATGAACTGTTTAAAAACACTTCAAATGAATGGAGATTTCTCGGCGGCAATTCTTGATGAAAAGTTTGCGAAGAAAACCGGGGTGATTCATTTGGCAAAAGCACCATTTGTTTCACGACTTACACCGCTAGAAACCAGAGAAAATGTCATTGAAAAATTATTCATTAATACAACTGTGGAAGACTTTTTCAAAACACTGTGTCTTCTGCGTTTAAATATTTTAAATGTTACTATTATTCCTAATTGCTCAGTAACAATAAAAAATCAAAATCAATTGATTTACCATTAATCAATACAGAACTGAAATAGGCTTCGTCATTATAACATAATAATTATAAATACATGTTAATACAATAAACAACACAAAATTAATAATGTAAGAAATTTTAATTTTTATCAAATAATTACCCAGTTTTATTTGGATATTTTTCAATGAGAAAAATTCTTTAGTATTAGTTTTGAATCTGCTTAAGGGCATTAGTCTTAAATTATAGGTCAGATGGTTGAACGTTCTAATTCCCATTCACTTTATTTTCAATAATGTTTAGAGATCAATATTCATTTCTTAAATTGTGTTTATTTCCAGTATTATCATCATATGCATCAACATGGCTGTTAAAAAGGTGTGTATTTTTCTTTACAAAAAGTAAACATTGATATATATGTAAGCCAGGAAGTGTCATAATAGCGAACTTTGAGAATAAATCCTTACAGTGTGTTCTGGGTGGTATTCTACGTAACAGATGTGCTACTTCTTTTTTTTTTTAAATAAAAAAAAAACTAATAGGTATTGTGTGAGGATAAGTCCATAAAAGAGGTAGGAGTAGACATAATCAAAATAAATAGAGAGTAGTATATCAGTAGTTACTGTGCCTTTGAGTCACCTTGCCATGAAGATTCCTCTGGCTGCTTTACGTAATATGAATTCACTATGTCTTTCTCATTTTATATTTGCCTGTATAAAAATTCCAAAGAATTTCACAAAACTAAAAGTAAAGTTACACTTTAAGGCGAAATCAAGGAGTTATGTTTTTTTTTTTTTTTTTTTGTTTTTTTTTTGTTTTTTTTTTGTCTCTACATAACGTATTGACATTGCAGCAATGTAAAAGCAAATTTATCTTTGAAGAAAATATCTCATTATTCGAAGTTATAGTTGATCTGACTTTTAGACATAACTCATCACCATAAATTTTATATTCCGAGTTACAATTTTTCAGTATTAGTTGGTAAATCATTGATATACAGAATAAATAGCAGGGGGCCAAGAACAGATACCGGTTGAACACGTTGTCCTACTTCCCTAAGATTAGATATAATGTTGTTGAATGAACCCATTTATGAATTATCAACAATATACGCCTTGTACACTCCTATGACTCTCTTCACCCTCCTCCTATCTTCCAGTGAATCCCATTCCATCTCTTTTATCATATCGGTTACTTATAGCATTCCGCGGTAATTTCCAGAGACAAATCTATAAACAATAATGCACGGCGCACGAGCAATGATTAAGTCATCCTCTACCGCCATTTTTAAGGTAGATATAAAAATATTTTCGCCGCATAAACCAGCGAACATGAAAGAATGACAAACAACGCATACCTTCGTTCTAATGTGGACAACAAGCAATTTTTTAACAAACGCCGCACAGATTGGGCCGCATCTGTTCGGACGCATACGTTTGCTTGCGTTCGCCTAATGTCTACCCACCTTAACTGGTCTCGCATACGGGAGGACCAGGATTCGGATTCCGGTCCTTTCCGGTCATCCAGATTTTCCATGGTTTCCCCATATTGGTCCAATGGCCATAAGCTAAATAAATTGGTCCAGAAGAATTCCGGGACGATTCCTTCTTTTTTTTTTTAAAAAAAATAAAGCTATTTCTTATTATTTCTAGCCCCAAGTCATTTCCCGCCTCCAATGACCTCGACGTTGACGATGCGTAAAACAAGAAATAAAAAAAAGTGAATAGTAGATAAGGATTAGAATACATGGAACATATGATACTGATGTGGTAATTTTAAATGGATTTATTGAGATGAAAAGATTTGGGTACATTGGAAAGAGATGGAGGATTTTAACAAACCAGCCTAGAGACTGAGGACAGAAATAAAAGATACAAATATAATGACAAATATAAATATATTGCTGTAAAGACAGGGTGCTTCAAAAAGAGCTTACAACTTTGAAACCGTACAGAAATTCATATAAGAATGAAGTATTTTCAGTGCAGTACAGGAGTAAAATTTTGTCGTGAAACTAGTAAAGTATTACCATTCATAAAACACGTGTCAAGTGAAAATCACGAGAAATTTTTATTCGTGTAGAAATTTATTCCGATAACTTACAGAATTTGTTCAATCACCAGTTTGCATGAAAATACCTCTAGGTTTACATCGGAGTGTCATTTTGACTGCTTTATGTGATGCGGCAAACGTCGCATCGAAAATCAGTTTGTCACCAAACTCAATCCAGCAAATCGGGCGTCACTTATGCAGAGTGGGGGCGTATATTAGATTTCTGAACTCCGCGAGATTTGCAGGCAGAGGGGGAATAACACTCCATCTCTCATGAAACCGCATGAAAAATCCAATAGGGAACAAGGTCCCAATTCGATTGGCTCTCGACGGCCCATTTACCGGCTTTAGGAACTCCCCTCCTTGTGATTTCTTATATTGAACTAAGGAAAAATTTCTGATACCAAGAGTAAATTGTGGGTCTCCTCGGAACATCTGTATTTATTACTAACCTCAAAAATGACACGTTGAACGAAGTGTTCTGGCAGGTCAATTTTTCCCATTTGTTTAGTTAATACAATTGTTATTAAATTACTATCATGTTGTATATATTTCGATTGTAATTTACATCGCGATACAGTCGGTACTAGTTATATGCGTCTGTAATAATGTCAGTAATATTGCTTCAGTGAAAGCAAAGTGAAATAAATCTTAACGACTTGCGATGGCGTGTAGTATTAGTTTTAATCCTTATCCACGCCACACAGTATACTTTCAACCACATAAAGTTATGTTTACAGTAACACTATTTTTTATTTTTTAATTAATTTTTCATTCCTTCTACTGTAACTTGAAATGTTAGTTGTCATTCTAACCCAGGCAAAATTTCAGTCTAACCAAAGCTTTCACTAACATTGCTGGCTGAAAATTTCAGTTTACATATCTATGGGCAAAGAGTTTAACGAAAACGTCGACATCGTACGAATTTAAATAAATAAAAAGCAACTAATAATTAGTGTATACATTTAAACGCAATACATACCTGCTCATCTTTCAGTGTTTTGGCAATTCATTTCTTAGCGGATGCTTAGCTGAATAGAATTGTTATTAAATAACGTAAATAATCCACGGAGGAAGGAATATATGGAGACGAAATAACGCTAAATCGGTGAAACCTCATGAAAAAACTGCTCTCATACTGCGCATGCGCGGCGGACATCGTAGGAGTACCAAAACACTGGGCTGTTTGCACTGTCTCAGCTGCTGAGAATATTTAATTTTCTAATATTCTTAAGTTTTCTATAATGCCAAATTGTGCTGCATATGGCTGCACAAACAGACGAGATAGGAAAAAACCTGCAATAGCGTTTCATAAGAAAGTCACATTGTAACTATCGTTCTTGAAGTATCTGACAGGTAACTACAAAATTAGGGCCATTCGCTATAAATTTATTCATTGCTCTCAATAGGATCATATCGTTCCCAAATTGTTGTTGGTGTAGTGTAGACAATTAGCATATGTTACTATTTTGCATCTGAAATGCTTAGACAAGTGTTGAAAATTTACTTTTAGCGGGTCATGTTTACATCGCAACACAGTGAATATGGTATTCTACATGTTTTAGTCACGTTTAAGTTTACACTGAAAGTGCACGATGAAATTAATTGTGATAATTTGTGCTGTGCGAACTACTAAACATGATGAAATAAACTTTGTTGTCCGAAATGTAATTCGCGATGATTTCTTGTGTTTAGATGTGTCTACATAGTTTGATTTTGTAGCGGCAATATTAATGGAAATGTTGGCAGGTTGAAATGCGGTGTGTACTAGAAGAGAACAAACAATTTATTTATTATTAGCTGTTAGCTTCTGATTTATGAATGCACTGATTTTTCTAGCAACGTTATATAGGCCACTAACAATACAATATCTTACAAGTAGGCTCAGAAACTATGAGGTTTTTTGAAGTGTTAATTAAAAAAAATCTAAACATTAACTTATACTATTTTTAAAATTTCAGATATGACTTGTTTCTGTTTGTAAATATGTCTACAACTATATTTCTAGATTTTAAAATCTTTCTTATCAATTACTGAAATAGAATGTGAACCTATTTGAATATCAACTAAAATTTAAGGACTGTAGAAATAAACAGTTTGTTATTCAAGTTAAAAAGAAATACCTGCTCATTAAGTTACGTCCGAATTCATCATCAAATATGGAAATGGCGAAAGTTTTCTTCTGGTCCAGGCCGCATTTCAAGCTAAACACGTCAATTTTAAGATACTATATCTCGAGAAGTAGGCGAGATATCACAAAAAAAAATATTCTTTACTTTCAGTTTCTCTCATTGAGTTTCCTAAGAATTTATCGGCTCCACGGTTATCGTTGAATACCCTCATAACCTAACAACCTCACTTTTGAGACAGTATATCTCGTGAACTAAGTGAGATACCGGAAACTTTTATTCTTTATTTTCGATTTGTATCGTCGTGTTACATAAGAATCTATCACCAAATTTGACTTTGGGGACACGTTTCTTCTGAATTTCAACCAGAAACTCAAAGCTTTTGAGACAGTATATCTCGATAACTAAGCACGATATCAAAAAATTTTATTCTTCATTTTTGATGAGTCTCGTCGAGTTACATAATAATCCATCATCAAATTGCTGTGTCACTGATGTCTTATGATTCTCTTGAGGTTTTTGTGCCTATTTCCCGTGTTTCTCCTGTCAAGTAATATGGCGGCCTCCCCTCCCCACTTCTCTCCACCCGGTTTCACTCCAGTACGTGGTGAATGTCCCTTGCGTCGTCTCCATATATTCCTTCCTCCATGACAAAATCTCGGTTTGGTTATAACATCTCTGGACGTTCTAGCCCGCCAAGGAAGGTTAGGAACGTGATATCAGCTATATAGACACAATGATACCACAGCCAAGATTTGCCTATTATTAGTATTGATGATGCTGATTTTTGGTGCGACAATTACGCACGTCAGAGCAGGTACTGCTCGCTATTTCTTTGTGCGAGCTGTAGAGGCGAAGGTTGTTGTCCTTACGACATTTCCTTCAAGCATTACGAAGGATATACTTTTCTGTTGGTATGTCTTTTCAGTTGCTCTCTTCTTATTGTGTCTTTGCTGGTGAGTTGTTCTTTGCATCACTATTGGTTGGGCCGGAGAGGCGATGTACGAGTTGAGTTCCAATTACGCTGAACTGTCATGCATATTTCGTGTCGAGAAACGAAGCACTTTCTGGGCCAATGAATTAACTGTGTTTACTGCTGGCGTTTGATATGTCTGAATATGGTACTACACATCTACTTCAGTAAGATTGGAGATGTTTTCTGTAAATTGGCCGATTCTCTAAATTACGTGGGTAAATTTCTACAGGCAGTCAAAGTCATATAGTCTATTTAATTGTTGTTAATCCTAAGATAACCTTTATATAGCTCAGAATGAAAGTCACCTTTTAGTCTATAAGTTACATAAATTAAATTTCTGTATTTAACATTACATTTTAATAAGTGGTCTACAGCTTCTTTGCGTAATCTCAGAGCAGTATTATTAATGTTGAAGATATTTTATTAGTTTCCAAAATCAAATGAATCATAATTTCTATCTCAGAAAAGTAACTTCGAAAGCAGAGATCTTTTCCTAGTTTCGAAGTCTGTAATTTCATAATTCCGTACATCACGTATGACAGTACTTCGAAGATGTAAAGCATCGAATAAAATATTTATACTGTATTTTTGAAACATCTTAATGCGTGTTATTCGCCTTATGTAAACGTATAATGTTACCTTTTATTTTTCTGTTTATTATACATAATATATGTTGAACCACCTTTTATAATCTGTTTATTATTTTTTCAGCTAATGACACTTCTGCATGTAAATATTAATTTCTGCACTAACCCTCCAATGTGATTGCGCGCTTGGCTACGTCACCAACAACAAGAGTTTGTGTATTTTTAGTCTCCTTATTTTCAACTTAAGATCGCACATTAATTATTAGCATGCAGAATGTAAAATACACTTACATCATTAAAAACGGATGAGTAATTTATCATGTAAACAGTTGGTCTATGGACTGCGCGTATCGGCCGTCCTGATTGCGTTATGTATGCGGTTTTCCACACTCACCTAGGCGAATGAGACGGTCCCCATTCTCCGCCTCATAAATTACACTTTTTACAAACAAAAATACACCTCATAAAAAATATTAGTTGCAAAAATCGCAGACAGAAGTCTACAGTTAAGCTTCCCTCAATACTCCAGGAACCGGCAATCCCTGGTTTTAACTACCCAGTGGGAACATTGGACAAATTCTTAGTTACATTACAAGCAACGACGAGAATCAAGGCTTTGTTTGATCCAATAGAGTCCATTCGCAAATTATATGTACAGTGTACATATACTATTTTTCCATATTTTTTCATATTTTTTCTACAGTAACACTGGCCTTATATTTACAAATTCTTTTACTTGGAAGGCAGCTTGTAGTTTCGTACGTTTAATGCGATATGTTTTTATATATAACGCACAAGTATTATCCTTTGTCGAGTAGGCTACACACGATTTTTGTTTTCGTGGGTAAGGGACAGGTGTGTGAGTGTGTGTTTTATTTTATTTCTAAGCTGTATACGGTTTTCTATGTTTACATGCAAAATAAATTTAATAAAGAACGGATGTTCATCAACTGGAATACATAAGATGACCCTTTTATATTTTTACACAAAAGGAAGAGAGTTTTACGATTTACATACAAGATTTTTTTATAAATGTACATGTAATACAGTTGATATATTTAAGTTCTATTACACATTAAGTAAAGAGATTATTTTAAATTTTATGGCTCAAGAATGGATTTTTAAAAAAAATTGTCATCAACAGATTTTTTTCTCTGTGCTAAAAGAGTTCTTTGGGGACATGTATTACTATCATCCAATATGGAAAAAGAGAGACATTATGAAGATGCAAAAACAAACGTTTTCGACCTGGCTTTGTACGCTTTAGGAGAAGAAAAGTTTGTTAACTAAATCAACAAAATCTTGAAGAAAAGAAACAGCACTACAGTATTAGATTATATGCTACCAATGACAGCAGTTTTCAGCTTCGATCGGTAGCTGAAAAGTACTCCAAGTGGGAGCACTGATGTCAGCGGTCTTTTTTCAGTATTGACGGAGGCAGCGTTGACGTCACCCCCTTGAAGACATCAAACAAAGGTGGCCTCGCTACCCTCTCCGCGGGGTTCATTTTTTAGTCGTCAGCCCTCGCTATAGGCAACCCTTTATGCACGCACCACGCATCAGAGAAAGTGGGGAGGGGAGGTCTGTCATATGAAGAGGAGCGGGATATATCGTACCTTCCTTTACAAATCCCCTTGCTGACTGAAGGAGTGAGTGATTCTTTGCTGGGTAGAACAACTCATAACCCTTTCGCTGCGGATGATGTCTAGAGACATCATTCAGATACTCTGCCTCAGTGCTGATAACGTCTTTAGATATCCACTTGTCTGTAAGGGCCAGTACTCGTTACGTTCGAAACGGAAGTAAACATAGCTGTTCTTATCACTTTACTAAAATGTAAATAAGCTTATTTAAAACGTGAGTGCGGTTTCCATAAGGTGATTGAATCTCTGCGCCAGAGCCAAAAATATGGCAGCAATAATAAATAGTTCGTAAAACAGCACGTGATATTATTAGTGCGCTGTTGGAACACATGTTTACGCTTCAGTAGTGGTTCAGCTCCATGCGCGTATAAACGTATCTTCCTATTGTTATAAAGTGTAATAATTAACTAGATTGTAAGGCGGAGGGAAACAGTGTCTTGTTGACTTGTAAGATTTTAGAACACATCATCTATTCAAATGTCATGCGGTTTTTGGATGAAGGTGAGCTTTTAAACCCAAATCAACATGTATTCAGAAAAGGCCGATGCTGCGAAACACAACTTGCTCTTTTAATTCACGACTTGAGCCGTATTATTGACGAGCAATCCCAGGTTGATTTAGACTTTAAAAAAGCTTTCGACACTGTGCCTCACACTAGGTTACTTAGGAAACTTCGTGGCTACGGCATATCTAGACAAATATGCGACTGGGTTGCGGACTTTCTGGAGGGCATAACACAGTGTGTAGTTCTCGACGGTGAGCGTTCATCACTTACTGAAGTGAGGTCCGGGGTACCTCAGGGTACCAGGGAAGCGTGATAGGGCTTCTGTTGTTTCTCATATACATTAATTATTTGAGCGACATAATAAGGGGGATGAAAAGATTATTTGCCGATGATGCTATTATTTTTCGTGAAATCACAACCCAGGACGACTGCGCTTTGTTACAAGACGATATTAGGAAAATAATTGCGTGGTGTAAAGATTGGCAGTTGGAGTTAAACGCTAAAAAGTGCCAAGTCATGCATGTAAGTAAAAAGGTGACACCATTTAGCTTTGAATATACTATTAATGGCACTGTCCTTAGAACGGTAGATTCCGCTAAATACCTACGGGTAAAAATTCGTAATAATTTGTCGTGGAATGAGCATATCGAGAATGTAATTGGGAAAGCAAATCGTATGCTTCGATTTCTAGGTCGTAATTTAAAACAATGCACTCCGGACGTTAAATCGATTGCATACAAGTCACTAGTGCGGCCTCACTTAGATTATTGTTGCTCTGTATGGGGTCCCCATCAAAAGAGATTAATGGAGGCATTAGAGATGGTCCAAAGAAGAGCCGCCCGATTCGTGACAGATATATATAGTTGGAGGGAAAGCGTAAGTGCGATGTTGAAGGAGTTAGGTTGGGAAGACTTCGAGCACCGAAAGCGTTGCTCTCGACAGAAGCTAATTGAACAATTCTCGACTGACATATTTCGGAATGACAGTAAACAAATATTGCTACCAGCAACATTCATATCCCGGAATGATAGCGAAAATAAGATAAGAGAAATCAGGGCCAGAACCGATTCATTTCTGTACTCATTTTTTCCACGAGCGATTAGGGAGTGGAATAGAAAGGATTTACAGGGCGACTAAACATAAAATCCGACAGGAGTAGCTTTCGATTAAGTACTCCGGCCATCCTGATCTGAGTTTTCCATGGTTTCCCCGGATCGCTCCATGCGAGTGCTGGGATGGTTCCTCACAATAGCCCATGGGCGCCTCCTGCCATATCCCGTATATCCCTTCCAAACCATTACCTTCCCGGATAGGTGTAATGCACCCTCCGCCACACACCTTTAGTGAATCGCTGAGTAATAGTAATAGTTGTCAAACGTGTCGCACATAGGGTAGCCAGATACAGGATTATAATTCCGGGACATTTCTAGGGTTAAAAAGGTTTTCAGTGATACAGGATTATAATTTCCGGGACATTTATGGGGTTAAAAAAGGTATTTTAGTGGTATGTTTAAGGAGTGAACAAATATTCAAATTAATTTTAAAAAAATTGTATTTTAGATAAAAACTATGCTACATAACATATATATAAGATTATTAATACAACTTTGGTTGAAAATCACTACGTCATAGTTGAACAGTCTATATATATTGTCTCTGGTCGTCGGTAAGGTGGAGCGCTCCTCTACCTCCGGCTGCGAGCGCGGCATGGCCACCGTGGTATCTTAAGTTTGTGAAAAAAAAAATGGTATACGGGAATTCCGGGACGGTAACGCTTAATTCCTGGACACGGGACCAGACACAAAATTCCGGGACATTCCCGGATTTCCCGGCCATCTGGCAACCCTAGTCGCACTGCACTGCGCACATTGAGCTGCGTGGCTCAGTACGGGCTAGGATTCTTGAATCGATTCGAATAGAAATTGGATAAATCGATTCACAAAAAAAATCGAGGTCTAAAAGATCGATTTTTCTAAAAATCGACCTTTTTTTCGATTTGGTTTTCGTGTTCGTATTTTCAATATAATTCCAATCATTGAAAACAAAAAGGATATGGTTTTAATATATGTTCATTCAGAGCAAATACGTTATCGCCAATGAAAACATCTGGAGCCAATGTATTTGTTCCAGGCAACAATGACGCTTCTGGCAGCTTCATCTCATTTACAATTAACTTTTTAGAAAACTTTGTGCATTTTAAAATGCCTCCATCTAATACACTCACGCTCGAAATTGGCTTTAACGACTGCAAACAGTATGACGCTAAATGTCCCCTTGTAATTGTGAAATAGTGATCCACTTCTCGTTGGTTTTAAAATAACAATATGCTTGCCGTCCATTGAGCCGACGCAGTGATTAAATTGTCACATTCTCTCATATTGTCTGGCTATATTTAACCATTCATTTGCCGTAAATGGCAGATTACAGTTAATTGCAAAAAGTGGAAGGCTATGCGAATAAGTAAAAAAAAAAGAATCAGTTTGCTCACGAGTACAAAGTAAACAATTCAGTTGTTGAAGCGGTTGATTCCCTGAAATATCTGGAGGTAGTAGTTCAAAGCAACATGAAATGGTACTTGCACATAACTTCCTTCGTAGGCAAAGCTAATTCTAAATTACGATTCATAGGTCGTATTCTGAGGAATTGTAATGCTTATACCCAAAGGAAATTGCTCATAAAACACTAGTGCGTCCGCATCTGGATTACTGTTGTGGAGTTTGGAATCCGTGTCGCAAGGGCCTGATTGACTCAGTGGAGAGGGTACAGAGGAGAGCCACTCGATTCGTAACTGGTTGTTAAAGCCCTTATGAAAGCATCACAGAATTGATACATAGATTGGGCTGGGATCGTTTGGATGACAGACGACGTCATTTGCGTTCGAATTTATTGGAGAATATGCGAAATTCTATGACCTACGAGCGCAGTGAGATATTTCTTCCGTCAACCTATTTAGGTCGCAATGCCGGAGGGACAAGATTCGAGAAATAAGATGCCGTACTGATGCTTTTATGTATTCTTTCTTTCATGGCGCTATTCGGGATTGGAATGCGCGGAATTAAGGTTGGTGCGTAGCACCCTCTGCCAACAACAATGTTTGTGAATTGCAGGGTATGAATGTAGATGCAGATTCATTTTCTATTTTAGGCATCTGAAAAAGAAGAAATACACAAAAGTAAAAGACGTTTGACTGCCTTTCGGAAGAAACAAAAACAGCTTACCGATACTGCTCAAAGGTTAATTTCTGCTGAGTAAAATTCCACTGATAGTTTTGACAGAACAATGAGATTACAATTGAAAGAAATGACAAAGTTTCTCAAAGATGTGTCGCTGAAAGGTTAATTTCGGAAGTTATGTTTTATGGCAAACTTGAACAGTTAACTATGCAATCTTCTATTAATGTTAACAATAATACAACTGATTATCATTCTGTATTATCACCATTCCACTCCAGTTATTCACATAGCCACAGACGGAATTGTGTTCCCAAGTAGCGATAATAACATGGTAATATTACATTCCGAATATAATCCTTCTTTTCACTCTGCACCCATTCCCAATCGCTACAGCTATACATTACGAATAGTTTCTCCAGAATTGCCATCACCACCACAAACATCTGTTAAGGGGGTACGTACAGTTATCAGGTTTAAAAAAAATGATTTTTTCTTTTGATACACAAAAATAGTTTTTTACTTTTGACATCATCTTGTTGAAAAAATATTTAAATATCTTTGACAGTGGGGGCGTTAAGCGTGAATAAGCGAAGTCCTGCATCATCGACAGCCACTTAAATCTTATTGCACTTGAAGGTAAACCAAATCTTTAACCTTAAATATCTCAAAACAGCAATTCATCAAATGGTTTTAAATATAACTTTTTTCCATATGCATAGATTTTTTTCAAATTTGCAGGACATGTTCTACACACTAATTACTACAGTCCTTACCATTATTGTTTATGCAGCTTTTCCCAAATGAAAAATATTCCTTTATGTTTAAGCAAATAAAAAATTAATTTCTTGAATTTTTTTTATAAATAACAAATATAGAGTTAGATATGTTATATTATTGGTTCAACTTATTGCCTTGATATTAGTTTACAATATTAAAAAAAACATTTCTGAAAAATTTCAAATACTATACCTTCTGTCATTAAAACCCTTCACAACAACATATTTTTACTGTCAATTTGGATGGTACATTAACCTATTGTTAAACAATATTTTTATTTTAAAAATCAATTTTTATATTTAGCTGTAACAGTTCTATGGAGCTATGAAATTTGAACCCTCAAATTTAAACAGATTTTGAGAAAATGACATTTCATTTTTTTTAAATATTTGTATCTGTTAGGTATACTAACCCCCTTAAAGAACATAACAGTTTTCCGGCACAATGTTCCCCGCCAAATGGAGTATTTGAAGGTGAAGGGACAGTTTTGAAAGGAATTTTTGTTTATGAAAAAATGATTGAGATTAAACTGAAAATAAAATTAAAAATACTTCTTGTGATAATTAAAAAAACTGTTACTATAAGTTGTCCTTGTCATGTTTGTTTAATAAAGAGGTTCTAATAAAAAAAAAAAAAAAAACTTTTTCTCACCCGTACACAGTTTTCTTTTAACTTTACAAATTTTTTCCCACGTTTCAGGAATTATTTGTAACAATAATTGTGCAGAGATTGCAGTACTGAACTTGAGATCAGCATACTCCCTAACCATTGCCAAATACTTAAGAGTTGCAATTAATCGTTTTTCCACTTAACAGATTCTCTCATGATGGTGTCTTGCTTCGTGATGAGAGGTTTTACTAATAGCTCGATGAAACTTTCTCTACCCATTCGCAAATAACTGCGATAATCATCAATGCCAAATTCTCTAATTAACTTTAGGTGGCTAAATTAATTTCTTTTCTTAAGCCATTCTTTAGCCCATATTCTTCTTTTGTCTTCTGAATTATCACTTAACGCTTATCTGTTGTTTCGATAAAACAGGTGGCATGATCACCATCTGACCGTAGCGACTGTCTAAAGGAGACTGCAGATCAGGCCTCATTTTATGGCTGATATATAGCCAGGCCAACCAAATCAGGTCGTCGTAGGGAGTGTCTTACAGGACTTTGCTTTTCAGAACTTCATAAAAACGTGTGAACCTAACACTTCTTGTCTTATTGAAATCATTATTTCCACATTTCTGGGAGAATCAAATAGCCTATAGTATCAAAATCAGTTTAGAGGTCTGGCGTCAGTGTGAAGATGTATGATGCTGAATCAAATTTTTGTGCCTGTCGACTAGGAATATAATTCATTTTACTTTTAATTTTTGTGTGTTTTAGGATGAGTATTTGTATTTACAATTGTACATATATGTTCTCGTGTTGATTATATAATACATGACATCTGGTAACTCAGTAGTTAAGGCACTTGTTTTCAAAACGTTTGCTATTCCGGTCGCGGTTTCGAATCCTGGTAGACGCAAGAGTTGTATTGGATCAAATGAACTTCCACGTTAAACTGTAGGTCCTCTCTATGGTGAACAACCTTACTTGTAACACTATGTGTACACACCAACAACAAAATTCAGTAAAACAAAGGCTTAACGTCCAAACGAATATACATGAATGACATATATGGACGTCATTAGCACTGGAGGAGAAATTAGCATCACGTTACTGCTGACAATAACGTAAGCTTGCAAGTAAACGAAAAAATCGCTCAGCACAGGGGTCGAGTACCTTAATATTACTTCAGCAGCGCTGGGGTTAAGAGATAGAAAGCTAAAAGTTAGGGTATGAAATGCTATAGAATTGAAAATGGAGGTGTCATAGGGTAGTGTATTGGGGCCAATGCTACTCGTTATTGTAAAAAATGATTATGTTGGTGGCTTACTATCAGGGGGTAGGTTTTTTACAGATGACATAATGTTATATAATAGGATCAAAACGGTAGAAGACTGAACAGCTGCAATAGGATCTGGAGAGGATATCTAGCTGGGCAGGTCAACATGGGATGAACATAAATGCAAAGGAGAATCAGCTTATTAGGCACACAAATAAAAAACAAGGTTGTTTATGATTATAGGGTGGGGACAGAATTATTTTTTGAACGACTGAAGTGTAAATATCTTGGCATAACATTTGATAATAAACTTGACTGGTCAGGAGACATTGGACAGATAGTAGGAAAAGGTTTCAAAATCCTTCTCTTATTGGAAAGAGTGATTACCATGGGAACCGAAATCTGAAGCGTATCGAACAAGCATCTTCCAGAATGCCAACGATAAGCGTTAAGCTCGTCACCAAACACTCGGCTAGCAATAAGAATACTGACGATAAAGATTAATTACACACACAAACTTAATTACTTTCTGGAATATTTTTAGGATCCAAGAACAACTAGCTTTCTTAGCAGAAATCTTTATCTACGTCTGCTGAAACAGAACAACCTTAGGGGGCATCCATAAATTACGTGAGGTGTTTTTCCGGAATTCCAGACCCCCACCCCCCTCTGATGAGACTTTGTGAGATCTGGTCCGACCACCCCCCCCCCCCCCCATGGTGAAATTCGTTCCGTGAGACCCCCCCCTAGAAATCGCCCTCGCAACTTTTTGAGAGCTTTTTTTTAGGTTTCACCCTTCCAAAGCCAGTTACACCCCCATTTTCCGATGAAATACCCCCCTAAAATCGACTTTAGCGTCATTTGTAGACTTTTTTTTTTTAGCTTTACAGTCCAAAAAAATTTCGAAAATCTCACGTGAGATTTCCGTTGACCCACCCTCCCCCTTGGTGAGATTTCACCGGACCCACCCCCCTTATTTCACCTCACGTAATTTATGGACGCCCCCTTAAGGTACTGAATGTTTAGTGGCCAAGCCGAATCCCTGCCATCGCTATCAAAAGTGTCGAAATTCCACTCCAGATTTTACCATGTCGTGGTACCAGTACATCTGTTACCCGACGGTGTGGTTGAGTGATCTGAGCCCAATACTTGATCAGGTAGACACAACACAACCGGGCACGAGCCCGGGCCCTGCATACCGGCCGTCCTCACTGCGGTTTTCGGGCGGTTTTTCAAAAACCATCAAAGCTAATGTCAGTAAGGTCTCCATCTCTCCAATCACCACCTCATAAGCTACACATTTCACAAACAAAAAATACACTTACCATACAAAGAACGTAGTTACGTGTTTCACATACAGATGGAAATACTTTACTTCCTCCATTAGTACGTAGTGCTATCTGGTAATAGGTATGAAATACTTTGCGTCAGCGATGGAATGCTGCCGAAAAATCAAGACTCCAAATTTGACCATGCCAGTGATGAGTAAAACTCAAAATGTTGGGAAAAGGTGGTGAGTAAAAAAAGAAGTAGCAGTATACCTGTTGTGTGAAGTACTTTTAAAATTACTGGATGACCAGTGAGGATATTTCGTGAATACGATGAATAGTAAATTTGGTGGTTTGTAATAGGATGAAAGAAGAACAGCCTCATTTGTATCAATTGTTAATTTGTTTAGGGTAATAGGTACATAAGAAAAGTCGGCGCCAGTGTAGCAGTTTATTAATATCTCTGTGATATGTGCAGCTGCAATCTAGCGACTTTCACAATTATTACTATTGTCCTTCAAAGGTCAAATTCCGAAAAAAATCGTTCTTAATTTATAATGTTGCCTAATGGTGACATTACTCTTAAAAATGATACTTCATTTATCGATTTCGCTTTGATATTAAGGTAGATAAATGGCTCGCAAGCAAAAAAAGGAAATAATGATACTTTTGGCTTTTAACGGACAAATTCAGAAAAATTTCTATCTTATAAAATGACGTGACCAAAGCAGAGACATTAATCTTTAAAATGATACCTCATTTATCTATTTCGGTTAGATATTAAAGAAGATAAATGGCTCGTGTCAAAAAAATACGTTATGGAAATAATGATACATTTGCCCTTTAAGGATCGAATTCAGAATAATTCTTGTCTTAAAATATGATGTGATCAAAGTGGATACCTTAATCTTTAAAATGATACCTCATTTATCTATATCGGTTAGACATCAAGAGAGATAAATGGCTCGTGACACAAAAACGCGTGGAGAAATATCGATTCTTTTGTTCTGTAAGGGTCTAATTCGTAAAAAGTCCTTTCCTAACCTATGATGTCACCTAAGCGAAGATCTTAATCTTTAAAATGACACTTCATTTATAGATTTCAGTTAGATATCCAGGTAGAATAAGGGCTCGCAAAAAATCTGGATTTTAGAAATATTGACATTTTTGCCCTTTAAGGGTCGAATTTGGAAAAATTAGTTTCTTAAAAAATGATGGGACCAAAGCGGATAGGTTAATCTCTAAAATGATACCTCATTTATCGATTTCGCTTAGGTATGAAGTTATGAACGGAGATACTGGCTTGGGACAAAAAAAATACATACGATGATTATTATTTTGTTATGGCTTTACGTCTCGTCAACTTGTAGGTCATAAGAGGCGAGAAGGGATTGGGGTTAAGGAATTCGGCTATGCACTTTTGAATGAACCATGTTCTCATTCGCCTGGAGTAATTTCGGGATACCACGCCAAAAAGAAATCTGGATGCCCGCTCTGGTATTCGAACCCGCGTCGTCCCGAATGCGAGGCGAGAGCGTTACCGCTTACCCACCACGCTTCCAAGAGAAGAATTCAAGCGCCGCACGTGATTTTCTTGATTTATTTGAATTGGTTCTGGGTGAACGACCCGTCCGTCCCGAAATAACTTGTTTTGATGTAACAGCTGACTGCCCATTGAGCTCAATTGACGAACGGGGAATACGCTCTCCATATCACAAACCACTTTGATTCCAGCACGCTGACATACAATGAGAGTGAATAACAAAGGCGTCTGTTATCTGAAACAACAAATACAGGAGGATGTTTTGAATAGTCTAGTAATTCAATAGGTCTCTTCAAATCAGAAAACGAGGACTCATTATTGAAATGTATGCTGAATGGTCTCAGTAATATTTACATATACACTTTCACGAACAGAATTAAACATGAAGGGACATTAGGAGTAGTGTTATATCAGTTTTAGACATCTGCTTGAATAACACATGTAATTTTAGTCGTATTTTGAACTGATTTCATGATTTACGAACTACATCCAACCTACTGAAATATTACACAGTCTCTTGAACAACGGAGGCAAATATATCAACATTTTTTTTTTTTTTTTTTTTTTTTTTTTTTTACGCTGTAGTGAAATCTCCATTTGAATCACACCTGACGAAGACAGCGGAGCTAGCCGTGCAAATATCGTGTTTTTACAACACATTCCAGCGATACACCCTCAAAGATTTCATTGCAATCTTATGCCACGAAAGTATCTGTTCTTACTTCCTTTAACGTTTCTTGTAGAGCAAATTTTCTTTACTCAAAACCTACTTGTTACTGTAGGTACATTCAATCTCCTTCTAACGCAGTTATTTGATTACTTAATTCATAAAATGAATTTAATGTCATCTCAACCAAAATTTAAAAAAAATACGTTTGAACTTTTTAACAATGAAACTGAAGCATCTATCTGTTTGCCAGGCCCCATATACAGTTATCTCTGGTGGTGCGAAAGCTTAATGGTGTATACTAATCAATAATCATCTATGGAAATGTGAGAAACTCGACTTCCTTGAATTCCATATTCCTTTTCAATCACTTGTCTACAAGCCGTACAGCACCATGTTTAGATTCAATTTTTGTATAAAAATATCGCATTTATGAGTTCTATTTACTCTTATCCAATACATTTTGACTATTTTTTGGCGTGAATTTGTTCTAAGTACCTGGCGTTAACTAGAGATTTTATATTCATTCACACGTTGTATATATGATATATTAATATTTGTAACATAGAAACTCTATGACTTTTTCTACGTTTAAGCTTCGTAGACAAATTGTTTAAGTGTACAGCATATATTTCCAGACACAGATTCAATATTCTGCTGACTTAGACCTTAACCCTTAACCCCTGTTTGGGTTAATACTTGTTTGAAATTAGCTGCGGAACAAAATTTAGTTGAAGTGATGTCTGAAAGTAGCGTTTGGCTATCCAAGTAAACCTGCTACTGTACTAGCAAAAAAATCATATGGCAAGAAAGATCAGTTTTCAGTAATCAGAAAGAAACATTACACAACACTTTTGATATCGCAATAGGTGTTAGCAGGATTCTGTAGAACTCCACAGATCCTGCAAACCAGTGTTTTTTTTTTTTTTTTTTTTTTTTAGTAGATACACTCGCGTCGGCCTTCTGCTGCCATATCCCATGGGTGTCAAATTTCGCTGTACTGTACGCAAGACATATCTGTCTTGGGTTAAACATTGATTGTTGCTGTTCTTTGACGCAGTGTTGCCTGTCTGTAAACACTGACACCTCGACGGAGATGTTGCTGATCTAGGTCATTATTAAGCAGATGTGGTCGGCCAACGCGTTGTCCATAGCGAGAATTAATGCCGAAAAAGAATTACGTACTTACGCCACGCTATTGAAATTGTGGATCTACGAATGGTGTAATTCATCAAAGTCTGTTAATTCATGTAGTGTGCCCATTAATCACATCAGAACACCTTTCACACGACTCACGAGAGTACAAATTAAAGCCACGACATTGCGCGGCACATTTAAAAGTTTCTTCCGTAGCTCTATCGCCATGTTCTTATTTGACCGAGCGTGGTGGTATAACAGCTAGCGTTCTGGCCTCGCATTCGGGAGGACGGCGGTTCGAATCCCCGTCCGGGCATGATAGGCATCCAGATTTGTGTTTTCCATGGCTTACCAAATCACTCCAGTTGAATGCCGGGATGCTTCCTTCAAAAGGCCATGGCCGAATTCCTTCCCATTCCTTGCCCCCCCCCCCCCCCATCCTTACCCGTCTCTAAAGACCTCGCTGTTAGAGACGTTAAGCAAAAAAACAAACCTTATTTGAATTTTCCTATTGCATGACTTTCGGCACTTCATTGTATTTATTAGATGGGAGACATTAGACATGGAGCAAATAATGATAATAATAATAATAATAATTTACTCAGAACCAGAAAAAATTGAATCAAATAGAGATAAAACTAAACTTATTAAAAAAATTATTGCTTAAAATGCCAAATTTGCAGTAGACATACAAAATTCTGTAAGTACAGGGTTAATATGAATGGTTGAAGCGATTTCAAAAATTTACTACAGTTAAATTCTTTGACATATTGTCACAAAACCTTACAGCCATACAGAAAAATTAAAAAAGGTTTTTTTTCAGGGTATATGTTGATGATAGGGCTTGGAGGGATTTTGGTCAAAAAATTAGGAATGATGCATGGAAGGGGTAAGGCGATCATTACCACAAGCTGGCGCTCGATTTCATGCATAAGGGAGTGGCGAGGTTTTCTTTTGTTGGTAAGAGTGTCAGGGATTGGAAAATTCGTAAATCTGAAAAGTGAATAGGGAAGGAATTTAACACTGCAACCTATAAAAGAAATGGGGTAATTAGATGACTAGGCGAACTGCCATCAGTGCGTTAGCTCCATCGGAATTAAATTAATAATAATATCGAATCGATAATCAGGTTCTTGCCACACTCGGTGCAGCATGTCCATATCAATCTGTTGACGCCAGCTGGTTTGTTGGTAGAAGAGGCTGAAAACTATACACACACAACACTACACACACACAAAAATCGCATGAGGTTATGCCAGGAGAGCTTGGAGGCATGCTGATCATCATCGCCTGTTACCATCTTGACTGACTGCTCACGTCTGCACTCTCGTGGCAGAAATTTGAAACGACACGGCGGCAAAGGTTTTTGAGTTTTTCTAAACGACTGTTAAGTTTTGTGACAATATGTCAAATAATACAGCTACAGTAGATTTGTGAAATCGCTTCAATTATTTATAGTAATCCTATAATCAAAACAGCTTCTTTATGATTCAAGGTTGAAGATGTGTTACGATCTGAGTTGTTAAGTTGCGGGCAGGTAATGATAGTGTGGACGTGTTGTTACGAAATGTGTATCGCTGGCCAGACGAGGCGACAAGAAGTTCCGGCTGACGCAACAGTAGCTGAGCTCTTGTAAGAAGCTTGCACGCTTAGCGACCAATCCCTGCTGACATCACGTTCGCTACCGTGCGTCAAGAACGGAGGCGAATTTCTGTCGCAGCACTAAACACACTAAAGGCAACAGAATTTGTATTTTCAGATATCTCTTGGATAAAACTTTATCCTTTGGATATGTAGTTTTTCTATGTTCTGCTCGTTTCTGTCGCTGTTTTTGCGCTTTAAACATATGTTGGGCTATCTTAGGCTAATAAAATTGCTTTCAACATTCCTCAGCAGTTTTACGGTATAAAATCTCATCACACCTCTAAATCTTGATTACAAATACTTTTTTTCTTTTTTATAACTCTGATATCGGTATTTTTAAGCGGTCTAGCTCAGTGGTTAAGGCGTTTGACTGGAGATCGAAAGGACCCCGGTTCGATTCTCTACCTGTGCGGGATTTTCTCTGTCACAGATTGCTGTGTATCGTGAAGTATTCCAGAAAGCTCCGGATTCCAAGCTATACTGGAGATCCCCTTTACTCGGTAGGATTACTGGGTTAGGCTAGATTAAGGAGGAAGGAACTGGCCACCCTACCTCCAATACCAGGCTAAATATACCTTCTTCGGGAGGGTTCAACAACGTTCGGGGTTAATACCAAGTTACCAACGTTAGCTACTAGCATACCAGTATTTTATGAAGGAAGTCATTTCAGTCTTTTGGATTACTAAGGACGACTTACCTTTTTTTATTAGCTTTGGGTTTCTCGAGACGACTTAATTCACATACTTGGTAAACGTTTCCGGAATTTGTTTATTTGACTATGCCACGATTTTATAATAAGTATTATGTACATCTCAAAAGATGATACTCCGTAAAACAACCGAGCGTGGTGGGTGAACGGTTAACGTTCTTGCTTCGCATTCGGGAGAACGCAGGTTCGAATCCCCGTCCGGGCATTCAGATTTGGGTTTTCCATAGTTTCCCCAAATCACTCCAGGTGAATGCCGGGATGCTTCCTTCAAAAGTCCATGGCTGAAGTCCTTCCCGTTCCTTGTCCCCAGTCCTATCCCGCCTCTAATGACCTTAGCCGTCGACAAGGCGTAAAGCAATAAGTAAAAAAAAGGAAAAAAAACCGTAAAACAGCAGCTACCTTTGACGTGGATCCAGTCTAAAGTTCCAAATGTCATCATCAACAGTTTTCTGCACTAAAGGGTGTCCATTAAGTACGTGTGTACAAATAGGGAGGTGGTCTGGACTAGGGGGGGAGGGGGAGGGTCGACAGAAATCTCTGATTGCCGCCCAAAAAGAAAAAACAAAAAAGCTCCAAAATCACGAGATCGATCTCATGTTAGCGGAAAGGGAGGAGGGGGGGGGGTTGTCCCACCAGATCCCACCAAACCTCACCAAAAATGGGGGGTCAAAGTTGTAAGAAAGAAACAGCTTAATTAATGGAGGGTCCCTCTAGCTGTTTTCCACATCGCTGCTCTCCATGCTCTCTTGTCTTCATGTCCATGTAGTTGCCGTCTTCTTTCATGTATCTGTGATCTTGTACCTCATTCTTCCTCTGACTCTCCTGTTCCCTCCAAGGCGTCTATTAACAGGCACTCCCCTCTCAGTGAGTGTCCCATTCAGTTCTTCTTCCTCTCTGTTATGAGTTTCCTCCTTTCATCAACCCTTTGCAGCACTTCAACATTTCTCACTTTATCCATCCAGTTTATCCTCTCCTTTCTCCTCCACATCCACATCTCAAACGCTTCTATCAGTTTTCATCTTCTCGTATCGGTGTCCACGTCTCTGTCCCATAAAGAGCCACACTCCACACAAAACATTTTCAAAGTCTTTTCTTCAGTGTTTTACCTACATTTCCAGTTTATAATCGCATCATCCTATTAAACGCTTCCTTCGCTACAGCGTTCCAAATGTAACTATTCGTAGTGCTCAACGCTATGCTCCCTTCACCATGATGATAGACAATGGATGCAAACTGTAAGAAGACAAAATATGATCCATAAACTGATTTCATTAGAATATACTAACATGGTAATTGGTAAAGTATTAAACTGTTTGTGCAACAAAAGGGCAATGCTTTACTGATGTTGACGTGCCAAACGTCATGGGAGACCCTTCAACAACATGTAGGGCTCGCCTTACCTTCTCGAAGCGCACCAGCTCTCTACAGACTCAATCAGTCATTGGAAGTCCCAAAATTGTTCTGCAACAATACTGTCTCTATTGCCGATAGTAACTGCTTGGCGAACATATCTCGAATATTCTCCACGGGTTTCAAAAATGCCATACAATTGTGCATGACGAACAGTGGAGGTAACCAAAAATCGTTGAACAACAACAAGTGGACCAAAACATGCGATCCGTTCAAGGATTAAACTACGTGGCCCCATTTTCCCCACGATAAACTCCCCCCCCCCTTCCGCGTATCTGCCTCGACATCACCCCCCCTCCCGGGTGAGTCACCAGAATTTTCCCTATTAAGTTCAGAAGACATTTTACTGTTTTCTCTTGACAGACTGTGATTTAAATTATTGCGTATATAATGAACACAACTGATGTTTGCGTTATGTATTTTTCTATAATTATAAATATTCTCACTGAATAAGCCACTAGCCACTCCTGCAAATGATCAGTTATTGGGAAAAAAATCTCTTTCCCACGTCCTGTCAGTGATCCTTTTCTTCTTGAGATGTTACTAAAAACATTCTCGTTCTTTCATTCATCGATTTTCACTAATTGATAAAATAGAACAAACTATACCAGCCGCGTGAAAAAAAAAGTAGAGATGCACTTTTTTGTTTTCTTTTGCTTCAGTTCTGTCACCTTTCTTTCTACTTTACCAGGAAATTATTATTTGATCTACTTGAAACATTTCTATAATGTCTAATGATGAGCAATCCCAGGTTGATTTGGTTCTATTAGACTTTAAAAAAGCTTTCGACACTGTGCCTCACACTAGGTTACTTAGGAAACTTCGTGGCTACGGCATATCTAGACAAATATGCGACTGGGTTGCAGGCTTTCTGGAAGGCAGAACACAGTGTGTAGTTCTCGACGGTGAGCGTTCATCACTTACTGAAGTGAGGTCCGGGGTTCCTCAGGGAAGCGTGATAGGGCCTCTGTTGTTTCTCATATATATTAATGATTTGTGCGACATAATAAGTGGGATAAAAAGATTATTTGCCGATGATGCTATTATTTATCGTGAAATCACAACCCAGGACGACTGCGCTTTGTTACAAGACGATATTATGAAAATAATTGCGTGGAGTAAAGATTGGCAGTTGGAGTTAAACGCTAAAAAGTGCCAAGTAATGCATATAAGTAAAAAGGTGACACCATTTAGCTTTGAATATACTATTAATCGCACTGTCCTTGGAACGGTAGATTCCACTAAATACCTAGGGGTAACAATTCGTAATAATTTGTCATGGAATGAGCATATCGAGAATGTAATTGGGAAAGCAAATTGTATGTTTCGATTTCTAGGTCGTAATTTAAAACAATGCACTCCGGACGTTAAATCGATTGCATACAAGTCACTAGAATATTGTTGTTCTGTATGGGATCCCCATCAAAAGGGATTAATGGAGGCATTAGAGATGGTCCAAAGACGAGCCGCCCGATTTGTGACAGGTATATATAGTTGGAGGGAAAGTGTAAGTGCGATGTTGAAGGAGTTAGGTTGGGAAGATCTGGAGTAGGGTTGTAGCGGATCTCCAAATCCGCATCCGCAAGTGCGAAAGTTTCGCATAGAATTGGACATCCGCATCCGCATCCGCAAATTTTAAAGCGGATGTGTGTGTGTTTTTTTTTCTGGTTCTAACCCTCGTATTCGTCCACGCCCGTAGGGAGATTTATATATAGCCTATTGTTTTCTCTTTATATAAATTCGGCATATCGTCGCTCAGCTAAAACCACCAAGCTTTTATTACTATTTTTACGGTCCTGTTATAAGAATAACAATGACTTGGGCGGTATTGTTAGCTAAGCGACGGAACTTGTATGTAACAAAGAGGTGCTTTGTTGTGCGTTTGCGGTGGAGCTACCTTCTAAGGTGACCGACTAAAAGGGCTCAGGTGAAATTTGCACTCAAGGGTCGCCCTCCTGGAAGGATGGTCTATAATCCTCTACCTTCCTGGAAGGACGGAGTCGCCGGAAGAAACGTACAGTCAAGCCCTGATGGCTTCTAAGGCTTTTGAAGCAACACAATTGTCGAATACTGATCTGACAGGTTGAAAAATTGCCAATCTGTCATGTAAATACAGAAGAAATTGTATCTCTTTACTATTTTTAGTTCTGAGTATTGTAAAATATCGTCCGAACACCGCCTTCGTAAGCCAGTAATTAAGATCCAGCACAAAGAGTTAAATTCACTAAAGCTTCTTTATTCTCTGTCTTACCACAGAAAATAAAATCTTAACTACTAAAGCCTACAGACTAAAATCCAGACATAAAGAGTTTTTACTTAAGTACCCATTTTACTCCGTGAAAGAATTTTCTTATTAGGATTTAGTAATTAAAGATGACTGACAAAATGGTGTATGGGAAACTATGGAAAACCCAAATCTCGGTATGGAAATCATTACTAAATGAATATAACAATGAAAATCGGCTCCCGCTAACTGAGGGTCCTCTATTGTGGTGGAAAATGAATACTAAATTCGAAGCATTTGCACATATAGTGCGTGCTTATCTGTCGCCTCCTCCCGGTTCTGTACCAAGGGAACAACTTTTTAGTGGAGCAAGTTTAATTTATGATCCACTCAGGAATCGATTAGAAGGAGACAAAGCAGCAAAATTAATGTTTATTAAATATAATTTGCCACTTTTAGGCTTTAACTATTAGATTAGTGTAGCTTCTCTGCTAAGTAAACATTATCTCAGTTAGTTTTGCTTGTGCTTTTTAAATATTTATTGCCAGAAATAAATAGTTTTCTAATTGCTCTAATTGACATAGCAATGATTTTATTATGGTTTACTTAACTTACTAATGGATTTAATTTGATTCTATAAAGAAGTTTGTAGTTTCTAAAATGTTCTGTTCCAAATCTAAGGGCAGACTTATTACTTCTTATCAAGAGAAGACTTTTTGTATATTTTAAGCTTATTTTCAATAAAATATTAAATAATAACTAATATAAAAATTGCACTTCCACTTTCGAAAAACATCCGCTTCCGCAAAACATCCGCATCCGCGGATGTCAGCCACTGGACATCCGCATCCGCATCCGCATCCGCAAAGATCACATCCGCAACAACCCTAATCTGGAGCACCGAAGGCGTTGCTCTCGACAGAAGCTAATTGAAAAATTCTCGACTGACATATTTCGGAATGACAGTAAACAAATATTGCTACCAGCAACATTCATATCCCGGAATGGCCGCGAAAATAAGACAGGAGAAATCAGGGCCAGAACCGATTCATTTCTATACTCATTTTTTCCACGAGCGATTAGGGAGTGGAATAGAAAGGATTTACCGGGCGACTAAACATAAAATTCGACAGGAGCAGCTTTCGATAAAGTACTCCGGCCATCCTGATCTGGGTTTTCCATGGTTTCCCCAGATCGCTCCATGCGAATGCTGGGATGATTCCTCACAATAGCCCATGGGTGCCTCCTGCCATATCCCGTATATCCCTTCCAAACCATTACCTTCCCGGATAGGTGCAATGCACCCTCCGCCACACACCTTTAGTGAATCGCGGAGTAATAGTAATAGTAGTAATAGTAATGAAAACTCTCTGGAAAACCATTTTCAATAAACCTCTTAAAATTTATTGTACTACACCACCATACATCACATTTTGAACTTGAAAAACACTTCAAGGAGCACTATAATTAAAGTTGCACTTAAATTCACTTGACAGAACTAAATTAGAATTATTATATCAACGAGCGGTATGGTCACGCGGGAGATACTAGTTAGAACAGCGTTATTTGAAACCATCAAGACAATACGAACTACCACTGCCTTGGAAAATCTGCTGTAACTTCTGTGAATTTGAGTCTGGGTACGGCATATCTAATGTTTTTGGAATCGTGATGCGCCGGCCGCTATGAAGTCAGGTTACGAGTACATGCATGCGCAGGCAGCATTCTAAGCATAAATTACATATGGAGATAATTGGATGACGAAAAAAAAGTCGCCATGGTGTTGTGTGTTCTGTACCTTATTTTAACTGTGACAAATATTATGGGTGAAAAGCTACATGCCTCTGCTCGGATTCTCCTCCCCCCTTACCCTCCCTCCCACGTAGCCCAGTGTAGACTTCTACCCAACCTCCCCTACCCCTAGACCGAAACACGTAGTTGTCAGGCTGATAACTTGTTTGCAGAGATATTACGTAAAAAGAGTAGAAGTGAACAGCGACTACGTAGAAAAGTAAAGTAGGTTTAAAGAGAACTAAAACCGTCAATAAAACTTTTTGTAGCGAATATTTTGTAAGTATTATTAACAAACGGCAAAGATGGATAACAATAGACTTACAAAAATAATTTTCAATCATGTTTACAAAAGTAAGAAGGGCAACCAGTGGATCCAAGGAGTAAAGAAAGATATGATTGAGATCGGAATAACAGAAGATTTAATACAAGACAGAGCAACTTTTAGGAGATTGATCCAAAATTTCAAGGGTTTCCAGGAGAAGGAGAAGAGGAAATGTAGCAACATATGGACAGCAGAAAGGAGGAAACAGCAAAGTGAGAGGATGAAGAACTATTGGAAGTCAAGAAAAGAAGCATCGAAATGAACGCACGGGATTACTTTTCGTGGTCCTTAGATGGCCGATATCGGAGAGAAGAAGAAGAAACGGCAGGAAAGATTTCCAGGAAAGGACAAGGGGTAAGGTAATAAGATTTGGATTCAAGAAAAGAGGAAATTGCAAAATGAAAGGAAAAAAAAAAACCTATTGTAAGTCAAGAAAAGAAGCATCGAGATGAAGGTACAATATTGATTTTCGTCGTCTCTGGATGGCCCTTAATTTTCGAACACGTCTCGTAATTGAAACTGTACGAAGTTGTTCCGAGGTTGGAATAATTTTTCTTATCTCACCCACCGTGTTAAAAACAAAATCCGATTAACATCTTGATCAGCAACGCTTACAAGAGTTATAACTAATAACATGGAACAGCGGTGGTAGCAGTCAATGGATAATGCTACAGACGGAGCCAGGCAGATGTACAGCAGCAACAACAGTTTAACCACCCACAGGCTGTTTCCCCGCGCTAATGTACAACATAAATATTATTCCGAGCCCTTCATGTTGATGCGACGAGAGAAGTTCGGGAGTTTGGGCGTTGTTCTCTAAAAACAACCGAAACAACACTGGGAACTGGTGCGCCACCCACCTCTGAAAATCGCAATGGAAGGCACCAGAATGTTCATACTAATACGCGTATTCCTGAAATACTGCAAGCATTTCTTTAGTCTCTGTTTTTCTGAATTTATTTGTTTAATATTAATATCTCTATACGTTTTTATCATTTCACCATCTGTTTAATAGACTGCACGAAGTATTGTGGTAGCGGTCATGAATTATTTATGTTTGATGATTTTAAGTATGGCAGTAAGGTGCTTAAGCTTATTTCTAACAGAAGAAGGGAACTAATAAAATAAAAAATTAATGGAGAGAGGCCTGAACGATTTTAGCTCAGGAACTTTCAACCATTCGCCACCACATATTATTTCCAAAAATTTCATGTTAAACACAATTAACGATGCTTCCTTATCTCACAGGGAACTAGACGCGTTATTTTAGCAAATTCTTTGGAAAAGTTATCTCTATAATTTCATGGTTTTAAAATATTGATCTGTCTGAAGCACTTAATTTAGAAATGAGTGTTACTTTGACTGCTTAATTTAAAATAAAATTTGTGGAACAACACAACGCATCGCAGTTATGTTAGCAACTTAATATAATTGCTTAAGAATATTAAATAGAGTACGGTAACGTTCTGACCTCGCATTTGGGAGGACACGGATTCGAAACCCGTTTGGCCGTACAAATTTCGCTTATGCTTAAGGCTTTACGCCTCGTCGACGTCGAGGTCATTAGAGGCGGACGCCGGTTCGAATCCCCGTCCAGACATCCAGATTTGGGTTTTCTATGGTTTCCCCTACTCACTCCAGGCGAATGCCGGGATGCTTCCTACAAAAGGCCATGGCCGAATTACCTCCCGTTCCTTGTCCCCTGTCCCATCCCACCTCTAATGACCTCGACGAGGCGTAAATCCCTAAATAAAAAAAGGAAGTCATTAGAGGCGGGAAAGGATTGGAGGCAAGGAACAGGAAGGAATTCGACCATGGCCTTTTGAAGAAAGCATCCCGGCATTCGTCTGGAGTGATTTTGGGAAACCATGGTAAACCCAAATCTGGATGCCTGGACGGGGATTCAAACCTGCGTCCTCCCGTACAGATTTCGGTTTTCCAGGATAACGCCATCGTCGAATTCCTTCCCGTCCTTGCCTCCTGTTCTTTCCCGTTTATAATGATCTCGAGGTCAACGAGACATTAAGGCATAAAAAATCATCGCGAAGTGCAATTAGTAATTGCGTTACTACGAGAACTTCCCAAAGAAGATCTAAGTCACGACTGTATCTGATCACCTGCTTGCCAGGTGAATGAGGCGTGGCAGTGAAGTTCCCTCGCACATGATAGATGTAAGTGGTTTACACAAGGACAGATAGAAGAACAAAAAAACCGACAACTGGGTTACGCAACCTTGCCTCGCTACTAGTATCACAGCTTACAGAACAAATACCGTTCTTCAATAAGTAATACAAACGGACAAATCTGTTCATTTCTATGCGACTAAATCCGTTTACCTACTTTATAAATCAAGAAAAAATTCATACACCTAGGCAACGTAAGTTTGTTGACACACCAAGTTCCAACCGATGTATGAAAAAGCTCTTAAACTACTCCACTGCGTATTTTGACTATCCAACACATATAAATGCCGTTTTCCTTTTTTTGGTTACGTTTGTTTACTGTTCTTCAGGCAGAACCTAATATATCTCTGAAACAATCATTTAACACACTGAGCTACTGCTTAAGTATTGGGACAGAGGCACAGAGGTTATTGTTGTAGGTCGCCTTCAACGAAAAGAACGGTTACGTGTTTAATATTTCAAGGAGCCATTTATTTAAAGAAATGCTCCACATTTCATAACGAACTAAAAAAATATGAAGTCTTACATTACGTTACATTGTCCAGGAAGTTATCTGATCTCTGGCTGCAGTGTTGAACGAATCACTTATTCCGCTGTCTTGTAATTACCATCACCCACATATTATAATCCACCAGACTTGACAGAAAGGAAGAAGTACTAGACAGTGAGGTTTTTCCTGATGGTTACAGAGTGTACCGCAGAGATAGAGGAGCAATTGGTGGAGGAGTCTTCATACTAGTTAGCAAAAACTACCACAGTTCACTGGCGTTCATAGATCAAGACCATGAGTTACTTGGGGTAGATTTCTGGGGTAATAAAAAAGAAAAAAATCAGAGTGTTGGCTGTTTACCGCAGTGGAAGAATGACAGAAGAGGATGAGGCTCTTGGGGAGAAATTAAATTCATACTCAGATCTCAGAGGTGAGAATAGAATGATCATTACCGGCGGGGATTTAAATTTACCAGGTGTAAACTGGGAAGGGAATAAGATAAATAAAACAAGGGAACAAAGATTTGCAAATATCTTAATAAGGGAAGGAGGATTTACACAAGTGGTTGAGCAAAACACTAGGGGACAAAATATTTTGGATATATTTGTAATTAAGCCCAATGAAAACCTTTTGAGGTATCAAGTAACTGAAGGAATAAGCGACCATGAAGCAGTTCTGATGGATATTAGAGGATTCAGTAAACCAGCAGCCAAAATTGAAGGGGGAAATAGGTACAATTATAAAAAGGCACAGGTTTCAAATTTTAACAGATATTTCAGAGAAAAATTCAGCAAATGGAAGGAAGGCTCAGGTACAGTAGAGTCAAGGTGGGAAGAGTTCAAGGAGATAATTAGAAAGGGGGAAGAAAAATTTATTCCAAAGCAGAAAATAAAGAGAAGTAGAGAGCCTATGTACTATAATAGGGAAGTGAGGAGGTTAAAGAGGTTGGTAAGAAAAGAACATAACACAGTTAAGAGACAGCAGGGTAGTAAGGAATATTTAAAACAACTAAACAAGGACTTAATAACAGCAAAGAAAATGGCTAAAGATGGGTTTATGAAGAATATTGTCAGTGCAGGAGGACCATTGACTGATGCATCTAAAAATTTCTATGGCTATATCAGGAAACTGAGGGGAAGAAAGGGTGTAGAGACACTTATAGATAAGGATGGAGAAGAAGTTACTGACGATTTGAAAAAGGCAGAGATTTTGAGTAACTGGTTCAGTGAAAGCATTAGGGACAATGAATCAGAAACAGGAGGGTCTAATTCGGAGAACGAGCTTAACAACACAATTAGAAATGACGATAGTAAAAAATTTGATATCCATCCTGAGGAAATCATGAAGGAAACAAGAAAGCTGAAAAAAAATAAAGGGGCTGGTGAAGATAATATTACTACAGATATCGTAAAGATAGTCGGATATGACATTGTACCATATCTTGAAATATTATTTAAATTGAGTCTAGACACTTGCTGCTTACCACAGGAGTAGTACCGGTACATAAGGGAGGGGTGAGAAATAGAGTTGAGAATTACAGGCCAATCAGTTTGACATCAGTGGTAGGTAAATTAATGGAAAGATTGATATGCAACCACATCAGAAATATATGTGAGGAACGTAAGTGGTTTTCAAGCAGGCAACATGGTTTCAGGCAAGGATATTCATGCGAATCTCAGTTGGTGGGATATATGCAAGATATTTCAGATGAAATGGACAAGGGAGGCCAAATTGATAGTGTAGCACTAGATCTGTCTAAGGCGTTTGACAGAGTAAGCCATAAAATGGTAGTAAATAAGGTAAAAACCATTGGAGTGGATAAGAAAGTCATTTGCTGGGTAGAAGAATTTTTAAAAGGTAGAAAACAGAAAGTTAGGGTAGGAAAAGTAGTATCAAAAGAAGTGGAAGTAAAAATGGGTGTGCCACAGGGTAGCGCATTGGGACCATTGCTATTCATTATTCTAATGAATAATTGTGTTGATTGTTTACTATCTGAAATTAGATTGTTTGGAGATGACATAATGCTGTATAAAAGAATCAAAACGATAGAGGATTGTAAACAGTTGCAGGGTGATCTGGACAGGATATCTAATTGGGTTGATAAACATGGAATGAAGATAAATGCAAGGAAGAGTCAGCTTATTAGATACACAAATAAAAAACAAAAGGTTAATTATGAATATAAGGTGGGGAAAGAATTGCTTGCTGAAGATTTGAAATGCAAATATCTTGGAATTACTTTTGATAACAAACTTAACTGGGCAGGACACATAGGACAGGTGGTAGGAAAAGGTTTCAAAGTTCTGCACTTGTTGGAGAGAGTGATGAGGGGATGTACGAGAGAAGTCAAGGAATTGGGTTACAAAACTTTGGTCAGACCATTGCTCGAATATGGTAGTGTAGTATGGGACCCTCATTTTACGTATCAAATACAGGAGTTGGAGAGGGTGCAAAAAAGGGCTGCTAGATTTGTTTCTGGAAATGATCGCAGAATGCAGTCAGTGACGGATATGATAAAGGAGCTGGAATGGGATTCATTGCAAGACAGGAGGAGAATGAGGAGTGTCATGGGAGTATACAGGGCATATACTGGCGATGAGGCATGGAAAGATATTGCAATAGGTATGAAAAGTAGTGCATGGAAGGGAAAAGATAACCATGACCACAAGCTGGCACTCGATTTCAGGCACAAGGGTGTAGGAAGATTCTCTTTTTTAGGTAAGGGTGTCAGGGATTGGAATGAGTTGCCAAGAGAAGTGATGAATAATTTACCGAAAACTTTGAAAGAATTTAAAGATAAAATTTGCAGAGGGCAAATGTAATTAGGTGCAGGATAGGGGGAAGATGGGTGTGTAGGGAAATTGCCACCGGAGCCTGTGCTCCATTGCAATTAAATTAAATTAAATTAAAAGCAATTCTGATGGATGTAGTGAATGAAGTGACTGATAAAAATCGACCAAATTGAGATTACGGGTCATTATTTCTTTATCCATAACTAAATTGTGGACCCTGTAACATGGATAATTTCATATCCACAAGCATTAGATCTTTTTTTATTTAAGAAAGTTACATTTAACGAACTTACATTTAATTTAATAAACATTCGAAACGACTTTTACAGAATAGCTCTGCTCAAATTACAAATGTCTTTGAGGATATCACAGGAGACAGAAGAACCTGAGAACTAAGATTATCTCTGCTAGATTAGTTTCAGACTATTTTAAGGGTTCAGTTCATACGCAGAATAGTGGAAACATCGTGGTAAAATCCATTTTAATGTCGCGATACTGCAAAAAAACTATGAAGCTGCCCACTTAAGCAAATTTTGTACCTACAGGTTAGCTTCAGACTTCCTAACAATCACAAGTCGGCTTTCAGAGATCCAAGACAGGCTCTGAGGAGAGGATAAAAATTCCAAAGATAAACGTTGACCGAGGGGAGAGAGAAAGAGAGACACAAATCGCTGAAAAATATCTACTACGATAAAGCAATTAACTGTTTTAAACAGCACGTCGAACTAAATATCAATCACAGATGTTCCCCTACAATTTACATAAAATTTACCACAACTGAGCGATAGACATCACCAAAATTTTCAGATCGGTTACGTCATTAAAAATGTAACATCTGAAATATGTACAGTAATACGAATAGCATTTGCACGTGTTTATAATCGTTTTATTAGTTACATTGTTGATGATACACATGCAATCAATTTACAGTGAACAAGGAAATGCTGTCAGTGTTCTTACTGATATCAGCGTGAATGTAGTCATAGGAGACTGTTGCGTACCATGCAAAGGAAAAATCAATGTTCGTTATGTATGTAGCCTCTGTTTATCTACCACCTGTTGCTGTTATTCAGGCCAAAGACTGTGGTGACTGCAAACTAGGTTCACATTATTTATTTATTTATTTATCAATCTTGTTCCATGGATCCCTGCTGAGGAAATACCTCTGGGATGTGAAACATGTCATTGTTGATACATATACACATAATATGAGTCATATCATAGTAAATATATGTATATATATATTTTACAAATACAAGAAATAATAATAAACATACATTTTTGCAACTGAGTTTTGCAAACGTCATAATGAGTACAATTAATTATTTTCTTCAAATTCTTGAATGGAGTAGAAGGAGTTGCCAATAAGATAATCTCTAAGTTTTTGTTTGAATACATCTTTATTATCTGAAAGCTGTTTTATACGATTAGGTAGTTTATTAAACAGATGTATCCCAGAATAATTAACTCCTCTTTGTACTAATGACAGAGATGTTTGTGTTTTATGCAAGTTATTTCTATTTCTTGTATTGAAACTGTGTACCTGTGAATTAGGTGTAAACAGGTTAAAATTTTCTATGACAAAGCTCATGAGAGAATATATATACTGAGAATACATTGTAAGAATATTGAGTTTCTTAAAGAGTTGTCTGCAAGAAGTTCTTGGTTTTACCCTTACACAGAAACCTAATAGCTCTTTTCTGTGCTATGAAAACTTTTTTACTTTGTGAAGAGTTTCCCCAAAAAATTATGCCATATGACATTACTGAATGAAAATATGAGTAGTACACCTGTTTCATTAATTCTAGATCTGCTGTTAGAGAAAGTGTTCGTATTGCAAAGGTGGCACTACTTAACTTTGCCAGTAGTGTAGTGATATGATCATGCCAACAGAGTTTCTGATCTATTTTAATACCAAGAAATTTTATACTCTCTGTTTCTAAGATTGTGTTGTTTTTATAGTTTATACATATATCTGGCTGCTGCATAGTTTTTTGTTTTAAACCTAATATAATGTGTTTTTTCAAAATTTAATTTTAATGAATTTGCCTTAAACCAATTTGCTACTACTCTAAGTACTTCATTTACATTAAATTCTATAGTACTGTTTGGTGTTTTACGCACAGTCAGGTTAGTGTCATCTGCAAATAAAACACTCTTAACTTTGTCGGATAAATTTCCAGGAAGGTCATTGATGTATAACAGAAAGAGGAGGGGACCTAAGACAGAGCCTTGTGGAATTCCATGTTTTATTTTCTCCCAGTCTGATGAAGCATCTTTACTTATTTTAGAATCAAAAATTGAAACTTTTTGCATTCGGCTTTCAATGTATGATTTAAACCATTTACCTGCGGTCCCAAAAATACCATAGTATTCCATTTTTTTCAAAAGTAATTCATGATTTACACAGTCAAATGCTTTTGCAAGATCACAAAATATTCCTACAGGATTCATTTTATTATTCAGTTCCTCAAATGTGTTATTTAAAAATGAATATATAGCCATTTCTATGGATGATCCTTTTTTGAACCCAAATTGTGAATTAGTGAGGATATTATAGTGTGTAACATGTTTTATTACTCTTCTATACATGACTTTTTCAAAAACCTTTGAGAATGTTGAAAGTAATGAAATGGGACGATAGTTGTCTACACATGTTACTTCTCCTTTTTTAAATAATGGTTTTACAACAGCATATTTTAGTCTATCGGGAAAAACACCTTGTATTAAGGATTCATTACAAATGTGAGCAAGTACATGACTGATACAGTCTGAACATCTTTTCAGTAATTTACTTGAAATATTGTCATAGCTGGAAGAATTTTTAGGTTTTAATTGTTTAATGAGTTTATTTATTTCTGAGACTGTTACTGGTGGCAATTTCATCTCCACAAAGCTATTTGGGAAAGCAGTCTCAAGAAGCCTTAGAGCACTATGTGGGGATTGCTTTTCTATGCCTAATTTATCTACTACTGACGTAAAATGTTTGTTAAATATTTCACAAACTTCCCCTACTTCGCTATACACATATCCATTTTGTTCTATTTTTATGTCTTTAGAGTGATTTACAGTTTTTCCTGTTTCAGTCTTTATTATATTCCATATTGTTCTCATTTTATTGTCTGAATTTTCTATTTTCGCCGATATGTACCTGTTCTTGGCCTTCCTTATTACATTTCTTAGTATTTTAGAATAAAGTTTATAGTGAACTTTCAGCGCATAGCTTATCCGATTCTCTCATTTTTAAATAAAGGTCCCTCTTTGTTTTACTAGAGATTCTAATACCCTTTGTTATCCATCCCATGCCCAGTTCATTGTTTGGAGCTGTTGAGAATTTTCCTTTTTTTGAAACTACCTTCAAAAAGTGTTAGAAATATATTCAGAAAGGAATCAAATTTCGCATTAACACCCTGCGCATTATATACTTCTAACCAGTTTTCATTGTTTAAGGTATCTATGAAGTGTTTTATATTATTTTCACTAATATTTCTTCTATAAACCCAGCTTTTCTTTATCTGTTTAACAGTGTTCCTGGACTCGATACATAATAGCTGGGCATCATGATCTGAGATACCATTTATTACTGGATGTATGCTGTAATTACTGCACTGAGAAATATCCATAAAAAAATTATCAATTGCAGTCCTGCTATTATTTTGTATTCTCGTAGGAAAATTTACAAGTGCTGTTAAGTTAAAAGACAACATCAAGGCTTCCATATCTAATCTATCATTGCTGTGATTCAGAAAGTCAACATTGAAATCTCCACATAATACTATTTGTTTGCTATTTGTAAAACTTAGTAGCAAAGACTCTAAATGAGATAAAAACAGTCTGAAATTACCTGAGGGGGCCCTGTAAATTGCTATCACTATCAGCTCTTCCTTATCATATTCTAGTTTAGTAACACAACATTCAAAGTGTTGTTCTATACAATACTTACTTACAACTACACTACTGCATTCAATATTATTTTTAACAAAAATGGCAACTCCCCCTTTCTCCATTTTACATCTGCAGAAATGAGAGCTTAATTTATAATTTGGGATGGACAGCTGAGATATTCCTGTATCAGACAAATGATGCTCAGATATACACAAAACGTCTACATTAAAATTTCTGGAATTTTGAATCTCTTCTAGGCTTAAGGTAATGTCATCAGTTTTACTAAATATTCCTCTTATATTTTGGTGGAAAATACTGGTCTGAACACTTTGACGCAATGACTTTGAATTGTTTATTTTATTATTACATACTGGTATATCAGTTGGAATTTTTAATTTCAACAAATTATGATCATCAGAGACATTAATTTCCTTTAGACATCTTAATAAATCTATTTTATTTACCCTAAAAAAGGCCGCGACTTAACACCATTTATCACAGGAATACCTCTTTCACTCACCTGGCATCCTCTGACCTCATCAGCAATAAGAAGCGAAAGCTTCCTCTTACCTCTGACATTCAGATGGAGTCCATGGCGAGTATAACTGTCCCTACCAATGCAGGCCACATCAATCAAACCAATGTGTGAATTAGCCGGCTGCCAGAGAACCCTTTCCAAGGATGCATTTGTACGCCTGATGTTATGCCACATCCAGGGTTTATCATAACGCTCAAGCAAACCAACAAATCTCACACTTGTCTGACGTGTGTTCCTGGAAATGTGGGCAATGTCTCCCTCAATTGAATAATTGAGGTCTTTATCAAGGCTATTTCCTGGTCCCCCAACAATTACAACACAATCCTCATCTGAAAAATCTTTAACTAGGTCTTTCACATTTGCTACCACACTTCCAAGATCTGCATTTGGTTTGAAAATACTGCAGACTTCATAATCTGGCCCCAAGTCAGACTGAACCATCTCACTGATTCCCCTCCCGTGACTGCTCCCAAGTAACAGTACCTTCCTGCGTTTACTTTTAGATACACCCTGAAAACTTTTCCCTTTTACTTTGCAAGAACCCAGATCGTTCAGTCCAACCTGACGGTCCTCAGAGTCACCATCTAGATCCTCCAATGGCCGAAACACATTGGATGTCTCCAGCTGGAAACCATCAGACAGACAGCGTCTCCTACCTCTCCTGCCAGAGCTGACTTACCTTCCATTCACTGTTCCGCCTATGCCTAAGAACAGAGTTTTCTGCCTTCAGGGCCTTTAAATCCCTCTCTGCAGATGCCAAATCTGACTGGAGTTTCAGAATCCGCTGCTCCTGATCACTAATTCTGCAGGAGTGACAGTTCCAGGAAATACTGACACAAGAGTCACTGTTAGATACATCGCTGCACCCCCAGTGAAACCAGCGCCCGCAGTCCCGGCATGTCACTCCTTCTTTTACTATCCTTCGGCAGTTTCCACACTTTGTATCCATTGTGATACTTTCAAAACAACTTAAGAATTTACAAGCAAAGGAACTTTAAAAACTTTTACTTTTTAATAAACTACTTGTGTGTCAAATGCCAAAGAAATGCAAAAGTAGCCTTCTACAAAATATGTTAAAAACCTATGTATATCACTCGAAACTTTTCCTAAAAGTGAATTACAACACCTGTCAACTACAAGATTTACAATAAAACTGCACAAATGCAAACAAAAGAACTTTTTAAACAATTACTATGAAATTTGATACCCTAGAACTCTGAATCACAACTAACCTCAAATGTAAACAAGTAAAAAAAACTGCGTTTACACTGTACTGATTATGTATTAAATAAAACGGTTCACTATCACTTGAGAACTTGCCAATCTACTTTGAAACAAAACTAATGCTATTAAATCTTACTTACAATGAACTGCTGCTACGCTATAACAATAATATTAATACTAAACGTTAATACCGGATGTAAACAAAGCACGAAACACTGAATTTACAATTTACGGATTTATACTGAATGAAACGTACCACTAACACTCACACTACTAGAAAATGATATTATTCAACGAATTAACTACCTTACGAGACAAAATTTAACTTTTTAACTACAAAAACACAAATTATTAGCACTCGACACGCACTAAAGCGCGCGGCAGACGAATTCCAAAGATATCATGCTGGCATACCGTACAGACCAGAGATGTTCAACCTGTGGTCCATTGAACACGAGTGGTCCGTGAAAATGGGTTAGTATATTAAAAATTTAGATGCCGTACTTGTACCGTGAAAGTGTATACGCTAGTATAAGCAATAAGTCCAACTTTTTAAAAGCTAGTGTAATACCTTCCGGTATTTTATGATTACTCTTATGATTTGTATTAATCAAACTTCTTATTAATTTGTCAATTTTTGTTATCCTTTAATCAAAGGTGCTTTCAAAAACTATGACTTTAGATCTTTGAAAATGAAATACAATAATATTGTATTGAAAACACTGAAATCAGACATTTATATTACCCAGATACTAACATTACAACAAAATTAGTATATTTACAACAGATAAAAATTCCCATAAAAGATTAAGACAAAAGATCACAAAAAAATTTAATTACTCAAAAACGGGAAACATGAGCCCCCGAAAGAAACAGTACTTTTTTTTTTTAATTGATGCTGCACCGACTAGCCTCAGTTCAATTATTGTTCGAGCAGAGTGTTAGCTCAAAGGGGCGCAACGGGTTTTATCAACTCCTTCAGATATGCAATGTTCACGAACAACAAGAGAAAACATGTTCGGAGCATTTACCGTCTTTTGTTGGATACATCCACCCTGCAGCCGAAACCACAAAACGGCCACACTCGCAAAACACTGGTACTCTCCCCGTAGTACAAAAACCACTTGCACTCACACTCTGCGGACCGCTGTGTCCGCCGTCTCTCTTCCTCCACCTGTCCGTGGCGAGTCCTGGAGTGTAGTGGACACACCCTTAGCATAACAAATCTTCAGCTTCCCCTCTATGCTCTTGCCACACATTCGGGAGGACGTGAGTTCGAATTCCCCGTCCTATCATCGAATTATTATTATTGTTAAATACAATGAGAGACGAGGAAAGGAGAAAGAGAAAAACCTGGTGCTGGCCCTTTCATGCTTACGCTTCCGAACATGCGATCTTAAAATAGTAATTATTCGCTATTTCATCGTAACTATTGAGATAATTAGCATATTTTCGTATAGTGTGGTGAACGGTTCAAAAACCCCGTCGGGTTTAATAAAGCGGGGTAGGAATTCTGCAAAGTTGAAGAAGGGAGTGGGTGAAACTTGGTTCAGGCGATACCGAACAGGGATAACGCCCCATCTACAAGGTTCCGGTAGACGCAAAAGCTACGGGGCGGGGAGTTAGAAGGAGTCCAAAATGGAGTTACGTGGTTTATGGACGCACACTTAGCATAACAAATCTTCAGCTTCCCCTCTACGCTCATACCACGCATTCGGGAGGTCGTGTGTGTTCGGATTCCCGTCCAGATTTCGGTTTTCCATTGTTTCCTGAAATTACTCCAGGGATGATTCCTTCAAAAGTTTCCCGTCATTATTTTGGTGATTTGAGACCACGATTTGTGACACATTCGTGCCACATCATTGCATATACGAGTTAGTGAATTTAAGGTGTGCTTTTATTCTTTAGATGAAAGAAGCCATATGCGTTTTAATTAGTTTTCCTTACACAGTTCATTCTAAACTAATTTTCTGTCATTATTTTGGCGATTTGACACCAAGATTTGTGACACATTCGTGCTGCATCATTGCATATACAAGTTAGTGAATTTAAGGTGAACTTTATTCTTTAGATGCCATATTCGTTGTATTAAAATAACCTGGAGTTTGAAACCTAAGAACCGACTCATTTGAAGCAATGGTTTATTTGTCAACTGAAATAGGTCCGTAACAAAACACAACGTCTTTCTAAACAATGAGAAAAAGAAAAATTGGAGGCGAGAACATATATATGACACAACTCGCTGTAATTTACAATAGTAAACAGAACATTACTTTTGAGTTCTGGTGGCAAAAACTATGCTTGGATTAAGAAGGTTTTAAAATAGACTACAAGCCACATTTTAAAAGGACAATTGCAACTGTAAGTAGGAATGTAAACAATTTTACTGCGTAAATCTCGGAGTCTAACCGTCATGCTTGCAAATCTTTTCTGACTTGGAGCTTAACTTTCCCCATGATCACTCATGAAATTTTTCGTCAGTGCCAGTATACGAGCCTTTTCCGAAGATTAAATGGATCTCGTGTACAACTTCCAAAGGGCACATATTGAACAACGCGCTGAAACATTGGTAAGGTAGCTGCTTTGCAATGGGGTCAGGAGGTAAAATAAGATCAACTTCACGTCTAATTTGAGTATATGGAGCGCACTACGAAAGTACTGATTTGTTTTCCACATTAAAGTATATTGTCACCCACAACAGGAGTGGAATGTGACACAAAATTAACCTCTGAACTTCTGTGACTTAACTATGCTTCTAGAATTTCCCGGCCAGAAATACCTTACGCTTTAACATTATTTTTCCTAATGAAGCAACAACCTTACAAATAGGACCAAAAGTATTTAAGATACAAAGAATAAAAAAGAATAGTCGGGCAGATATGCAATATTTTCCAAATTAATATATTGATGTCTCCATTAAGTAAATAATAAATTGCGAATGGAATTCTTGACCGTCAGACCCAGAAGGATAGTTCGGCCGTTGTTATGGGGAGGCCGCCAATTACAAAGTTCATGACCAGGGGTGTATTGCGGCATGCGCCTCTTCGCGGTTGTCGAGAAAATCGGCTTTAAAATATGCCGTTGCGTTCTAATGCTTTCTATGATAGGGAGATTTAAAGGGACCAGAGAGCAAGCTCTCTGCCTCATAAGAATGAATTTTACAATTGACGACCTCTCCTTGTGACTGATAGTGATTCAGTTTGCCAAGCATTCCGCCTCTTTGGCTGGACCTACTGTTTAGCATAGAATCCAAATGAAGGGGTAGTTTAGCACGTAAATTTTGGTCTACATCACAGCAGCGAAATGGGAGCATAATTTGTCACCCGTCCGTTCATTGTGTCCTTCCAGTGGTCGTGCAAGCGTCAGCTGTACAATGCCCGACAATGCAGTCATTTTATTTTTATCTCGTTTCCAGATGAGAGGAAAAATCTGTGGCTATTTTTAACTGTAATTCTATTGTTCGTGGTCCAAATGTTGACAGATATTCTGTAACAGGATGAGGAATAATTTTCATTACTTTTTTACTTCCTTCTTATTTCCCTAGTCATCTAATGACCGCGTTCTCATTTTTTTGTTATTATCTTATATACTTCGAGTGTTAAATTCCTCCTACCATCTGTTTTTGCCATTCACGAAAAACATGATGAAACAATAAATCGTGAAGCTTGTAAAAAACAAAAAAAAAAGTAAATTAGGAATTCCCTTAATTCCATTAGTTCTCTCGCGTCGTAATCCTGTTCGTTATGTAGGTTGTAATTCCCTAAAACTGGATATTTTATGGAAAGCTAGATTACATGACTCAACTAATCAGACTTTGTTTCAAATTGTAATTTTATGAGTGTTGTACAAAACGCCCTTTCCAATTTTAATGCTTTCTTTCATGAAATTAAACAACTTTGATACTAATTTACAATATTTACAGAATCTTTTTCAGATGTCAAGCTGGTCAACTGAAGTGTTTACCATCAGTAAAGCCTTACACAGTTCTTTTCAAGTATTTTACCCGTGGCACATACTAATTTATGCGGGAAGGAATAACAATCTATGCCCGTGGATTAAAGGCCGTTTATTATTTTATGAGTGTTGTACATGGAGAAATTTAAATGCAGTGCATTATGATTTATATCGAGTCATTTGAATATGCCTGTGGATTAAAGGCCGTTTATTATTTTATGAGTGTTGTACATGGAGAAATTTAAATGCAGTGCATTATTGATTTATATCCAGTCATTTGAATATGTATACAGAAAATTAAATTGTACACAGCCCGAAAACGCTGTAATACTATAAGTTTGTTGAGCGGTATGCTCTGTAAGTTTGCAGAACATTGTGAAAAAAATCCCCGTCAATATCTTGTTTGCGGACTGGAGGTCGTCTACCACCCTTGTTATTACTCACCCCAAATCATGCACCCAAGTGTCCGCCATTATGTACCTGGTCGCCCGGCCCACATCCTGTATGAGCTATGAGTTTGTTGAGTGGTATGCTCTGTAAGTTTGCAGAACATTGTGAAACAAAATAATCATACATTGCAGATATACTCTGTACGTTTGCTCTGATTTTCTTAATTTTAATGCTTTCTTTCATGAAATTAAACAACTTTGATACTAATTTACAATATTTACAGAACCTTTTTCAAATGTCAAGCTGGTCAACTGAAGTGTTTACCATCAGTAAGTAAAGCCTTACACAGTTCTTTTTCAAGTATTTTACGAACATTTCTATATTATACATTATTAATTAAATTTCATGGAAAGTGGCACATACTAATTTATGCGGGAAGGAATAACAATCTATGCATGTAGATAAAAGGCCGTCTATTAATGGCTGCTACTATGGTCAAGGAGTATCATTATAATGATTATAAAGGAAAAAAAAAATATTTTTATTACAAATCATTGTATACACTGGAGACTACCCCCAAAAATTCTACGCTGCTATCATCATCAGTATAAATTGCTCTACCAGTATTCTGTGTCGCTTGTTCTGCATCGATATTAAATTCTTCTCATTCTTCTACTACTGCTTCTTCTTCTACTACTAATACTTCTTCTTCTTCTTTTTCTACTACTACTACTACTACTTCTTCTTCTTCTTCTTCTTCTTCTTCTACTACTACTACTTCTTCTTCTTCTTCTTCTTCTTCTTCTTTTTCTACTACTACTACTACTTCTTCTTCTTCTTTTTCTACTACTACTTCTTCTTCTTCTTTTTCTACTACTACTACTTCTTCTTCTTCTACTACTACTACTTCTTCTTCTTCTTCTTCTTCTTCTTTTTCTACTACTACTTCTTCTTCTTTTTCTACTACTACTACTACTACTACTACTACTACTACTACTACTTCTTCTTCTTCTTCTTTTTCTACTACTACTACTACTTCTTCTTCTTTTTCTACTACTACTACTACTACTACTACTACTACTTTTTCTTCTTCTTTTTCTACTACTACTACTTCTTCTTCTTATTTTTCTACTACTTCTTCTTCTTCTTTTTCTACTACTACTTCTTCTTCTTCTTCTACTACTACTTCTTCTTCTTCTTTTTTATAGTGGTCCATAATAAAGATTGGATTTTGTGCTGCAGGCTCCTCGCGACGCCCGGCTAAGGGCTGAATCCAGCCATTTTCGGCTGCATTAACGGGGGGATCTTGCGCCGTAAGCTCGGGACGTCCTCTAATGAGGTAGGGCCGAACCATGGCTCTTGATCTTTCTGGGCGTTTATCCCAATATCCACTCTGCTTTTTGGGCGGGTTTGGGGAAGGAGGTATAACCTCGTTCCAATCTTCTGTGGGAAAGAAATAATAATATAATTACTACAATAATAATATATACATAACATAAAATCAAACCAGTAACACGGAAGAAGATATTTCGCAAGATACTTTTCTGGCGTTTGTTGATTTAGAAAAAGCTTTTGATAAACATTAGATAAATTCTCACGTGTAAAAGATTTGCTTTGTAGCTAATAAAACGACATTTTCCAATCGGCTGGTTGTGTGCAGTGCCCGACAAAATGATCAACTGAAATCATTGCAAACAGTCAAATTTAATCTGTGCCACGACATACACTGTGCTGCTGGTATTCTGGTACTTGTTTGTAGCCGTGAACCGTAATTTTAAGCGAATAAGGAAGCAGTATAAGCAGAACAGACTGGAAGTGAATACACTGAAACAATCTAGCACCAGATAAAAATTTGCAGAAATGGTACACTTAGGTCTAAGAAGTAACTCTGAAAGAAGCTCAACCGACGACGAATGGAATGCATTAAAGACTGAAATAATGAAAGCTGGTAAAGAAACATTAGGCTTTAGCGAACAAGCTGCCAGAAAAGTTTATAATTACAATTGCTCCATACTAATGGAAGAGCAGACATACGCGTACCTCAGTAGATATAATACCTGTTTTCTGGCGCACCGCCAGGTGGCAGCACGGTCGTATGACGTCACAAGATGGCCGCCCCCGTTTGGCCGGCCAAGATGGCCGCCGTTAGTTCCTCGACCGCCCGCCCAGATGGCAGCAGCAGTCGGGCTTGCGCTGGACCGTTAGTTCACAGATCCGCTGGTAGATGGCAGCCCCC
>JARYHS010011408.1:202504546-202532441 GCA_031002005.1 Vandiemenella viatica
GCAATTACCTTATGCGTGAAATCGAGTGTCAGCTTCTGGACATGTTCATCTTTCCCTTCCATCTTTCCACGCCTTTGGTCACGTTAAAAGAAATGTAAGATTATAATGTGAATGTCGCATTTCCTGTCTTTTGTCAACAGTTTCATTTTGAGATCTCACATTTTATCAGCAGATACAGAAAAACATAACAATATCCAGCAGGGCCGGCGTTAGAAAGAGGGGGGGAGGGGGTAAGCGGGTCAAATGTACCCGGGCCTGCCCGGCTGATGGGCAGTCCGATCACCGGCTGAATTCGCCAAGGGCACCCAGCTGGTTACCCCGGGTCCCAAAATCCTGATATCCAGCGAAGCATCATGGTGGCTGAGTTGTTAGGCGTCTGACTGGAGACCGTAAGGCCCCTGGTTAGAATCTATGTCTCGACGGGTATTTTCATAAAGTTCTTAACTCGACCTTCACCTCTGGCATAACTTGTTGTGTATTATGTAAAGTACGCCAGAAAGCTTCCATGGCTACACGTTAAACTACGGGTCCACTCTCCGGCCTAGTTGTAACACGGATGTGTGCACGTTCAAATCAAATTCAAGGCAAAAGGATACTTGTCCTAGTTGGTATAAACGAATACTACCGGTACTTCTTTTCAGTCAGTTCCCACAAAATTTGAATCAAAACCTGACGATTCACGCAGATATCGAAGAGAGAAATAGATTCATTTTGTTAATTTTTTCTCATATTATAAGACCTGCATTGGAAAGGCAAATCATATTAGTTCCGTTCCAGGAAATCGAAATACATTGTACTCCTAATAAGTAGATCAGTAATTACTCAAAAATCTAAGGTGGACAAGTTAATTCTGTTGTAATACCGAAAAGTTTCTGTTTGAAACTACTTGTTTCGCTGTCAGGAAGTCTGGAAGTTTTTTTGAATATTTATTTGGAATCAGGAGATATAAAGGGGCCAGGAAAATGGAGGAATAAACTGAATTCGTTTATAGCATGAAGGCCACTTGGAAAATTAATTTTTAATTTTAATTTGATTTCAATTGCGAAGCAGCTCACATAGGGTTGCGAATAAAGAATAGTACTTTAGTTTTGGTGGGCATACTTTATCCTGTTTATAAATTATGCGGAAATATTTTATTTCTAGTAAATTATACAATTTACGGAACGGAATGCCCTTGTTAATTTGTCTATGAATCTAGATTCAGGATATGGTAGCAACTATAACATTTTGAAAGGAAAAAAAAAATATTAACTAGTTCCATAAGCTCGAAAAAAGTGTGTATTTAATACAGTGAATGCCTAAATTTAAAAAGACTTTTTCTTTCATATATTTTTTAGTTTCCTCTTCCAAAGATAAATAGACTTTATTTTCTTACAAATAAGTTGACAACCCTAAGCGCACACTCTACGGTGGCAATTCCATACATTCCCACCTTCGTGTGTGTTTTTTCTCTCTCTTCTCTCCTCCTAACCACGTTTGCCGTTTACGAATTAAAACTCCTTCAGTGTTTTTGGTAAACTATCCATTATTTCCTTGGTAATTTATTCCATTTCCTGACGACAAAAGAAAGTTTTTCCTCTTCCTTTCACCTGAATTCAAGTTTTATGATTATGGTCATCTCTTCCCTTCATGTAGAACTCCTAATCTTTCTACTAATGTCCATCCACGCATTATCGCCATTATAAGCCTCTGTTCCAATGATTCCCAACCCAGCTCATTCAGCATTCAGTCATATACAAAATATGCGTATGCAGACGTGCAGCTTCTTATGGCGTTGTTATCTGAACCGTTCCTTATACTGCGCATTCAGCTGTTTAGCCTGGGCGCTGCCCGCAACAGGCCCAGACTTGTCCGTCAACAGTCCAAGGACAAAGCCCGGCGGAAGATCTTTGTTCCGCGAGCTCTCCTCCTGTTGGATAGTGCAACTGATCGGATTCAGAATACTTATGCTCCAGAACGATAAAAATACGAGGCTCCAATTGCAGAGACGAACTGCAGTTATTAGACCACAAATACTGGGTACAGCAAAAAACTTGCTTTAACGATACTTACTTCTTTCAACTATGTTGGCCGGAGAAGGATTTACGTCAGAAAAATGTCTGTTTCGGTATCTGAACGGAATCCGATCGTTTTGTTCTTTGGTGTACTCTGCGTCATTTTTGACCATCTGCCCTTGAACCGGGATTGTCATAAAATTGCGTCAGCAACTTTCAAACGGTGGCGTGCTATCAACTGCCCTTCCAAAAAAAAAAAAAAAAAAAAAAAAAAACGCGCACGTTACCTGTGGTGCGTGTATATTAGATACCACGTTCTAGACAGTCAACCAGCTGGAGGCCATTCGACGTTTGGGAAAGCACTCAGTTTAATTGATGGTCTGCAATGAGATCACAACTATCAATTTGTCGCTCTATACTAGCAGTACGAATAGAAGAGCATTGTGAAATTATACAAATACTGCACGAGGCCGAGGTCACAAAGGCAGTCAAGAAACTGAATTAAACCGTAAACAGAACATCTACTAAACGTTTTCCACGTCTGTAAAATCCTTGGATGTTAATTGCCACTCTACATCTTTCATTGCAGACCAATAAAAGTGCCTATTTTTAAGGTCTCTGAAATGGTTATAGCAAGTTTGTAAATTAACACCTGGCCTTTCAAGTACTCTTGGCTCAAATAAATTCAAGAAGCTTTAATGTTCTGAAAATCCTGTACATTCCGACTTTCACGTTTTGCTACATAAACCGACATCTTCTTCGCGAAGAGAAACGGAACGATGAACGAATATGTGACAATCGCGCACAGCGACAATCGCGCACAACCGGGTCGTCTCTTGCTACCTGCTTTTAGCTACCAATTAGTCAACGCTACAAAAGCATGCTGGATTCTGCCCATCCCTTCCTAACCGGACCGCACACCACTGTTCGTATTCACTGCTGTCTTGAATATCACAGTTTTAATTATGGAAGTTACTTCAACTACACATGGAGAGCCGTGTGCGCATTATGACGGGTACAGCTATCGAGAGTTAGAAAGAAAGAAGATGGAACGATCACCTGGTGCAGTCTCAAGAAAGATCAAAACAATGTCGTGGAATTTTGAAGAGTAAGGATGCTGCCATACTGAATGTTACAGAGCATATATGTGGACCCCCTGACGACGCAGGCGTTGAAGTACATCAGAAACTTCATGAGGCAAAGAAGAGAGCTCGAGCGGAAGATAGTTCAATTCCAAAAATTTACCCTGAGGAACTAAGAGATCTCCATAATAAAAGCTACGAATTTGAAACTGAAATGCCAGCCCAGTCAACTGTCAGAGAGAAACTTGTACCGTCAGAGGAGTATATCACAAGGAAACCAAAAGGAGCCAAATAATCCTGACGAAGTGATCTTGTGATGATGAATTGTTGAAGATGGGAGATGGAGGCAGTTTACTTCTTACGGATGATATGGAAAATGAAAGAATAATTGTTCTTAGTGGTGAAAGAGCCAAACAAAGTTTAAAATTACACGAACAATTATTTATGGATGGTACTTTTAAAAGTGCCAGTAAACAGTTCTCCCAAATTTACTCAATGCATGCGGATTACGGCAGCACTGACGAAGAAACAAACATACATCCTGTGGTGTTTACAACTCTTACCTGACAAAAAGAAGATTATTTATGTACGTATGTTTCGTGAAATTATCAAGGCTGTACCAGAATGGGCCCCTAAGACAGTGACTGCAAATATTGAAAGTGGTGCAGTATCTGATCTCAAGGAAGTGTTTACGTCAACGGAAGTAAAAGGCTGTTTTTCACATAAAAAATGTATATGGAGAAAGGTTCAGGAGCTTGGACTAGCGCGTGAGTACAAAGAAAATGAGGAACTTCGCCTCCGTATTCGTATGTGCCTAGCTTTGGCTTTCCTTAAACCAGAAGATGTGACAAATGGTTGGTTGGAGATCCAATCACAGGCTCTTAATAACTCAAAACTATTGGAGTTATTCGACTACTTGATAGACACATGGCTTGAGAATGAACAAATCCCAATTCACATGTGGAATTGTCACAAAAGACGTCATCGCACGACTAATGTTGTTGAAGGATGAATAATAGGATTAACAATGTACTTGGCAGACCAAACCTGAAGCTTAGAGACGTGTTACTTAGTTTGATGATGGAAGCCGAGTCTTCAGGTCTCATGTATATGAGATCTGAATTGATTCTTTAAGGAAAGAGAAGAAAAACCACATACCACAAGTTGGACGAAACAATTGTAAAAACTGTTGACAGATAAGAAAAGAGCGGCGACATCAGATCATGTCCTACATGCACAAGCTTGAATAAATGTAGTTCTACTGTAAATAATAATCAATTATGACGAGTCTTTCTGTCTGATTTGGATAATTTCATTAATTTAAATAAATGTAAATAAGTTGTAAATATTTATTATGACGAAGCTTCTTGGCTGATTTTAAACACTTACTTTTTGACGGTGCGGGCCAGTGTCGTGCTGATGAAAATGGAGAAGCGGTAGGTAGATTGCGGAAATTTCTGGTCCTTTATGACCAAATTTTATTTTGATGTTACTGACTGACTGACAAAAGTGTCTTTCTTCTCTTCAACTTCACTTCCAGGTTCATCAGATTTTCTTGAAATGCACCCTTGTGGTGGTACGAAGAAAAGTGAGGGGGTGGGGGGTTTATAAATTATAATTTTTATTAATTAAAAAATAAATAATTGGTTAGCAAGAATCATTAGCCAGGTCACCTAGACAACTGACAGAAATAATTTATTGACTTCATATGGCTTCTACACCGCTAGGCATATTTAACTTTAACGTTAATATGTAAACCACTAGGATATCAATGCCTTAGCGTTACAATTGGCCGTTCTTATTCAAGCTAACTAACTTAAATATGCTACAACAAAAATATTCAGTACAATAACATGAATACATGAAAATTACAGGGTCTCGGGCGCCGTTAAAACACAAAGAAATGAAATGTAACTCGCGATATGCAAGGCTCTCATAAAGTTCATCAAATGTCGGCTAGCTCAGGGTCAAATTAGCATCAAGAACATAAGTCTCTCTCTCAAAGGCGCTTACGGGTCATTCGCAGTCTCAATAAGAACTCAACGAAGCAAGACCTGGCGTTTAACACTTTACCATAGCAGCAGCACTGATGTCTGTGGCACTCTCCGTTCCAGCGCAATATACGATCACAGGCCTGTGATCGTAGGCAAGTCGCTGTATAGCCCAGATCGACTGTGCTGGACCAGCGATAAGTACGCTCGACCACTCTAGACCGTGGCCCGGCAAGAAGTCCACTGTCCCAGACCGTGGTCTGGCGAGAAGTTCTATCGACTGCCCTGGACCGTGGTCCAGCAAGAAGTTGTCTTCCTTCGTCTTCGGAAGGCGATGGCGTCCTCCTCCCGCGTAGGAACATGGCGGGCAGAAAGAATACACCCTGTATTAAAACATGAAGACCCCTATCGATGATTTCATAGGCAGGTTGGAAATCACGTGGTATCGTTGCACACTCAGATTCGCGGCATTTTTGCCAGCGTCCTCTCCGCGTCCATCCTTGTTGGGGCGGGGGAGAGGTTGACCTTCACATGTTTGCTGTGCGAACCGTTGGGGTTAGTGACTGGCCTTGGGTGGCGACAGCGAGGCGGCCCCATTGTGTCCGTTCACTGGGAATTACCGTTTAACTTCCGTCCCTAGCCTCAGATGTGCGATCCTTCGCTTAAACAAATTTTATGCTCACACATTTTTCGCTGAGCCCTCCCAAAATGAAATACCCTTGCATATTTATTTAATCATATACATTATGGGCTGCCCGAGATCAATTTTAATTAATTTTAATCTGAATAAATTAAAATTAAACACAACTTAATAAAAATAAAAATTAAAAACAATTTAACAAAAGTATAAATTGTAGCGTGGCGTGATAACGTCCCGTTACATATACGGCCCACTACGGGAAAATGAAATTATAAAGAATAATTTCATTTTAAGACATTCTAACTCCCTTCCACTGTAACCAATAATCGATATTTTACATATACGGGGACCCACAATGCTATGATTCTTGCCACATATGCTAACTGAACTTTTGTCCATGAACTTGGACCGTTTTACAATATGAGGACAATCATACATGATTTCTTTCCTGCCTTATTAACTTATTAACAACAGATCCTTATACTAAAGAAAAAAACATAATAAACATGAAAGAAAAAAAAACAATCGACAACCACAAACTTAGGTACATGTAAATTAACTATTTCTTTACCTAATTGTTACGCAAGTTCTCCTCATGTCGGAGTCCTGTTATTTTTGTGAAACTCCAAGAACTTAAGCAAAAAAAAAAAAAGAAAAGAAACTGCGAAAACTGGAATAATTTGCAGCATTTCTTGAATAGATCGTGCCATTCCTACTTAAGAATGCACCAAGAGCATCGTTATAATTACCAAACAGAAAGAAAAAAAAGGAACCGCCATTGACTTTTTTATTAAAGCATCTCCATTCAAATTGTACACTGAAGATTCTCTACTGAGGGCCTCATGTTTTATTTTTTTTTTTATTTTTTTTTTTTTTTAATACATGGTCCATATGCCATTCCTTACAACAATGATTTTCGAATATATGTCTCACGCAATATGCGTCATTTTGACAAGTTACAGAGCGTCAGGAAGTGCTTTCGATATAATATTTTACGTCGTTTCTCGTCAAAAGTGCTACTTATAGATTATTTGCTGAATGGATGCACGCAGGAGAAATAATAAACGTACATATGCCCTTGGGTGAGGAACCTATGAAGGACTTTTATATCCTACTCCCGAAAGGTACATTTATACAACAAATGTGTCCTGGCCTTTATGTCAGTGACAACAACAAAATAATAAATATTTACTTCCGCATTCCATTCATAATCTCCGAATAGCATAACCCGAGAATACATTTCTGCGCATATATCATATCTCTTTAGTCTCCCGACACCACGTTATTGCCAAACAAACTTCATATTTCAGTTATGGTTCGACAAATACTCATTCATCAGCTGCAGCTGTAGTATGAATGGGACCCCAGCTTACAAGCAATGACCGTTCTTCTACCAGCGTCTGGCAGCTTTAGATAAGAATCTACTCGAAAATCTGGCCGCTCCGGTCCAGCCCTGAATAACGGTTTCGCAGTCCGCTAATGTGTTAGTTCAACAACACGCATTCTCCGCAACATTTCTTAATAAACTAAATCTTACTTTGCTATTCAATTACTTGTATCTACATTTTATTCAAATATGTATATATAAAAAATTTATGTTACTAGGATCTCTCATTGCTGCGAGGACTCCGTTCGCATGTTTTCCAAACTTTGTGCTTGGAACGGTACCGTGTGGTCTCCAAGTTGTTCCCCCTCGTTCTGATTTCCAATTTCAATGGCATTTATGTTATGCTTCGCTTGGAAATCTGCTTTATTATCATATCGATTCTTACCCCTCCAGTGGTTTCCATCATTATTTGAAAATTGTTGTTTGTTATTGTCATTGTAATAACGCGAATTGTTATTATTATTATTGCCCCGATTATTGTGTTCTCGGCAATTTTGTTGGTTTCGCATCTGGCCGCCATTTTCGCCTTTAAACTTCTGTTCTTGACTCGCTTTATGTCCTATGGAGTCAAGATTCTTCAGAGTCTCTAAAAATTGCGAGATAGTGGTTATGACAACCGGATTAATGTGTGCTTGCACTTGCGGGGAAAAAATGCGTCGTTACGGCCGTAATAAACTCCGTTTCTGACATGGGTTGGTCTAAGTACCGTGACAAAACAACCAATCTTTCCACATAAGCCCCCATGGAATCATTTGTTTTTGGTTCGTAACGGCCTTGATATATTTTCATGCGAGTTTGACTTTGGTGTTTGTGGGACCAGAATGTTCTGAGAAACAACCCTTTAAAATCCGCGTAGGACATATCTAGGTTGCAAGAAACATCATACCAATAACGATCAGGTTCAAGCATAGCTTGCCGGATAATCAATAATTTTAGGTTTTCTGGCACTGCTTTGATGCTAAAATAGGTTTCCAATTCTGACAAAAATGCTTTGGGGTTAATATCTTTGTATGAACAAAACTTAGGAAGTTTTAAATCAATGTGTATATGAGTAGCTTGTCCAGACAGTACAGTGTGAGTTTGTTGTGTAGCAGGGGAACTTTTTAACGTATTCACGTCACCTTCAACTTGTTGATATTTCAACAACAGTTCCTCCCGAAGTTTGTCTTGTGCTCCCTTTAACTGATTACTGTCCTTTCTCAAACTGGTAACCGAGGTAGCGACTTTATCAACTTTCGCACTGACTTGAGAGACTTTCCCTTCCATTTCATCACGTACTTCATGAATATAGCTAGACAATTGTCCATTTGTTCCCCTAGTTTCAATTTCCAAATGGGTTATTGCGGATTGTACAGTGGCAATGTTTGTATTTGAAATTTCATTCTCCTTTTCCAATCTGTCGCATCTAGCTATTGCTTGCTCAGACTTCTCAGACAAACCAACGATTTCCGTCCTTATATTTGCCTGAAAATCTGCTACCTCTCCACAGATTTTTGTATGAAAAGTGGAGAATTTTTGATCAAGGCTTTTGCCGATTTGATCCTGCCTCATTTCCAAAGCCTCTATCCTACTATTGGTAGAATCCAATTTCTTGGATAGGCTATCATGCATCCGTTTATTTTCTGAACTCAAATTTTCCTCTACCTTGTTTAAATTTTCTTGTCCCTTAATTAACTCAGCTATAATCGCTTGGACCCAGGGAGGCGTCTCTGGTGGATATTGTATCGTAACTGGATTTTGTATGGCGGGTGTGGCTTCCATTAATGGAGGTGTACAACTTACTGGGGTTGTTACTATCACCGCGTCATTCTGAATAGGAGGACTTTCCAACGCCATGTCGGCTACAGTTATTGTAGAATTTGAACTGTATCCCGACCTATCATTAATGTTCTGATCTTCAATGACTTTGTCCGCACTGCTAGTATTATAATGCAATGTTTCCGTTGCTACAAAGCTCGTTTCCGCACTCGGCAACGGTTCCCTATCATTCTCAAAATCTCTGCGACTATCGTTCATCTCGATATTCAAATTACTACCTTCCATATTTAATTTTAGATTACGTCCGGATCTCAACTGCATAGGACTACTATAGGGCACAGGAAAATTCCAATGACGACTAAAGATTTTAGCAAGAGATGTTGTAAATTACGAACAGCGCGATCTTTAACATCAGTCAAAATTTTAGAATTTCCGCACATCATAGGCACAAATCCCATCAAGACAAAAATTGAGCGACAAACCATCCAAAAAAATACAATACCAAATTACAACGCTGATTCATGCAACAATAAACAACTGGCATGAGCAAAACATGCGCAAATAAATTCTTAGTTGCTAACATGTAAAATAGACAATACACTGACTCGACATTATATGCTTTCAAAATGAACTTTGCATATTGAGAAAAATAAAAAAATTAACTTGCAATTAAATGTCTGAATCATGAATCAGATTGCATTAAAAAAAATTACCATTTGCAAAAGAATTTCATCACTCAGATTAAATTGAATTTTAACAACAAGCAATGACAAAGTATAAAAAAAAATTTTCTTTCTATGCTAGAAAAATAAATGCCTAAGGTCATGAACTTGGTTCTTTGTGAGACATTGAACACATTTGATTATTAATTAATTCCCCGGATTAATTAATTAATTGGCCCCACGTTGTAGACGCGCCATTGTGGTGGTACGAAGAAATAATGAGGGGGGGGGGATTTTATAAATTATATTTTTATTAATTAAATCAATAAATAATTGGTTAGCAAGAATCATTAGCCAGGTCACCTAGACAACTGACAGAAATAATTTATTGACTTCATATGGCTTCTACACCGCTAGGCATATTTAACTTTAACGTTAATATGTAAACCACTAGGATATCAATGCCTTAGCGTTACAATTGGCCGTTCTTATTCAAGCTAACTAACTTAAATATGCTACAACAAAAATATTCAGTACAATAACATGAATACATGAAAATTACAGGGGTCTCGGGCGCCGTTAAAACACAAAGAAATGAAATGTAACTCGCGATATGCAAGGCTCTCATAAAGTTCATCAAATGTCGGCTAGCTCAGGGTCAAATTAGCATCAAGAACATAAGTCTCTCTCTCAAAGGCGCTTACGGGTCATTCGCAGTCTCAATAAGAACTCAACGAAGCAAGACCTGGCGTTTAACACTTTACCATAGCAGCAGCACTGATGTCTGTGGCACTCTCCGTTCCGCAATATACGATCACGGCCTGTGATCGTAGGCAAGTCGCTGTATAGCCCAGATCGACTGTGCTGGACCAGCGATAAGTACGCTCGACCACTCTAGACCGTGGCCCGGCAAGAAGTCAAGTCGACTGTCCCAGACCGTGGTCTGGCGAGAAGTTCTATCGACTGCCCTGGACCGTGGTCCAGCAAGAAGTATCTTCCTTCTCTTCGGAAGGCGATGGCGTCCTCCTCCCGCGTAGGAACATGGCGGGCAGAAAGAAATACACCCTGTATTAAAGCATGAAGACCCCTATCGATGATTTCATAGGCAGGTTGGAAATCACGTGGTATCGTTGCACACTCAGATTCGCGGCATTTTTGCCAGCGTCCTCTCCGCGTCCATCCTTGTTGGGGCGGGGGGAGAGGTTGACCTTCACATGTTTGCTGTGCGAACCGTTGGGGTTAGTGACTGGCCTTGGGTGGCGACAGCGAGGCGGCCCCATTGTGTCCGTTCACTGGGAATTACCGTTTAACTTCCGTCCCTAGCCTCAGATGTGCGATCCTTTGCTTAAACAAATTTTATGCTCACACATTTTTCGCTGAGCCCTCCCAAAATGAAATACCCTTGCATATTTATTTAATCATATACAATTTGGGCTGCCCGAGATCAATTTTAATTAATTTTAATCTGAATAAATTAAAATTAAACACAACTTAATAAAAATAAAAATTAAAAACAATTTAACAAAAATATAAATTGTAGCGTGGCGTGATAACGTCCCGTTACACCCTGTAAGCAGACAAATCTAAGATTACATTTGTGTTTTACGATAGCAAAAATAAATTGTAGAGAAAAAGAGTACGTTTGTTTTATTGTGTTTGAATGTTTATTTTCCATTTCCTGTATATTCGGTCTGGTGACTCAGTGTTACGACGCACGATTTGGGCTCCATTGTATGTAATTATTACAGGCCTTAAAATTGACGTTCACCTCTGGCAAAGCTTTAGTGTGATGATGATTTGTCAATACTGCGTTCCGTAAATAATAAAGTTCACGGGAGAGGGGAGAGTGTGGCCCGACCTTTAAACTGTGCGCGATTGTCGCTGTGCGCGATTGTCACGACACCCGATGAACACGTGTGGGCTGTTGCTTACATTTACGGTAATTTTTTGTTCTTCACAACCTCTTCCAAATATTAGGGGTCGGCTGTCTTTAATGAGTTTTAGTCATCATTCACCTGGTCAATGACCTCACTGACACATACTGCCAGATCGTACGAACTACTAATGGAGAAAGTGAAGTGTTGCCATTTGTCTGTAAAACTATGTTCTGTGTGTGATAACTAAGTGTTTTTTTTTTAAATTATTTGTGGAATGCGTAGTTTATGAGACGAAGATAGGGGGCCGTGACTGCGGAAAACCGCCAAAAAAACCAGAACCAGAGCGACCGGTACAGGGAATCCTGGTTCCCTGCCCGACTCCGATGTGTTTCCCTGATCCATTGTGCGGCGCCTTAGTGCACTAGCCATCCTGGCAGCAGTCGTTCGCACTACAAACAGGAACTTATTTTACCGATCCACGAGAAAGGCGCCCTGGCAGCATTGGTTAACGCTATATTAGTTTGCAGTCCCTTGACGTTCATCGTGCCTCTCGAAACAAGATTTGTGGAGTTCTAACATTAGTTCTGTCACGTGCTATTTCACTAATCACTTTTCAGACTTTGTAATAACTGTGTTACTGGCCATGCCCCACAGTTGTTGCGCACATGTTTTAAATTAAACACTGCCTATTAACAACTGTTTTATCAATTTTTCCAGACGCTTTTCTACATTTTCAGTGGGAGATTGTGGTACCTGTCACATGTCAGTCCTGAACAGCACTTTTTTCGAATCTCTGGACAGTGGCGTAGCTAAGTCAACAAGGGCCCCGGTGCAAAAAATTTCCTTCAGGCCAGATGGGCGACCTTTATTTTGCTTTGTGTTGTAAGGGAACCAAATAAATCCCCGTAATATTGTGTTAGAGCGAAGTGAATATACGCGTCTGGCTAGCTGCACAGCCGTGCGCTGTAATCCGAGTAGGTATGTGCTGATATAAGCGCTCGCGCTGGCCGGCAGCTACGCGCAGGCAGTCCGCCTCGGGAGTTTGTACGTAACACATCTATGTAGGAGTGTGTCGCGATTTACTACCAACATTGTCGCTTTGTACCCCATTTCGGCAACGGGAGTCTAAATTGAAGCTAGCGGGGGTATTGCTAACATATTGCGTGGTGCAGAAATTACGTTCCTGTATTTGTGTCACTGTCCGTGTGTAAATTAACGGCGAATAAATTGGAACTAATCTGTAATTTCTGTTTCCGTCAGTAATAAACCTTACCAAACCGTATCAGGCTAACAACACTCAAGCCAAAGAACTCTACGCAGCCTTCAATAAAAACAGTAACATCTTTTATTATACATTAGTTGTTTCGGCAGCTATTGTACGCGCAGTTGTCGATTCTGCGTCATCAACGATCGACTGGTGTCAGAGAAGGCCGTCGTCCTGACAAGAAGAAAAGAAGAACATCAAGAAGACGTTGCTATCGGTCAGGTTTGTGATCACACCTCCGATAGTCAACCAGTCACCAATCAATAACCACTCAGCCATCCAAACGGTACTCTGGCGTCATCTGCGGGACTCAAACCCTGCACCACACGCGCATAAACAGAGCACCACCACAGTGTTGCTGGTAGGGGCCCCCTGACCTGAGGATGGGGGCCCTTGAGTTGTGCTTAGGGGCCCCTGAGCATTGGTTGGGGGCCCCCCTGAGCAGTGAGGGGCCCTTAGTGTGGGGCTTCCTGTGTCTCAGGGGCCCCCTTAGACGACTGTAGAGCTAAAAAAAAAGGTCGCCAGTTTGCCATGAAGGCTCGTGGGGGCCCCAAAGGTGCGTTTTGGGTCCCCCAAAGGTATGCTTGGGGGGCCCCTGAGAGTAGGGGCCCCGGTGCATTGCACCGCCTAGCCCCAAAGTAGCTACGCCCCTGTCTCTGGACTGTATTCAGTTCCAAAATTCAGCATTTAACTGTAGCTTCATATACATTTCACTGTTACTAAAATTTTATATTTTTTTCTTGTTCAACTTGCACTCAACTGGTTCAATCATTGAAGAACATGTTCAACAAGAACTGATGATGTCCCACACCAAGAAGGGTGAAAAGGTCTAGAAAAATTGAAAAAAAAAGAAAACAGTTGTTAACAGACAGTGTTTCTTCTTCTCTTCGATATCGGCTATGGAAGGACCACGAAAAGTAATCCCGTGCATTCATTTCAATCCTTCTTTTCTGGACTTCCAATAGTTCTTCATCCTTTCTCTTTGGTGTTTCCTCCTTTCTTCCGTCCATATGTTACTACATTTCCACTTCTCCTTCTCCGGAAACCCTTGAAATTTTGGACCAGGCTCCTGAAAGTTGCTCTATCTTGTATTAAATCTTCTGTTATTCCGATCTCAATCATATCTTTCTTTACGCCTTGGATCCACTGGTTGCCTTTCTTACTATTATATATAATGTTGCAAATTCTTTTTGTCTGTTGTTATCCATTCTCGGCATGTGACTAAAAACACTGATTCTCCTCTTTCTGACCGTGTCTGCCATCCTTTCAATTTCTTCTTCTTTGTATAGATCTTTATTCCTCGCGTGTCTAAACTCACCATTTTCAATTTTTAATGGTCCTCAAATTTTTCTCATGATTTTCCTTTCCCATTTCTCTATTTCTTCTATTTCTCCAGTTTTCATAGAGAACAAACATTGGACGGTGTTTAATTTAAAACTTTTTAGATTTTCTTTTGCTGATATGACTGTCGTCATATTTTTGTCATTTTCTTAATAAGAAAACGCTCGTTGGTTGTGAATTTTTGATCGGGGAGAAGTGCTAGTACTGTTCTCGCGATAAGTGAAATAAAATTACTTGCGAAGCTTGTTTGCTCTATTTTCACGCTGGTCTTGTGAGCAGTACAAGAAAAGACAGTTACCCAGTAAGCTCATAACAACCACTTCCGCAAGAGAGCAGTACACATGTATAAAAAAAATTTGGAATTAAATGCGGAAAGAATTGAGTGATTGCTTTGTTATGGACAGCAGAGTTACCTCTCCGACGGTTGACGAAAGTCCTCTGTTGATTTTAACGCCACGTGCGAAGATGAGTCACTGATAACAAATCACAAGCGGCCAACACCAGCCGCGCGAATATTTCATCACAGTTTGTAACCTCTCTACATATAATACATATTGGCCCTCGAATGTGAAGACCTTGAAAAAGAAACGAATGAATGGAAACACTGAGATAGGACTCAGCTCCTGCGTATGGCAGGAGCACATCAATTCGTGGAATTAAAGGTCGAACTTACTTAACTCTGCGTAAGAAAAAAAAAATATATTTTATATGTGTTAGTATATGAAGTGAACTACACTTAATGGTTCCTGAGGTTTATTACTATGTACACAAAACACTGGTAAACAATAACAAATGTGGTACAGTTAGCGGATGACCGTCGAGAAATTTAGCCTGGTCCTGATCCGGGGTAGAGAGACGGCTTCTACTTCTCGCGAACTTCCGGTGGTCTTCTGTAGTTGAAGCTGGTTCCGCGGTCAGGCCGGAACTGGCGGTGGAGCGGCCGGCTACGCTTATATAGGCGGCCTGGCGCAGGAATTCCGTTGTGTGGTAGTACGGCGACCTCTGTAAGAAATAGTCCCACTTAGCTTCTAGATGATTCTATTTGTTTTCCTGGTTTGTTTTGATGTCTCTGCGCCTGTTTGGAGTCGTATATGTATCCCGGCGTGCAGGCGCGTTGTGTGTGAGGTCTGCCTGGCAGGGGCCTTTACTGGCAGACTGAACATACCTCCCTCCCGGGGGGGGAGGGGGGGAAGCGATGTCTGCGACGTCTGCGAGGTCGTCTGCCGCGGCGCCCTGGAGCAGACTATGAAGGCTACCTCCAGGGGAGTACGGAGCTGTTCCCCTGGCGATGCGTGCCGACCTGCGTCGTGGTGCAGGTTGTGGTGGAGGTACTTGTGGAGCTAACGGCATCGGTTCGTCGGCGTCGATGGCCGGGGGCTGTACGGGGGGCGCTGAAGATGGTCCCCGCAGGTGGTCGAGAGGCTGCGGCTGAAGGGTGTCGGAGCGACCGACAGGTTGTGGCGTCGTTGGTGGCGCTGTAACTGTCCCTGAGCAACGGTTAGACGGCAGGAGTGGTGGAGGTGGCAGGGAAGGAGAGGAAGAAGTGGATGGCCGTGCCGTGGTGGAAGAGGACGGTGCCGTGGGGTAGCGGGGACGTAGTTGGTTTCGATGGCGTCGCACTATCCGGCCATCCAGGCTGACGTCGAACAGTTGGCGGCCCCGGGGCCGCTGGATGACCCCCGGAAGCCAACCGGCCCGGGAGCCAAACCCGCGGGCCCAGACTAGGGAGCCCTGGGGTGAAACGGAATGGGCCCGAAGGTACCTGTACTTTGGGCGGGGGTAAGAGGAGATGGAGGAGAGTGCGAGGTTGGCGGCCATGTAGCAATTCCGCCGGGCTTTTGGCCCCCACTGGAGTGGTTCGATAGGAACTGAGGAAGAGTGTCAATGCCTCTTCGAGTTTGTGACTTGTGGTGTATTTGGTCATTTGGGTTTTGAATGTTCTGACTAGCCGTTCCGCCTCCCCGTTAGATTGGGGGTGGAAGGGCGGGGTGAGGAGGTGTTGGATATTGTTGGCGGTACAGAAGGATAGGAATTCCCGACTTCGAAATTGCGGTCCGTTATCTGTGACGATAGCGTATGGTAATCCTTCGATGGAAAAGATCTTCGTGAGGGCTGAAATGGTGACCTCTGTAGGTGATTGTGGAGCAACGGACGACATATGGGAAGTGGGAAAAGGCATCCGTCACTAGGAGCCACTGGTGGCCTAGGAATGGGCCAGCGAAGTCGAGGTGAATGCGTTCCCAGGGTCCGGACGGTGCCGGCCAGGAAAGGAACTTTTGAGGGGGGCGGGGCAGTTGTTGGGCACAGATGGTACAGCGCCGCACCATCTTCGTGACATCCGTGGTAAGGCCGATCCAGAATACATGGCGTCTGGCAAGGGATTTGGTGCGGGCAATTCCCCAGTGTCCTTGGTGGAGAGTTTGGAGGATTGTCGGTTGTAGGGATCTCGGAACGACGACCCTCGGGGTGGAATTTGGTTCTGTGCGGAGGAGCACTCCCTCTACTACTGAGAGCTGGTGGCGGATGGAGTAGTAGAACTTGAGGTCTTGATGATGGCGTGGAGGGGAACGTGTTTGCCACCCGTGTTGGATGTGGTGTCGGATGACACGGAGGAGGGGGTCCTCCCCTGTGGCTGCCGCGACTTTTGAGGCCGTGACTGGAAATGTCTTCAGTGCTTCTTGTATGTCATCGTCGATCTGGAACACCAGAAGTTCCGACTTGTCGAAGGCAAGGTCTGGTCCCTGCGGTAGTCTGGATAAGGCGTCTGCATTGGCATGCCTGGAGGTGGTACGGAAATGCATGGTATATCTGAACTGGGACAGGAATAGTGCCCAACGCTGGATGCGGTGGGATGTTTTGGTAGGCAGACGTGTGGACGGATCAAATAGTGATAGGAGTGGCTTGTGGTCGGTAATGAGATGAAAAGAAATCCCATATAAAAGGGAATAGAATTTGGAGCAGGCAAAAACAATAGCTAGCGCCTCTTTCTCGATTTGAGAATATTTAAGCTGAGCAGCCGATAGGGCTTTGGAGATGTAGGCTACGGGGCGTTCCGTGCCATCTGGTAATTTATGAGACAGAACTGCCCCCACACCGTAATCGGATGCATCTGTGGCAAGTATCAAGGGGAGGTTTGGAGTGTATGGCATGAGGCATGCTGCGGACTTGAGCTGCTGTTTAAGGGTGTGGAATGCGGTCTCGCAAGCTGGGGTCCAACGGAACGGGACATTCTTGCGACAGAGGTGGTACAGGGGTGCTGCCACTTGTGCTGCTGAGGGTATAAATTTTCTGTAGTATGAAATCTTGCCTAAAAAAGATTTCAACTGATGTAGATCCTGAGGCCGAGGTAATTTGGAAATAGCGTCCACATAGGAAAATGCTGGGGAGATGCCTTCCTGAGCGATGATGTGACCCAGGTAGGAAATGGATTGTTGAAAAAATTGACACTTGGAAAGGTTGCATTTTAATCCTGCTGCACGGAGGCGGAGGAAGAGTAGGCGGAGGTTGGTCATGTGTTCGGCAGCGGAGGGTCCCGTGACGACTATGTCGTCGAGATAGTTGATGCATCCCGGAATATCCTGGAGAAGTTGTTCGAGATACCGTTGAAAAATCGCTGGAGCACTGGCCAAGCCGAACATGAGCCGGTTGAGTTGGAAGAGGCCAGAGGGAGTGTTGATGACTGTGTATTGTCGGGACTGGATATCCAAAGGGATTTGAAGGTATGCTTCTGCCAGGTCAATTTTTGTAAAGTAGGTACCTCCTGCTAGTTTACGGAAGAGGTCGTCCGGTCTCGGAAGTGGATAGTCGTCTACCAGCAGATGCGGGTTGACGGTGGTCTTAAAGTCACCACAGAGACGTAAGCGGCGTCCTGGCTTCTGAACTATGACCAACGGCGTGGCCCAGGGGCTGAACCGCACCGGCTGGAGGATCCCTTCGTCTTGGAGACGTTGAAGTTCTTCCTGAAGTGGTTGTTGAAGCGCTACGGGTACCTGGCGTGCCCGGAAGTATCGAGGCCGTACGTCCGGCCGGAGTTGGAGTGATGCTTCGAAGTCCTTTGCACAGCCGACGCCTGGTGAGAACAGGTCCTGAAACTCGGTGCAAAGGGCGTCCACTTCAGGAAAAGGAACATGCTGAGATACGAGGTGTATGTTATCCTCAATTGAAAATCCGAATAAGCGGAAAGCGTCCAGTCCAAATAAGTCTGCTGTGAGAGAACTGTTAACTACTAAAAAGGGGACTGAACGATGTACAGACTTATACATGACGTTTGCTGTGAATTGTCCCAGGAGTGCTATTTCCTGTTTGTTGTATGTCAGGAGGCGCTTGGGGGCCGGCGAGAGGGGGGGCGAGCCAATTTGCACATAAGTAGTATAATTAAGCAATGAGACTGCTGCTCCTGTGTCGACTTGTAGGCGCAGGGGCTTGCCATTGACCGTAACGTCAATAAAAAGTTTGGATGCTGTGGAAGTGTCTACCTGATTGATATCCATAGGTGCGCCGCTCAACCTGTCTTGGTAAGACCCTGGGCGGCGAGAGCCGGGATTGGCATTGGTGGTGTTGGTGCGGCAGACGGACGCCAGGTGTCCTTCCTTGCCGCAACGTGAGCATTCAGCCCAACGATCCGGACAATTTTCCCTCTCATGTGCTGAATAACAGGCGGGGCAGGAGGGTAGGCGGAGCGGGCTGCGGCGTCGGCGCTGCGGGATCCGCTGCTGCTGCCGAGACTTGGTGCCCCTGCCGGAACGGGCCGGTTCGATGTCCTTCTGAGGAAGCGGTCCCCGGTTGTGGTGTCGGGAGGAGCGCGACTGGGAGCTCTGGATGGCGGCGACGTCCTGTGTGTCCTCTACGTCGGTTCGGATTGCGGCCACATCCGCCCAGGACTCCAGGCGGCGATCTGCGGCCGTAGATATTTCGAATTTGTAGGCAAGTTCGATGACCTGCTCCAGGGATGGGTCCTCTAACTTGAGGGCGTCATGCCGGAGTGCGGCATCTGGTGCAGCCTGTATGATGTGATCACGCACCATGTCGTCGGCGTAGGATTCGTGGGAACAACGAGTTTGAAACTTACATTTTCTGCTAAGGCCTTGGAGTTCGGCCGCCCACTGGCGATACGTCTGATCGGGCTTCTTCCGGCATTGATAGAATTCGACGCGGGCCGCGACGACATGGTACCGGCGTCTGTAGTAAGCATTCAGTGTCGTACAGATGGTCGTGAAGGTGAGGGTGTCGGGGTCTTGTGGCTGAAGTTTGGTGAGCAAGACATACATCTTTGATTGGTTCCAGGAAAGGAAATATGCACGCTGGTCTTCTTCTTTGGATATGTGATGAATTGCGAAGTGTTGTTTTATGCGCTTCTCGTAGGTCTCCCATTCTTCGACGTCGTCGTTGAATGCTGGGAACGGAGGCGGGGCCGTGGGTTGGCGGAGATTCCTGACTTCCGCAATCAGTTGTCTCTGAGATTCGAAGAACTGATGTAGAAGTCCTTGGAGGAACTGTTGCCATTCCGTAGGTGCTGCTGGCGTAGCCATGATGGTCGAGAGTTCTTATCCCAACCTTGTCGCCACTGAAGTGAACTACACTTAATGGTTCCTTGAGGTTTATTACTATGTACACAAAACACTGGTAAACAATAACAAATGTGGTACAGTTAGCGGATGACCGTCGAGAAATTTAGCCTGGTCCTGATCCGGGGTAGAGAGACGGCTTCTACTTCTCGCGAACTTCCGGTGGTCTTCTGTAGTTGAAGCTGGTTCCGCGGTCAGGCCGGAACTGGCGGTGGAGCGGCCGGCTACGCTTATATAGGCGGCCTGGCGCAGGAATTCCGTTGTGTGGTAGTACGGCGACCTCTGTAAGAAATAGTCCCACTTAGCTTCTAGATGATTCTATTTGTTTTCCTGGTTTGTTTTGATGTCTCTGCGCCTGTTTGGAGTCGTATATGTATCCCGGCGTGCAGGCGCGTTGTGTGTGAGGTCTGCCTGGCAGGGGCCTTTACTGGCAGACTGAACAGTATAGAAGCATGTTAAAAATTAAATGAATAGAATAATTACGAAAAGACCAAGTTCTGAAAATAATAGTAGTTTTTTTTTTTTTAAATGGCATTTGGCAACGAAGGCCATACAGCTAGCTCAATGTAATTTTTTATAGCTTTCAGTGTATAAGTCGTCATCAAGCATATATATATACTGTATTTTTTCCAATGTATGGACGCCACAGGACGGACAGGACATTCACACAGACACACAACACTTAAACATCCATGCCCGCGGCCGGATTCGAACCGGCGGCCTTCGGCACGCGGAGCTAGCACTCTAGACCCTAAGCTACCGAGGCCGGCAAATGAGAAGAATTCGAAAACAAATCTCGGGAAAAGAAGAGATAAAATGTGTCAGGTTTCACGGCACGCAGAGTTCGTTAATTCGTTGAAGTGATGACGAATTAATCAAAAAATTTTCGAATAGGATTAGAAGTTGGACTGTATGAAGTATTAGATTTATAATCAGTAAGTTGAACTGAAGAAATTGACACAGAAAATGAAGTCTGTTTCCAACCAGATTTGAGACTGATAAAAAAAAAAGTCATAACGTTACTTCAGACTAAATTTTATGTAAGCATTTTCAATTAAAGTACCAATGTAGATTAACTAGTAGATTAGTCAGAACACTATGAAATGAAATGTGGAAAACAGAAGTATTATTGTTTTATTATTACGTTTTATATTGGTGTTTGAGTCTAAATAACTCATCAACTTACTTTCGAATTTAAAAATTACTTTTTTCATTATCAGCTTTAAATGTTTACTAAACGGAGAAACATAATTAAGTTTCTTTTTTAAGCATCTGCCTCTTAGCAATATATGCGAAATATTTTGAGTACGTTTGGTTTATCCAGTCCTGATTTCCCGCAGGAACATTAGCGAAATATATATACTTCATCCTACCGATGTAGAACAAAGGAATACAAGATTTTAGTTAATATTAGCTGCTGTCCGTAATTCCGTTCACTGTTTTATTTTTGATTTTACAAAGGATTATGAGATGGATTCAGTTCTTCTACCTAAGTTACGTGCAAGGACATTTTCACTGTATTTGCAGTAATCATATAGTCAAGAATTTTGTAAATGCTGGGACAAATTCAGTGGTGTCACGACGCTTACAAATAAGTTAAACAATTAATTACTAACATTAGTTTCGACTGCGAATAATTTCATTTACGAATTTACGTTGGTATATAACCCGGAGAATATTTCATCCGCGAGAAGAAGCTTTAAAGGAATACTAATTTGCTGACTGTTTTATCTATTTTACTTCGAGGACCAAGGTCTTTAGTTTGTGGCATCATACACAACCATTAACCCGGCTCAAGTGAGGCGGGGGTGGACATCCTAGCTCCAGTAGGCCGGAGTGACAGGGTGGCTAAGTCCAGGCAAGGACCCAGTCCCACAGGGTATAGTGTGGTACCCATGCCCAGGGATACGGGCGAAGTCTTCAACGGCAGTTTTCGGCAGATAAGGAGACCTTCAGAATGGCGGAGGGGGTCACCCATCCCCTCCGGAGGTAAATTGTAAGGGAACACTACTGCCTTGTGGCGAAGAGGGATCTTCAAAGGCTAAGGGAGAAAACACTGAAAGAAAATCCTCGAATGGCTTAGCAAGCCAACAGTACGAGTAGGAATCAATTACTTTCAAATTAAAAGGAACAAGCCTCGGAGTAGGTTAAAAAAGTAGACGACCTTGCAATGAAAAAGGACAACGAGAAGGATTACGAATAGGAACTTTAAACATAAGAACATTGACGGGAAAGACTGAGGAAATCGTAGATTTGATGGAAAGACGGAAATTGAATATACTGGGACCTATGGAGGGGGAGGGCGCGAAGGAATTAAGAAAGAGATACAAGCTGTACTGGATTGGGAATAGTGACGGGAAAAGAAATGGAGTAGCACTCGTGATAAAGGAAGGTTTAAGGGAAGAAGTAGTAGGAATAAAAAACAGAATGATAAAGGTTGAAGTGAAAGTTAGGGACAAAAACATGGAGTTAATACAAGTTTATGCCCCCTCAGGTAGGCTGCAGCGAGCAGGAAAAGGAAAGTTTCGAAGAGAATCTGCAGCAGCAGCTTGGCAGGCGCAACCAGTACCTCAAGGAAAGGATATGAAGAGGTCCTAGGAAAACAAGGATGGGGCGGCAGAAACGCAGAAGGAAGAAAGCTGTTGGAGTTCTGCAAACGCAATGGTTTGATTGTGGGTAATTCCTGGTTCAAGAAGAGAGAAACCGTAAGATAACATGGTATAGTACAGACTTGTCTCGAAAGTCGATTGTTGACTACTTCCTAATCGAACCAGAGATGAGACAGAGTATTGTCGATATAAAGGTCATTTCATCAGAAGCCTTAGATAGTGAACATCGACTTCTAATAGCCAGTCTGAAAGAGAAAAGGGGACCAAGAACACCAGAAAACCAGGAGAGAAGAATAAGAGCCTGGAAACTGAAGGATGAGGAGTGCAGGAGGGAGTACCACGAGCAGCTTGCGTAGAAAATACCTAGGGACGACTTACAGTCGGCAGAGAAGGAATGAGAACGTTTTAAAATCCCCTTGGTAAAAACAGCCGAAGCAGTATGTGCTATGACAGCTAGTAGGAGAAGAATGGTGGAATGAAAGGGCAAAGGATGCTGTGCTACAGAAGAATAAAGCCTTCAGGGAGTGGTTCCAAAGGAGAATAGAGGAAAGCAAAAGAGTGTACAGCTGCAAAAAGAAAGAAGCAAAACCAGTGATACAGGAAGAAAAGAGGAAATGGATGAAAAAATGGACAGAAATGCTAAAAGGGGATAGTGAGGGCAGTAAGAAGGTGTTGTATACTATGATACTAAGTAGGAGGAAGAGCAGAATGAAAGCAGGTAGTGTAAAGGATAAGAATGGCAGCTTAGTGGACGGGAAGAACGACATAAAGGAAGTCTGGAGGGAGTATTTTGAGGATCTGTTGAATGCTTCAGGACCCAGTGATGAAAATGAGAGTACAGAGGAAGAATAGGACCAGTATCAAGAGGAAGAGGAAGATATTACATGGAAGGAATTGGAGGATGCGGTAAAGAGAATGAAGGGAGGTAAAGCACCTAGAGTGAATGATGTGAGCGTGGAGATGATACGAGCTGCTGGAGTAATGGGCACACAGTGGCTCTATAGGGTGATGCGGGCTGTGTGGAAAGCGGGAAGAATTCCAGAGGACTGGAGTAAAGGGGTAATAATACCCATATTTAAGAAAGGGGACAGGACTGTCTGTCAGAACTACCGTGGTATTACCCTGATGTGCCACTGTGCCAAGATATATGAGAAACGTTTGGAAAGCCGAATAAGAAGATCGGTTGAAAGGCAGCTGAGGGAAGAACAGAATGGATTTAGACCAGGAAGGTCAACTATAGATCTTATATTTGCAATAAGACAGCTACAAGAGCGGCACTACGAGTGTGGAAAAGATCTGGTGATGGCCTTTCTGACATTGAAAAGGCTTATGACAGCCTCAGCCGAAACAAAGTATGGGAAGGACTGAGAAAAAAGTCAGTAAAAATGGAGATAGTGCAAAGAGTGAAGGATATGTATGAGGGTAGTAAGAGCTGTGTCAAAGTGGGAACGGATAAGACTGGATGGTTCCATTTCAAAAATGGACTAAAACAAGGAAGTGCCCTATCACCCCTGTTATTTATTGTAGCTACAGATGAAATATTGAAGAAGGTAGTGCAGAGCATTGGGGAAGAAAAAATGAAAGCAATGGTATTTGCGGACGACCTATTAGTTAGGGGAGAGGATGAAAGAGAGGTGCAGGATCAGCTGGATGTGTGGGAGAGAGTAGTTGCAGCCTATGGTATGAAGTTCTCAGCGAGAGAAAGTGAAGTGGTGATGACAACAAAAAGATCAACAGGATGGACATAGACATATCACTTGGAGGGGAGCAACTAAATAGAGTGGAATGTTTCAAATATTTGGGAAGCTGTATTGAAGAAAATGGAGAAAACAGGATGGAATTAAACGAAAGAGGAAGATGTGTAGATGGATTTTTTTAAAAGTATCTATAGTCTGGTATGGAGTAGGGATGTCACACAAAAGAGTAAACAGGCAATCTATAAAACATATTTTGTGCCAATTTTAACATATGGGGGATGAAGGAGAGAGACAAAGGAAGAGTACAATCTGTAGAAATGAAATTTCAGAGGAGTAGAGTAGGAGTAACAAGAAGAGACAGAATAAGGAATGAGTGAATCAGGGAGATGATAAAGGAGGAACCGCTACAACAGAGAATTGAAAAATCTTGATTAGAGTGGTACGGGCATGTAAAGAGAATGGGAGAGAAGAAGCTACCAAGGAAGATGCTGGACATGGAGCTGAAAGGGAAGAGGCCTGGAGGAAGACCGCGAGAAACATTGATTAAAGGCGTTAAGAAATGAGTGGATGAAAGAGGAGGAAATCGGATGACAGTGGAAGAAGAAAGATGGTGAGGCTTTTGTTCCCAGCAGATCCGGCCAGTGGCTGGAAGCTGTCCTAGGTGATGATGATGGTGACCAAGTTCTGAATACTGTTTCGAAACCCGAGCCCTCTAACCAAGAGTTTTTGCGTGAATCATGTTCAGCGAAAAAGAATTTGATTCTCGCAGTCGAGGCAGTTACATCCAAGTATATAATAAAGTCTAATGCGTGAATCGTTGATTTATAGATTAGTATTTCAGTACCGGTAGATCCAGGTCTAAGAAGTAACTCTGAAAGGAGAATGGAATGCGTTAAAACCCGAAATAATGAAAGCTGGTAAAGAAACATTAGGCCTTAGGGAACAACCTCCCCGAAAACTTTGGATCACAGAAGAAATTTTGGAGCTGATGGATCAGAGGAGAAGGTACAAAAATGCTCAGGATCAAGCAGGAAGAGAGCAGTACAGGCAATTTAGAAATCAAATAAATAGGAAATGCAAAATAGCAAAAGAAAAATGGCTGAAAGAAAAGTGTGAAGAAGTAGAAAAGGAAATGGTCGTAGGTAAAGTAGATGTTGCATATAGAAAGAATTTTGGAAAAATGAAGAAAAGAGGTATGAACATTAAAGCTGCTGATGGGAAACCTCTTTTAAGCTCAGAAGATAGAGCTAACCGATGGAAGGAATACATTGAGAAACTGTATGTTGGGGACGACTTGAACAATAGTGTAATGGAAAAAGAAGGCGATGTCGACATTGATGACTTAGGAGATTCTGTTTTGAGGACAGAATTTAATAAACCTCTGAATGACTTGAAAGCAAATAAGGCAGTTGGAATTGATGAGATCCCTGCAGAACTTCTTAAATCTCTAGGAGAAGAAGGAATCGAAAGATTATTCAAGCTGATATCAAAAAGTTATGAAACAGGAGAAATTCCAAGTGATTTTAATAAAAATATCATCTTCACACTTCCAAAGAAAGCACAAACCTACAAATGTGAGAATTATCGCACCATTAGTCTAACATCACTTGCTTCAAAATTACTGACAAGGATAATATACAGAAGGATGGAAACGGCAGTAGAATAGATAGCAGGTGAATATCAGTTTGGGTTTAGGAAAAATCCCTGTACAAGGGAAGCAATTCTGTCTTTAAGATTAATACTTGAAGGGCGAATCAAGAAAAACAAAGATACATCTGGCGTTTGTTGATTTAGAAAAAGCTTTTGATAATGTTAGGTGGGACAAGATTTTCAAAATTTTAAAGAAGTTAGGTCTAAAGCATCAAGATAGAAGAATAGGTACTCTATAAACTCTATAAGAATCAAGTGGCTATAATAAAAGTAGAGAATCATGAGAGACATGCATCAGTTAAAAAGGATGTGAGACAAGGTTGTGTTCTATTCCCATTAATATTCAACTTGAAGCAATAAAGGAAATAAAACAAAAATTTTCATGTGGCATAAGTATTCATGGAGAAAAAAATCAGTACGCTACGATTTGCTGATGACAATGTCCTGTTAGCAGATGGGGCTGAGGCATAAACAAAATACTGAAGGAAGATTTTGGACTGAATATAAATCAAAACAAGACAAAAGTGGTGAAATGTAGCAGAAATGATACCAATCAAATTAGATACCAATAGTAGCAGATTAAATATAAAATTAGGATCTGATGTAATAGGAGAAGTAAGTGAATTCTGTTACTCGGGATGTAATATTACAACCGATGGCCGAAGCAGCAATGATGTTAAAAGCAGAATAGCACTAGCAAAAAGAGCCTTCATGAAAAAGAGAAACCTTTTAGTTTCAAATATTGATCTAGGAATTAGACAGAACTTTTTAAAACTCTATGTGTGGAGCACAGCACTTTATGGTAGCGAAATATGGACTTTAGGAATACCGGAAATAAAGAAAATTGAAGCATCTGAAATGTGGTGCTACAGAAGAATGCTGAAATTAAGTGGACAGACAAATAAGAAATGAACGAGTTTTGGAAAAGAAGTTTAAGGAAGAAGGCTACAGAATTAAGAGACAGGCTGGTAGGTCATATTTTGAGACATGCTGGATTGGTTATTTTGTTAGTGGAGGGAACAATCGAAGGTAAGAACTGTAGAGGAAGACAGAGATTAGAATATATGAAGCAGATAATTGAGGACGTGGGCTGTAAGGGGCATGTAGAAATGAAGAGGTTAGCACAGGATAGAAAGGGATGGAGGATTGCATCAAACCAGCCGAAAGACTGACGATAGCCAAAAAAACAAAGAGATTATTATAATTATAATGTCAATTTGATTGACGTGTCTAATGTCGATTTCATGGAGTGACTCAGTCGCAGATAACCAGCAAACAACTCAACTGCTTAAACGATGATAATTTAATTAACGTTAACATAAGACTCTGTGGTATTCACAACTTGAACTAACTAAACATAAGAACTGAAAATCAATTCTTAAAGTATATTGCCACTTCGAATATGGCAATGCAGTATATATATCTTGTTACGTCATTGCTCACCATTGTACTCCTGGTAAGACTGGATGTCTTTCTGGTATCTGTAATCTTTAAACACGACCGCCACACATCTGATAAACCCCAAATGTGAAGGGTAAGCTTGAAATAAGTTAATAGAAACAGTTAAGAGTCACTAAAGTTGTGTTCCATAAAGTATCTGCCTTACAAAATTCGGTACCAGGTTTTACTAAGGCGATCGGACTACTTCACCAACGAAGATTCACAAGTTAAGCACATTTCAAGAGTGAAACCAAACTCTGATCATACCCCAGTCCATGACGAAAGAATCACGACTACACTACCGAGACATATTAACGAAACGTGGAACAAGCAACTAGCTCAGCAAGACGCATACGAGCCTTACACTACTACACCAGCTTGAAGACTCTTTTCAAAATTCATCAAGGCTACTGTTCGCTCCACTATCTCTTCCACCTTGTGACGTCAGTAAAAATCTTCAGAAATTAATATCAAGAAGAGTATTTAATAATTTGAATTGTAATTATCATCTAAGGCTCATGATATCTTCTCCTATCTATTCTAACTTAATTTAGTCTGTAGAAAGGTTTCTATGAGGTTGACCTTGAAATTCCTTACGCCATTAAATTTGGCGATTTCTCTTTTTAACTACGACAATGACAACAAACCATCTCCAAAATCCAATTTATCTCCTAAATACATTTAGTTTTCTATGGGAATCTATGCATATTTTTAATCCTTTTACTCCGCACTATCTTCTGATATAGTTTTCCTGTTTCTATCTCTTTTAACCAAAATTTCGATTTTTTTTCCTTAATTAAAACTCCTAATTATACCTTGCCTAATTGATTGACTTTATATTCAAAATATTCTAGATGATGCTGACCATCACTGATGATGAAAGATCAGCAGTAAATCTACGCGATTTCAAGTTATTCCAGATTTCGGATTTTAGTCCTA
>JARYHS010011408.1:202533441-202560958 GCA_031002005.1 Vandiemenella viatica
CAAAAACAGTGATACAGGAAGAAAAGAGGAAATGGATGGAAAAATGTACAGAAATGCTAAAAGAGGGATAGTGAGGGCAGTAAGAAGGTGTTGTATACTATGATAATAAGTAGGAGGAAGAGCAGAATGAAAGCAGGTAATATAAAGGATAAGAATGGCAGCTAGTGGACGGGAAGGACGACATAAAGGAAGTCTGGAGGGGAGTATTTTGAGGACTGTGAATGCTTCAGGACCCAGTGATGAAATGAGAGTACAGAGGAAGAACAGGACCAGTATCAAGAGGAAGAGGAAGATATTACATGGAAGGAATTGGAGGACGTGGTAAAGAGAATGAAGGGAGGTAAAGCACCTGGAGTGGATGAAGTGAGCGTGGAGATGATACGAGCTGCTGGAGTAATGGACACACAGTGGCTCTATGGGGTGATGCGGGCTGTGGTGGAAAGCGGAAAGAATTCCAGAGGACTGGAGGAAAGGGGTAATAATACCCATATTTAAGAAAGGGGACAGGACTGTCTGTCAGAACTACCGTGGTATTACCCTGATGTGCCACTGTGCCAAGATATATGAGAAACGTTTGGAAAGCCGAATAAGAAGAGCGGTTGAAAGGCAGCTGAGGGAAGAACAGAATGGATTTAGACCAGGAAGGTCAACTATAGATCTTATATTTGCAATAAGATAGCTACAAGAGCGGCACTACGAGTGTGGCAAAAGATCTGGTGATAGCCTTTCTGGACATTGAAAAGGCATATGACAGCCTCAGCCGAAACAAAGTGTGGAAGGACTGAGAAAAAAGTCAGTAAAAATGGAGATAGTGCAAAGAGTGAAGGATATGTGTGAGGGTAGTAAGAGCTGTTTCAAAGTGGGAACGGATAAGACTGGATGGTTCCATTTGAAAAATGGACTAAAGCAAGGAAGTGCCCTACCACCCCTGTTATTTATTGTAGCTACAGATGAAATATTGAAGAAGGTGGTGCAGAGCATTGGGGAAGAAAAAATGAAAGCAATGGTATTTGCGGACGACCTATTAGTTAGGGGAGAGGATGAAATAGAGGTGCAGAATCAGCTGGATGTGTGGGAGAGAGTAGTTGCAGCCTATGGTATGAAGTTCTCAGCGATAGAAAGTGAAGTGGTGATGACAACAAGAAAGATGAAAAGGATGGACATAGGCATATCACTTGGAGGGGAGCAACTAAATAGAGTGTAATGTTTCAAATATTTGGGAAGCTCTATTGAAGAAAATGGAGGAAACAGGATGGAATTAAACGAAAGAGGAAGATGTGTAGATGGATTTTTTTTATAAGTATCTATAGTCTTGTATGGAGTAGGGATGTCACACAAAAGAGTAAACAGGCAATCTATAAAACATATTTTGTGCCAATTTTAACATATGGGAGATGAAGGAGAGAGACAAAGGGAGAGTACAATCTGTAGAAATGAAATTCCAGAGGAGTAGAGTAGGAATAACAAGAAGAGACAGAATAAGGAATGTGTGAATCAGGGAGATGATAAAGGAAGAACCGCTACAACAGAGAATTGAAAAATCTTGATTACAGTGGTACGGGCATGTAAAGAGAATGGGAGAGAAGAAGCTACCAAGGAAGATGCTGGACATGGAGCTGAAAGGGAAGAGGCCTGGAGGAAGACCGAGAGAAACATGGATTAAAGGCGTTAAGAAATGTGTGGAGGAAAGAGGAGGAAATTGGACGACAGTGGAAGAAGAAAGATGGTGAGGCTTTTGTTCCCAGCAGACGCGGCCATTGGCTGGAAGCTGTCCTAAGTGATGATGATAGTGACCAAGGGCTGAATACTGTTTCGAAACACGTGCCCTCTAACCAAGAGTTTTGGCGTGAATCATGTTCAGCGAAAAAGAATTTGATTCTCGCAGTCGAAGCAGTTACATCCAAGTATATAACAAAGTCTAATGCGTGAATAGTTGATTTATAGATTATTATTTAAGAACCGGTAGATTCAGGTCTAAGAAGTAACCCTGAAAGGAGCTCAACCGAGATCGAATGGAATGCATTAAAAACCGAAATAATGAAAGCTGGTAAAGAAACATTAGGCTTTAGGGAACAATCTGCCCGAAAACCTTGGATCACAGAAGAAATTTTGGAGCTGATGGATCAGAGGAGACGGTACAAAAATGCTCAGGATGAAGCACGAAGAGAGCAGTACAGGCAATTTAGAAATCAAATAAATAGGAAATGCGAAATAGCAAAAGAAAAATGGCTACAACAAAAGTGTGAAGAAGTAGAAAAGGAAATGGTCGTAGGCAAAGTAGATGTTGCCTACAGAAAGATCAAACAGAATTTTGGAGAAATGAAGAAAAGATGTATGAACATTAAAGCTGCCTATGGGAAACCTCTTTTAAGCTCAGAAGATAGAGCTAACCGATGGAAAGAATACATTGAGAAACTTTATGATGGGGATGACTTGAACAATAGTGTAATGGAAAAAGAAGGCGATGTCGACAGTGATGACTTATGAGATTCTGGTTTGAGGACAGAATTTAATAAACCTCTGAATGACTTGAAAGCAAATAAGGCAGTTGGAATTGATGAGATCCCTGCAGAACTTCTTAAATCCCTAGGAGAAGAAGGAATTGAAAGATTATTCAAGCTGATATCAAAAAGTTATGAAACAGGAGAAATTCCAAGTGATTTTAATAAAAATATAATCTTCACACTTCCAAAGAAAGCACAAACCTACAAATGTGAGAATTATCGCACCATTAGTCTAACATCACTTGCTTCAAAATTACTGACAAGAATAATATACAGAAGGATGGAAACGGCAGTAGAAGAGATAGCAGGTGAATATCGGTTTGGGTTTAGGAAAAATCCCTGTACAAGGGAAGCAATTCTGTCTTTAAGATTAATACTTGAAGGGCGGATCAAGAAAAACAAAGATATATTTCTGGCGTTTGTTGATTTAGAAAAAGCTTTTGATAATGTTTGGTGGGACAAGATTTTCAAAATTTTAAAGAAGTTAGGTCTAAAGCATCAAGATAGAAGAACAGTTACTCTATAAACTATATAAGACTCAAGTGGCTATAATAAAAGTAGAGAATCACAAGAGACTTGCATCAGGTAAAAAGGATGTGAGACAAGGTTGTGTTCTATTCCCATTAATATTCAACTTGAAGCAATAAAGGAAATAAAACAAAAATTTTCATGTGGCATAAGTGTTCATGGAGAAAAAAAAATCAGTATGCTACGATTTGCTGATGACAATGTCCTGTTAGCAGATGGGGCTGAGGATAAAGAGAGGTTACTGAATGGCATAAACAAAATACTGAAGGAAGATTTTGGACTGAATATAAATCAAAACAAGACAAAACTGATGAAATGTAGCAGAAATGATACCAATCAAAGTAGATTAAATATAAAATTAGGTTCTGATGTAATAGGAGAAGTAAGAGAATTCTGTTACTCGGGATGTAATATTACAATGGCAGAAGCAGCAATGATGTTAAAAGCAGAATAGCACTAGCAAAAAGAGCCTTCATTGAAAAGGAGAAACCTTTTAGTTTCAAATACTGATCTAGGAATTAGACAGAACTTCTTAAAACTCTATGTGTGGAGCACAGCACTTTACTGGTAGCGTAAACTATGGACTTTAGGAATACCAGAAATAAAGAAACTTGAAGCATCTTGAAATGTGGTGCTACAGAAGAATGCTGAAAATTAGGTGGACAGACAAAGTAAGAAATGAACGAGTTTTGGAAATGATGGGTGAGAAAAGAAGTTTAATGGAAGAAGGCTTACAGAATGAAGAGACAGGCTGGTAGGTACATATTTTGAGACATGCTGGATTGGTTATTTGTTAGTGGAGGGAACAATCGAAGGTAAGAACTGTAGAGGTAAGACAGAGATTAGAATATATGAAGCAGGATAATTGAGGACGTGGGCTGTAAGGGGCATGTAGAAATGAAGAGGTTAGCACAGGATAGGAAGGGATGGAGGATTGCATCAAACCAGTCGAAAGACTGACGATAGCCAAAAAAACAAAGAGATTATTATAATTATAATGTCAATTTGATTGACGTGTCTAATGTCGATTTCATGGAGTGACTCAGTCGCAGATAACCAGCAAACAACTCAACTGCTTAAACGATGATAATTTAATTAACGTTAACATAAGACTCTGTGGTATTCACAACTTGAACTAACTGAACATAAGAACTGAAAATCAATTCTTAAAGTATATTGCCATTTCGAATATGGCAATTCAGTATATATATCTTATTACGTCTTTGCTCACCATTGTACTCCTGGTAAGACTGGATGTCTTTCTGGTATCTGTAATCTTTAAACACGACCGCCACACATCTGATAAACCCCAAATGTGAAGGGTAAGCTTAAAATAAGTTAATAGAAACAGTTAAGAGTCACTAAAGTTGTATATTCTCTTCCATAAAGTATCTGCCTTACAAAATTCGGTACCAGGTTTTACTAAGGCGATCGGACTACTTCACCAACGAAGATTCACAAGTTAAGCACATTTCAAGAGTGAAACAAAACTCTGATCATACCCCAGTTCATGACGAAAGAATCACGACTACACTACCGAGACATATTAACGAAACGTGGAACAAGCAATTCGCTCAGCAAGACGCATACGAGCCTTACACTACTACGTCAGCTTGAAGACTTTTCAAAATTCATCAAGGCTACTGTTCGCTCCACTATCTCTTCCACCTTGTGACGTCAGTAAAAATCTTCAGAAATTAATATCAAGAAGAGTATTTAATAATTTGAATTGTAATTATCATCTAAGACCCATGATATATTCTCCTATCTACTCTAACTTAATTTAGTCTGTAGAAAGGTTTCTATGAGGTTGATCTTGAAATTCCTTACGTCATTAAATTTGACGATTTCTCTTTTCAACTACGACAATGACAACAAACCATCTCCAAAATCCGATTTATCTCCTAAATACATTTAGTTTTCTATGGGAACCTATACATATTTTTAATCCTTTTACTCTGCACTATCTTCTGATATAGTTTTCCTGTTTCTATCTCTTTAACCAAAATTTCGATTTTTTTTTCCCTTAATTAAAACTCCTAATTATACCTTGCCTAATTGATTGACTTTATATTCAAAATATTCTAGATGATGTATAAACTGCTCTCGGGTGACTAGCCGAGTCAAGAGTGCGTTGTCACACGATCTTTCGGCGACTAGATTCATTGCCGCCATCTTCTGGTGACTTCTCCAGAAGATGGCGGCAAAGCATTTTGTCGCCGAAAGATCGTGTGACAACGCACTCTTGACTCGGCTAGTCACCCGAGAGCAGTTTATACATTCTCAACGCCGAGAAAGACTTCGTTCTTATTCTAGATGATGCTGACCATCACTGATGATGAAAGATCAGCTGTAAATCTACGCGATTCCAAGTTATTCCAGATTTCGGATTTTAGTCCTAACCAAGCACATAGTTTGACCGTAAACAGCAACAGGTACGTCACATGTAGTATAAAAACCTATTAAACAAGTAGGCACATATAAAATTGAAGCTTTTTACTTTATTTCTTTTTGTATTTTTTTAAACAATCCTAAAATATCTTCCAGAGATTGTGCTCGACGCCTTTCCTAGCTTGTTGTTGAGTAGTGCAATTCATGACAAATTTAGATACGTATCAATCCCCGACAATATGCATCTGTAACCGCTGTTTCTGCAGACTCCCCCAGGCGTCTAGGCCTGTCTGCGGGGAGGCCTGGATGACGGGTCTGGCTCATCCGGGGGTCCCAAGCCCCCCCCCCCCCGATGTTTTCTTGTATCTGCATAGGTGCAAGTTAAGGAGTTGGGTGAAATTTTTCTCCGTCTGGAGGGATGTGCAGGTTGATTGAGGTGAAGGTACACAGACGGAAAAAAAAATCCCAACACCAAGAAAGACTTGTGTTAGATAAACGAAATTTGGTAGGCGTGTTTATACATCTGAAAGATGACATCGATTCAAATTTCGCGCTTCGCGCATAAGTGTGGCGCTAGTAGCGCTACTCAGAGCTTGCAAATCAGGTTTGCTTTAAATACGCGCTGTAAAGTTTGTGAACGTTATTTACCGCTGAGATTTGACATAGTGAGTTGATGTTAGCCAAGAATGCCTTTAAGAAGACGAAGAAGCCATTATCAACAGCTCACCGAGTTTGAACGAGGTCGTGTAATAGGGCTACGAGAAGGTGGATTTTCTTTTCGCGATATTGCAGAAAGACTTGGCCGGAATGTATCCACTGTGCATGATTGTTGGGTGCAGTGGTCAAGGGATGGTACTGCCTCAAGAAGACCGGGTTCCGGGAGGCCACGTGGCACTACTGAGAGGGAAGACCGCCGTATTCGGCGTACAGCTGTGGCGCATCGTAATGCGTCTGCGGCAGAAATTCGAGCTGCAGTTGGTACCACAGTGACACAACGAACTGTTAGAAATCGGTTACTTCAAGGACAGCTCCGAGCCAGGCGCCCTGTAGCGTGCATTCCACTGACTACAAGCCATCGCCGTTTGCGACTCCAGTGGTGTCAAGCCAGAGCTCATTGGAGGACGGAGTGGAGATCTGTTGTGTTTTCTGATGAAAGCAGGTTCTGCCTTGGTGCCAGTGATGGCCGAGTGTTGGTCAGAAGGAGGCCAGGGGAACGCCTGCAACCAAACTGTCTGCGGCCTAGACACACTGGACCTACACCTGGAGTCATGGTCTGGGGAGCAATTTCCTATGACAGCAGGAGCACTCTTGTGGTTATACCAAACACACTGACTGCAAATTTGTACGTCAGTCTGGTAATTCAACCTGTAGTGCTGCCATTCATGAACAGCATTCAAGGGGGAGTTTTTCAACAGGATAACGCTCGCCCTCATACCGCTGTTGTCTCGCAACGTGCTCTACAGAGTGTCGACATGTTACCTTGGCCTGCGAGATCACCAGATCTGTCTCCAATTGAACACGTATGGGATATCATTGGACGACAACTCCAGCATCATCCACAGCCAGCACTGACCGTCCCAGTATTGACAGCACAAGTACAACAAGCATGGAACTCCATACCACAAAGTGACATTCGAAACCTGTATGACACAATGCATTCACGTTTGCAGGCTTGCATTCAAAATTCTGGAGGTTACACCGGCTATTAATTTAACAGTATTTCACATTTGAAATGCATTTTCTTGAGCTTAAATTAACATGTGATCTTGAAAATTTAATCAATTAAACATGTTAACTTGACAAATGCATTGTCCAAATTTCATTACTCTACAATAATTTTTTCTTGGTGTTGGGATTTTTTTTTCCGTCTGTGTATTTGTTAAAATGCCCCTATTGAAATGTGATGATTGGCAAATTTTGAAACCTCCCAGTTTCGGTCTTATACTTGTTGCGTGTATCAAGAGATGGAATATTGCTGGGCATCGGAACTGGGTCCTGGTAGGGGTCGGTGGGTCGGTTGTAGGGGGCGTGTTGTCATCGCCTCTGCCGTCCCCGAGACTCATGCCCGGAGTCCACAGTCCCTCCTGGTCTTCGGGCTGGGGGTTCAGAGGGGATCGCGTCCCCTGCTGGGCGGAAGGCTTTTGGGTGGTCAAGTTGCATCTAGGCGCGCTACGGTGTTGGCCACAGATCAAGAACCTGAGCAACCTTGACCTGACTGCTCCAGTGTTGGGGATGTCCTGGTGAGCGAAGACCAAGCACCCCAGAGGCTTACTGCACCTCTGCTGCCAGCGCAGCATAATCCCAGCAGTCGAATGAACGGGTCAGTACCACAGTCTTGGGGCTGTGCTTGGTTCGGCTCAGGGGTAGCATCCCTGTTGGTGGGAGCCGTCTCTAATGCTGTCATAGGAGGTCCACTATACAAGTGTGGACTGGTAGTGCATTGGCTTACCTGAGGGGGGTAGCATTCACCCTGTAAACGTTGCGGGGACACTCGGGCCTCTGCAGCGAGATCGTGAGCTACGACGGTGCTCTGTGGAGCTTGGAAGAGTGTGTGGGAACCCGTGCTCGCACTGGAAAACAGTGTCGGACGGGTGCGCGCCCTAGTGTGGGAAGCGGCGTATTCTGTACGATACGTTCGGTCGGCTGGCGTGGTGGATCATGCAAGGGGCTCTCATGCGGGGTTCGGGTGGGGCCGGGTGTTGCGCGTAGGAACCACAGAGAGGCTTAAGCTATACGGCCAGGTTTTGGAAGGGTCTTCGGCCTGGTTCGTGGCGGGCGCCGATTGAGCGTCACCTCCCCATAGGCACCATTAATGGATGGCAAAGTGTGCCTAGCCTCACCGTCCCTGCTGTAATGGCGGGTAATTCGGAAGAGCCCAATTCCGCGGCGGGGGCGTAGCGAAGTAGTCAGATGGTCCTGGTGAGGTTGATGAGGTTTGTTTGAGCTCCGCTCCGCGATTGTTTCTGGAGGAAGTATACATTCTTCCATTTTCCCACTAACTGTGTTCTGTATCGTATTGTGTTGTTAACTGTGTGTACTTTGGGGGTTGTACACGAGATGCTTTTAGACTTCGGAAAAGACTCATACTAACAGATACTAACACTTAAGAAAAATTTCTTGAATGTCTAACATCATCTCCAACTTAGTGGACGCTATCTTCGGTGAATTTCTGTATTGCGACCGTCGGCATTTTGAAATCAGTGTAAATGAGAGAATTTTCACGCGATTGACAGCCTGCTAGTTGAAGAGTGAAGATCAGATCACCTATTTGAGAGAATTTTGACGCGTTTTACTACTTGCTAGTTGAAGGTGAAAATCAGATCACCTATTTACAACCACGAAAGAGTTTAAGGGCCTCTCTGCCCATTCGAAAACGCAATAGTATAGGCGCGGCAAATCGAAACTGGTACTTTTGAATATGAATAACGATTCGAGGACTCCCGGCCAAAAATACAAGAAAAACTATATCAAATGGCTATCCATTCGGACCGGCACAAACACCACTAAACGTGATTGTCTTTGTCGAAAACGGCTGTTTGTGTCTAAATTACTGCAATAACAGATATTAATGAACAGCCGGACCTGGAATCGAACCCTCCACCTCCGCATGACAGTGAAAATATTTAAAAACTCACCAACCAGGTTCAAGATTTAGATCGGCATATAAAAAAAAAACTCTGATAGGAAGACAGATGGAATTATCCCAACACTCGCCTCGAGTGATTTTGGAAAACGAAAGAAAACCTGACTGTAAAACCGTGCTGGATATCTTGGCGAATGTTAGATCCGAACGTTACGGCTCACCCACCAGGCTCGGTATTCTATGACCCTCTTAGCTTTCGACACCAGATGCACATTTCGATGATAATAAAATCGTCATTGCCTTTACCATTATATATCTAATGTTCAAACTGATAGAAATAACACTGTGTAAAATCTTTCGTAGTGATCTTAAAAGATACTACAGCATGAATATAAAACCTTGTTTGGTAAAGTTTGTAGACTGGTTTATGGAGGAGATATTACTCGTGTCGCCGATCTTGTGATAAGTCAGTCTTCTCTAAGCATTCAATACAAACTACATCTCAAATTACTGCTTACTAGCTGTTATTCATTATTTTGCTTTAAAAAATCATCCAACAGGCTAGATGTTTATACCGGCATACAATAAGTAACTCTAAAAAGAATACTAATGCACTGAAGAGAGATTCCGCGATCTCTGTATGACAGTCCCGAACGTTAAAAACTCACCCACCAGGCTCCATATTTATAACGGCATACAAAAAATAACTCTGAAATGCGGACGAATGTAATACACTGGAATTATTACAGCACTCACCTCGAGTCATTTTTGGAAAACGTTATAAAACCTGACTATAAAACCATGCTGGATATCGAACCTGTGATAACTAAATTTCACCGAGCGTGGAGGGTGAACGGTTAACGTTCTGGCCTCACATTCGGTAGGACGCTGGTTCGAATCCCCGTCAGGGCATCCAGATTTGGGTTTTCCATGGTTTTCCCAAATCACTCCAGGTGAATGCCGGGATGTTTCCTTCAAAAAGGCCATGTCCGAATTCCGTTCCTTGTCCCAAGTCCCATCCCGCCTCTAATAACCTTAGCCGTCGATGAGGCGTAAAGCAATTAAAAAACAAAATGAATTTCATCGACAAACCGTTCTTTAGCCTTTCGAAATCTCGCGTTTTCTCTTGTAAGAATTTTAACGATAATCTGTTCTTTAAGGCTAACATTCACTTCTAGTTTACTGTTAAACAAATAGCGCTTCCTGTTAGCTGATGCACCAAATTCTTGAATTTGTTTCATTCATAATCTGCTTAAAATTTTAATGCTCTTAGTTTTTTATAGTCTTAGCCCAGTGAGTCGGCTACTGACAATTCGCCCTACTCTTCCCTGTACCATTTTGTAAACAGCCACTCACTCTTAGCGCGCACAAGTAAAAGTAAGATAATTTAGGTTTCTGATATGTTCATGTTTGAAACCTTCCCGAAAGAAGAATACTTCGTCTTGTATTGGAGGTAGGGTGGCTAATTCCTTCTCTCCTTACCTTACTTAAGATCACCAACAGTTTAACGGGAAATCCGAATCATTTGAATACTTCAAAGCAAGCCATGTCAGATGTGAAGGTCTAGTTACTGCCCTATGAGTATCCACCACAGATACAGGATTTTGAACCGGGGATCTTTCTATCTCCAGTCAGACGCCTTAACCACTGAGTCACTCTGGCGCTAAAAGATCTGTAATTATGTGAGGCGCTTCTATAGTATCAGACAGTAAATGCCATATGATTTAAAAACTATCGAGGATTAAAATGGAGACATTGCAATGAAATCTTACAAAGTCGTCAGAAAGTTTAACTTAAATTGTATCATGACAGTTAGGAACGTTGCAATGCCCTTAAATATATATTCTGCAATAGAACTACCGTACTGCAGCATATGGCGGCCGCATGAGTTAACTGACGTATGTACTGAACTACCATAGGTGTTCGATTACTTTTTGGTAGATAGTGTATTTAGTAGTCGGAGAATATGAAGGTTAAAGCGATACCATGGTGTGCTGGCATATTACCCAACTAGCATCAGATATACACGTCTCTCAAACATTAAAGCACAGTACACAATCACGGTTTCGTCCGTCAGGTTTATTATCCGATCAGCAAATTAGCTTTACAAGATAATGCTGATCTTTACAAAACATAACATTCGCATTGTTATGGTTGAGGCCAGCCCTCTAGGGCCCCTCAGTAACTACATAACAGTAATAAAATAAATATTTTATGACAATAGTAAAAACATTTTTTTTTTTTTTGCTTTCGACTGGTTTGATGCAATCCTCCATCCCTTCCTCTCTTGTGCTAACCTCTTCATCTCCACATATCCTTTACAACTCACGTCCCCAATTATCTGCTTCATATTTTCTAACCTCTATCTTCTTCTACAGTTCGACTGTTCTCTCCACTAACAAGTTAACCAATCCATGTCTCAAATATGACCTACCAGCCTGTAAGCTTCTTCCACAAACTTCTTTCCTCACCCATCAATTCCAAAACTCGTTCATTTCGTACTTTGTCTGTCCACTTAATTTTCAGCATTCCTCCGTACCACCATATTTCAAATGCTTCAATTTTCGTTCTTTCTGGTATTCCTAAAATCCATGTTCCACTTCCATAAAGTGCTGTGCTCCACACATAGGGTTTTAAAAAGATTTCTCTTTTCTATGTAGGCTCTTTTTGTTAGTGCTAGTCTGCTTTTAACATAATTCTTGCTTCGGCCATCCGTTGTAATTTTGCTTTCCAAGTTGCAGAATTCACTTACTTCTCCTATTGTATCAGATCCTATTTTTATATTTAGTTTATTAGTATTGGTATCATTTACGCTTCATTTCATCACTTTTGTCTACAGTATTATCAGTATTAAAACAGTAATAAAAACAGTTATCAGTATCAAAACAGTAAAAATATCCAGTTATCAGTATTAAACCAGTAATTAAAACAGTTGTAACGAAAATGGTTTAAGATAATTACACATTTGATCATGGAATACATTGCGTTTTGAGTGCTGAGGAGAGTCTTGTGATGGAGACGCGAAGCAGAAAATAAAAGATGGGTTACCATATGTGACACACCTTTTTTTTTTTTTTTACACTTCTTCTTCAGAGTCACTTTTTGATAGATATATGTCTGAAGGCGTTTTTTTAGTCTAGTTTGACGCGTTCTTTTCCCTAATTCATGAAATTGCCCACCAGGTACTGCACTGTTTCGTTTGATAAAGGTTTTATAGTTTGTTGTTTTATGAATTCATTAATAAAACAGACATTTAGTTCTCTGTGTAGCTGACAATTGCGTGCGTATCATGGTGCGTTCGCAGCTAGTCGGAGAACTTTGTTTTGTGATAACTTGCTACGACTAGCATATCCGTCCGTCAGGTTAGTGATCGCGCTTAACGAACACTGATCTCACGACAGCACGTAAGGCCTTGTGCTAGTGAATCAACGAGAGAGTCAAGTTTCAGTATCCCAGGCGTCGTAAACCCGCACATTGGCTGAACTCTAGCATCGCAACTGTTTGCGCACCCACTTACTAATATAGCGATGCCTGAGTATTGCCGGAGGAAATCAGCCTTAGCCTTTTTGAAGGAACCATTCCAATATTTCTCAGAGTGATATCAGGAAATTGGGTAAAACGACTAGAAGTCGAACCTAGTTCTCCCTAAAGCTAGACCTGAGTGTCATCGCTCATCCAGTGGGATCGGTTTTCTAAAACACCAGCACCGAAGAGGAAAGTTAGGTTCTTATGTTGTGCATGTTTAAAAGTTAGTCAGAACGCTGGGTAACGAAAATAGAATGGACCGGTTGTAGCATAACTATAGGTTATTCTGAGAAGAGTTCGTTGTGATGGGGACAACAGAGCAACAAAACCGAGCGAGCGATGTACAACGTTAGTGTGCGTACGAGTCGATGCTAGGCAGAAAGTTACTGCTAACAAAGGACCTTATATTCTCGGATACCTTATTTTTGAATGCAGATTGAATAAACGACAAAGAATCGTATGAAAGTTTGTTATCGTTCAAATATGAACGATTAAGTTAACAAATTTGGACGTTCAAGTTCTAAACAAATTAAAACAGGACTTGCATCCCTGGCGACCGAAAAACATAAAGATACAAAGAAATACGAAGCCCGACAAAAAAAAAAAAAAAAAAAAATACAACATGGCGACCGTGACAGTACATGAAATTTGTGTTTCTTCTGTCTGGTCTTAATTGTGATTAATTTTAAAAAATTTATTATTGTAATCATATATACTATTAAGGTGAAGAAGAATAAGGTCCCTATATAAGCCCTGAATAATAAAAAGTTTACCAGAGTATTTTTTCAAAATATAAGGTAAACTTGGGGAGGGTTGTAGCATAACGAATATAGCTATAGGTTATTCTGAGAAGAGTTCGTTGTCATGGGGACAACAGAGCAACAAAACCAAGCGAGCGATGTACAACGTTGGTGTGCGTACGAGTCGATGCTAGGCAGAAAGTTATTGCTAACAAAGAGCCTTATATTATCGGATACTTTATTTTTGAATGCAGATTGAATAAATGACAAAGAATCATATGAAAGTTTGTTATTATTCAAATATGAACGATTAAGTTAAATTTGGAGGTTCAAGTTCTAAACAAATTAAAGCGGGACTTGTATCCCTGGCGACAGTAAAACATAAAGATATAAAGAAATACGAAGTCCGACAACATGAAAAAAATACAACACGGTGCTAAAAAATTCTGCCTTCTGGAAGATAGAAATTCTATTTAAAACTCATGATCCCACAAATTAGAAGGGGGAAAAAAAAACTAGAAAATAGATAGCTGTAGTGGCAGCTGAGCAAAAAATGAATATGAACATGGGATTTCCATCATCTAATGTTTCAGAAATAACAATAGACGTTTCGAAATCGAGCCACTGAAAATATATGAATTTCAGTAGTCTCTACATTACAGAAAGAATACATTTTATACAACGCTCTGAATCGTACACATACATTTTTTTTTTTTTTAAATATGAAACCTCCGGGCTGAAACATTTTTCTGAACTGGACAAGGAACAAGGTGGGAGCTGAAAAGTGGGAAGTTTTTTTAAGAGCAAGCAAAACAGAATGGTGTTAGAAATCAGAGAGCGTAAATTTTTTATTGAGAAGTATAATCACATTTATATCTACTTTTCGTAGTTGGTGGATATCATCTGAAACATGACAGAAGGGAACGACGCACGAAGAAGACTATGTTGGGCACGACACCATATTGGAATTCATTGTGCCAGTGACGCGTGTGACATTCTCGATCTCAAAGGACTCGCCCAAATATTTGTGTCGTCTCTTCTGTTTGTGTGTCTCCTCTGTGTGTTTGTCTCCAGGCTATTCGTCGTCTGAAGTAAACTTTTGTTGACTTGATTCCTTTCAAAACGGTTGTTCGTTTTATTAACCAGCGCCTTTGATATTGAACACCTTGTTACTATTTTAGGATGTTGATGACAATGAATCTCCCGTTTAACATTGAAAATTAGATAGGATAGGTAAAAATAACCCATCATTTACCACAGATGACGGCAGGAGGTCCAGAAGAACACAAGAAAACAAAAATATTTTTATCGACTGGATGCAACTGTAATCTCTGATATACCGACCTCACAGTTGACTTTAAAACCAAATTCAATTTCAATAACTTGCGTATTGACGTACTAGTGAACTTTTCATTACGTTATATAGATTTTTTTTTTTATTTTCTTTGATTTTAATACTTTTTGATAGTCATATTTTAATTCTCGTGCGATGGGCACGATAATGCCGTCCCAGAGTTCTGTACTTTTTTTCTACTTGCCAGACGCATTTAACATATTTTCTCTCCTCAGAGCTGCATCATCGTATTATTTTATTAACCTGCACTATACTATAATTATATATTATAGTTAAGGAATTTCTCTTTTAATGTTTAAAGGACTAATTCAAACGTAATTACCTGAAAAGCTTTGTTCACCTATCAAAATTGTAACATTATCAACTACTTTAATTATGTTTCGCAAATTTCATTTGCGTGTCAACAAAAACACATCGGAAAAACAAGTTCTGACGCTGTACGAAAGCAGTTTCCAGGACGTTTAATTACGAGCTTCATAACCTAATTTGTTCTTCCATGTGTATATGCATCAAAATTTTGCAGTATGGGTACGGGCATTACATAAAATCTTTTTTTTTAACCTGGTATGTCTCATTGTTAACATTAATGTACGTTTGGATCCCTCACTCGAAATAAGTCACAGTTGAGAGTATTTCCACCCCAAGCGATGGGCCTGATGTGAGATACGAAGTCCCGGGCAACCTTCCAACTGAAACACTGGCTCCGTTCATTTTTTGTGCAGCCTGTGTGTGGGCAGGTCAATTTAAGGAACCGATCCTAGCGCCAGAGAACTGTTCTCTGTCTTGAAGACCAGAGCTAAACTTTAATAATACTTTAGTTTAATATGATTCTGTATTATATCTACTTTATTGTTAGAATCTCGTGTTTATGGATTTCATTTTCACCTTCTCAACAGGCAATTTTGATCGTTCTATAATTTTTCATTGGGATTTCAGTTGTCCTTGATCTGCAGTCCCCTGAATCATACGATAAGTTTCCGTTAACGTATTTCTTCTACAACTATAATTACGATTACTTCTGTGTTCAGTTTTTTGCTCCAGACATCATGAATTTTCGTTACCGATATTTTCGTTTCTGTTTCGCGCTGATAGACTACATTAATTAAACTGAGATACAGGATCAATACCAAAAGTAGTAGGACTGATTTTTTTTAATTATTGAAGATATGTTTACAGTTCCTTAATACTCTTCGAAATAGCACCCTTGGGCAGCTACACACTTAGAATAACGCTGCTTCCATTGGCCGTACGCCTTCTGGAAGTCAGATTTGGAGATGCTTTTGAGAGCCCTTGTCGATGCTGCATGAACGTCCTGAATCGAGTCAAACTCCTGTCCCTTCAGCTGTCTTTTCATCCGTGGGAATAAAAAAAGGTCAGATGGAGCCAGATCAGGGCTGTAGGCGGGGTGTGGCCACGTGGCAACACCGAATCGGGACAACAGTTGGCTCATGACGAGCGCGCCTTGGCACGGCGCATTGTCGTGATGCAGTGTCCAGTTGTTGGAGATGACTGGTCGGACGCGATTCACTCCGTCTTGTAGGCGGGTTAGCACTTGTAGGTGAAACTTCGAATTGAAAGTTTTCCCAGGGGGAATGTACTCCTTATGAATCACCCTGCGACGGTCAAAAAAACACGATCAGCATTGTCTTGATCTCTGATTTGCACATGCGAGCCTTCTTTGGACGAGGGGACGTGGATTGTATTTTGGTTTCTGAGTCACACTGGAAAACCCAAGTTTCATCGCCTGTTACCACACTGTCCAAAAAGTATTTCACGCATGGAAAGAAAGCTGAAGGAACAGAGGTTTGACTCGATTCAGGACGTTCATGCAGCATCGACGGGGGATCTCAACAGCGTCCCCGAATCAGGCTTCCAGAAGGCGTACGGCCAATGGCAGCAGTGTAATTCAAAGTGTGTAGCTGCCCAAGGGTGCTATTTCGAATAGTATTAAGGAATTGTTAACATATCTTCAATATATATATATATATATATATATATATATATATATATATATATATATATATATATATATATATTAAAATCAGTCCTACTACTTTTGGTATTGACCTTGTAGATTAGCCAGAAACTTGGTCTATTACTCTGAATAAAACTTTAACCGATGTAACAATTGGTAATGTGGCTGTTATTACACTACTGTTTGAAAAAGTTGCATTACGAGGGCTGCTATATATATTTCTGGCCTAATAATGAAAATACGAATATTTATCAACGAAAATGGTTTTATTGTTTTTCAAAATATTCTCCATCAAGATTTATACACTTTTGCATGCGCTCAAACCAATTTTCGAAGCACTTTTTTCCACTCCGATTGAGACACCTCCAAAACATGGTTTTTGAATGCTTCAACAGCATCTTCTGGCGACGAAAATCGTTGACCACGCATTTTTTTCTTGATGTGTGGGAATAAAAAGAAGTCATTGGGTGCCAAGTCAGGGCTGTACGGCGGATGACCCATCACTTCGACGTTTTGGCCGGTCAAAAAGGCGCTGGTTTGAGCCGATGTGTGACAGCTCGCATTGTCATGGTGCACAATGATTCGTCTTCTCTTGTTCATTTTTCGAATTTCTCCGAAGACTTCAGGCAAACAAATGGTGGTGTACCACTCAGAATTGACCGTCCTACGTTGCTCAAGCGGAACAGTAGCCACATGACCAGTTTTGCCGAAGAAACAGGCGACCATTTGCTTCGAAGTGCTTCTTCCACGAACAACTTTCGTTGGATTTGGCTCGTCTTGGAAGACCCACACGGTCGATTGCTGTTTTATTTCGGGCTCATACGCATAGATCCATGATTCGTCACCTGTGACGATCTTATAAACGTCTTTTGAAGCACCGCGATCGTATTTTTTCAGCATTTCTTTACACCAATCCACACGAGCTTTCTTTTGAGCGATTGTCAAATTGTGCGGGATCCAACGAGAACAAACCTTTTTTACGGCCAGGTGTTCATGCAATATCGAATGTATGCTGGTGGGAGAAATGCCTAGGCATGCCTCTATTTCACGGTATGTCACATGACGGTCTTGCATTATCAGTTCACGTAAGGCATCGATGTTTTCTGGCACAACGGCTGTTTTTGGACGACCTTCACGGAATTCGTCTTTGAGCGAGCGTCGGCCACGATTGAATTCGTTGTACCAGTTTTTCACAGTGCTATAGGATGGTGCTTCGTCGCCATACAAAGATTTAAGTTCATCGATGCACTCTTGTCGTGATAATCCACGTCGAAAGTTGTGAAAAATGATGGCACGAAAATGTTCACGAGTTAATTCCATTTTTTTGCCAAATTGATTTCTTCAAGTCCCTGTAAAAGAAAAAAAAATTGTCGTAAGTCAAAAAGTTCTGAGTACATTTATGCTAAAAAATGTCAAACTTTCCAATGGAAATGTCAGATTGCACTTGGCAACACTTAGTGTTGCCTAGGCCAGAAATATATATAGCAGCCCTCGTACTAAGGAGACATACGATTACAATAAAATTTATTCCACACATTAGGGATATGACAGTAGACGAATGATTAGAATTACATAACTTTGGCCGTGAGAATTCATTACTGTGTGAAGCCGTCACTTTCTGCAATCACATCCTCTAGATGTCGTGACATGGAATCAAAAGAGAGCCTGGATATGCTGCTGGGGAACACACTACCACGTGGTTTGCAGACGTGTACACAAAGCATCAGGAGGACCACAACGAACAAGTTGCCGAACGACCATATCGCAGACATGCTCGATGGGCGACATGTCAGGCAAACGTGCAGGTCAGGGAAGCAGTGGTACCCGTCGTTCTTCTAAGAAGGCTTGCACATTCCTCGTCACACGTGGCCGAGCATCATGTGGCGAAGCCTGCGGGAGAGGCATTGCCCCGATCACACTGTTCTACACATCCCCAGATTTTGAACTCATTCACACTCATTCCTTCTGGATGTTGCAACTTTCACAAACAGTAGTGTGTTTCATGCTCTTGCAAAGAAATTGAAAGAAATGAGACACGTGATAAACAACAAACTCGATGTTGTGTGGACGCGTTCCCCAATTTTTCTTTTGTTTATTTTATTTTCTCCGTAGGCGCTTTGCTCAATTACCGGCAGCATCTTAAACGGGTTTTATGCATTTCTTTTTCCTAGCTGCCCTGGTACAGCACCAGCGTTGCGTCTGCGATGTCGTTCAGGTTCAGAAGATGTTTATATCATTTCCAAGTTTTCTTTAAAGTTAGTGGAAATAACTCTACATTTTGTGCATCTATTTTCCTTAGTATTCCCCTGTTGACATTTGCATGTTGGATTTATTTAAATCGAATATTTGTTTTGTTCCGGTTGATAAGCATTTGTTAATTACTATTTCTTGATGCTTAGTCCTGTCGCGGAAGTCATAACAAACATTTGTTTGCTTGAAATAGCTACTCTGAAGAATCACTTTTCACTTGGTTTTTTTTTTTTTTTTTTTAGGCATCGACTTTATCAAAGATACTAAGTACAAATGTACAATCATACAAATAAATATTCAGGCGATTCTAACTTTCAATTAACTTGCAACTAACTAATCAACTCGTCTCTGCCGCTTGTTTATTTAGACGCTACAGACAGATCCACAATAACTCAGAGTTCCGACCGACGTTTCTCGAATTCAGACAATACTTTAACAACTAAATCCATACAAAAATAATTACAAATTGTACAAAATCACTCACAGTCATTAGAAAACATATTGAAATAAAAAGTTAATACTCTTTACATACATTTAAACATAAAATACTGTCTTTGAACATGTTATATAACATTTTCATAGTTTCTCTCCATAAAACAATGTTCATTTATTTTACAAATATACACAAATTCACAATTAATCACACACATAATTCTTCAAACAACATTTCATTCAAGGGCTGGGACTGAGTAAGGGCTGTTGCACCGTGTCTCCGCGCTCAGTTTTACAATGGTTTTGTCTCATGACAGATCATGTACTTGATACTGCAATTGTCAGTCAGTACGCACTGAAGTTACTGCTTTCTTATAGTCGTACTACAGAAAGGAGATAGATGTATTTTTCCTTTCATTAGCCTGTTTTGTCAGTAAAAAAAAAGACAGAGCAACTGAAACACAAAACATCTATCAGAATATTCCACTCAGATGATTAGTTGTTATCTAAATCTAAAGTTGCTGGGACGGCAAACATGTAAGGAAAATATTATTCTTTTTTAAAAAATCTTCTTTGTACTCGCATCATTGTTATATATTTGTTATTCTCCATCTTATTTGCGGCGAAGTGTTTCAAACAGCATTTTTGGGACAACTTTTGTTGTGTGCGAAAACTAACTTTTCTCTGGAATTTCAGTAACGTGGAGATTGAATAAGTGACAATTACCATTAAGTTGTTCTCTGGTGTGCTTTTTTGGATTGGTTGTTATTTAAAACATTATTGTTATTCGCCGATTTATTGCTTATAACTGTTATGCCACGGTTCGCGTTCTTGTGCCTCAAAGTCTGATCTACTTTTTTTTGTTTGGTACTTGTCATTTGTATGCAAATGTGGCTGCGTTAAATTATCGTTGATGAAACGAGGAGACAGCTGCAAACGCTGTTATCTGAGAAAGCCCGCATCATACCATAAGCAGTCATGACAAAGGGTAACGGAACCGATACACTCCATCTTCATATCATGGCTCATCACGCGGCTTTAGTGAAGGAAGAAAAATTTTTTTGAAGAAAATAACAGACAACAAGTTGAGACACTACAGTTGTTCTGGTAGATATTAACCATTTACCTTGTAGGAATGGATTCCATAAATGGCAAGACGGAAGTCCTCATTAAGCTTGTGTAAAGTATTCTTCTATACTAATATTATAAATGCGAAACTCTGTCATGGCTAAAGGGCTAAACCAATCTTGAAGAAATTTGACATGGAAATACTATGTTTCATTTGAATGATATAGGATACCTTTATCGGGATAAATAACATATTTTGTCATGAAATTTTGAAAACAATCTGAATGGTGACAGACGGATAACGTGTGTTAGTCTCTTTAATGTTATATCGGTTCCTCAGGCTTTGTTTGTCTCGCAATCACTTTGTGTACCATCTTAAACCAAAAAAGTTGGATACAAAACGGTATTGGCATAAGAATTCCCCAGAAAGTGATATAATTTTAAGCCACAAACAAAAATCCGTTACAATAACTGTAGTAGGTAGTCACCCAAAGTTAACTCCTCCCCCCCCCCCCCTTAGTTTGTTGCTATTTTTAAACATGTTTCAAATTGGTTCTCTTCATAAGACAGGTGCAATGTTATATTATACGACTGCGTACCTTTTGGGAACCTTTTACTTAACTTACATCTTTCTATATCCAATTCTAGCAATAAAATTTTAACTACAGCGTTCTCAAAAATCCCTAAGTCTCCGGCTACAGATTTTAAGATGCGAAGATCACAAGACCGTGGTGACAAAAGAAAGTAATTATAATGGTAACTATCCACATGAACCACGTTAAATCTTTCTTCCTAATAAAAAGTATTTACAGTCGCTGCAGAGTCGTCATATGCGTAGTACAAACAAGCGGGTCACCCAAAGACCCGAATAATCTGAAACTGGCCAATCATATTGTTCCTTGAATTCCCGTATTTTCCCGATTATTCTCACTATCGTGCAAAATACGAATACATTATAATTATTACAAATAAGAGTATGAATATAAAAGGAAGCATTCTTGTAAATTAAATGCTTTTGATATTAATACTCTACTTTTTCTGCTAAACGTGGTGCTTGCTCTATTTACTTATGCATGTTTCTTTCGTTCCTTGATATCGTCCACAGAAGCTTTTATAGGTGTCCCCTTTCTGCGACGTTCTTATGAATATCCCTTCAACAAGAAAATGAACCAACTTGAGTGACAATACAAGAAATAAATGTCCAACAATATCGCTTCTCATTTTCATAACAGTTTATGGTAGCGTCTTAAAAGCGTTGCATGTTGCGTAGTGAAGCGGCTAACGAATGATGGGACCGAATATGTCCTATGATTGGGCTTGCCAATTTTTCAGATTTCCACGATCGGACAAATATCGAATTTTCAGATATCCACGACCGGACAACCGAACATTTGCCACGGTGGGGTGATGTTACAAAATGTAAAATTTGTAGGACAATTCTTTTTTTATTTTTGCAAGTAATTGTTATGACAATAACAAATACTTGTGCGAAAGAGACCTTATTTCACTGCTTTTATGCGACCCGATCAAATTTCACAGTGAAAGTAATTTACCGAGCGTGCTGGTGTAACGGTTAGCGTTCTGGCATCGCATTCGGGAGGACACCGGTTTGAATCCCCGTCCGGGCACCCAGATTTGGATTTTCCATGGTTTCCCAAATCACTCCAGGCAAATGCCGGGATGCTTCCTTCAAAAGGCCATGGCCGAATTCCTTCCCATTCCTTGCCCCCATCCTTTCCCGTCTCTGAAGACCTCGCTGTCAAGAGACGTTAAGCAGTTAAAAAAAAAAGTAATTTTACACATTTCATAAAATGCGGTGCAATCGTTTGCATTATGCAGTCAAGTTTTAAACACTTCATTTTACAGCCACTCGTCTCTGGAATGACAAAAAAGTTTCTGTATTTTCTTTCGTAAATCACTCATTATTTATTTGTAACGTGCAAATTAATAACACTATTCATTCTTTAGCGAACAAAACGAGTACGACGTTTCGTCTTCGACATAGTGTAGGTAACTGAAACAATAATCCAATAATGCAAATATGCAAATGGAGACTTTCCCGGCGTATTGATTCAATGAAAGTTTCACGGGTGTCCAGCCGGATGGTGTCATAAAACGACAACCTGATGAAGACAACCGAGCAGGTTGTCGAAACTTCGTGGTTTTATGACACCATCCGGCTGGACACCCGTGAAACTTTCATTTAATAATCCAATTGCTTAACGATAATCGGATTTGCGACTGTCGTAAACGTTTGAACACTGAGCAAAAAAGATAAATTACGTTCAGAGAATAAAGAGCGAGACGCGGCGACCTTGCTTACTACACATTTGAGAAACCATGGATCCGTAATTTTTAAAATTTCTTTATAATCGGATGTGTTGTGTCCGGTCGCATATAGTGAACCGGACACGGACAAATCACGTTAGAAACGGACAGTCCGGTCGAAAACCGGACGGTTGGCAAACCTACCTAGGATAGTTACGAAATGTTAATACGATTAAATGGATAGGATATATTTTTGTCCCTGCAAGACGGAAACAAAAAGGTGGTTGAATCAAATAGTCGACTTCGCAGCTTCGAAAAGGCAACGCCAAATCACTACATATAAATCAGCTTCGATAACTTTTATTTAAAAATTTTGATAGAGTTAATATAGTCATGAAACAACATCTGTAAAGGCAGCAAACAATACGAAACTTGCTGTAAAATCTGTCGATAACTCGCAGCATTAATTCAATAACTATAAATAATTTCTAAACTGTCTCGATACCACATCCTCAGGATCTAGTTTCATTTTAATACGACTGTAGAATCATCGGAACTAACTGTCCCTCTATTAATATCCTTGGACATTACAGAGTGACGTGTGCAAAACAAGAAGAGCATTGAAACCGAGAGCAGCTGTTGGAAACGCGTCGTCACCAACTTCGTTATCGCACGCAGTTTATCTTGGGAGAGTCGTTGACCGAACGCAACACTGCCTTGTCACAAGTTTCGTACAAACACAACGTTCGTTGCACAACTGTCGGTCTGGCTGTAATGTTAGTGCTTACTCCACAAGTAGATAATATGCGTCTACATTTGTGCTCTCGGTCAAGGGTTTGTTGAGAGGTTATTCCACCACGTTCCCTACCTCCTGTTGCGTGCGGTTTTAACGTTTTAGGATGTGAACGGAAACATCAATGCAATACCGGCTTCGACGAACTCTGCGATTCCATCTCCCTACTCACCTCTTTCCTACAAGGGTTTATACTGCTGAACTGCGATGAATGAATAGATGAGGTGCGAGAGAGTTAAGAAAATTTCTTCTTCAATCGTTACGCCTAACTGAGGAGCACGATTGAACTTATTTAGTAGAAGTGTTTTTCTTCTTTTCCCAAAATCTCTTCATCCTCTCGCTAAGCTCTTTCCTTCCATGTTTCCTTCTTCTAATACACTGTTTGTTGACAAACTGATGGCTATTGACCACGCTACTAAATTTGCATCTGTCCTGTATGGTATCATCTGTGATTCCGATTTCCTGGAGATCTTTTTTCGATTTCAAGTAGTCAATTGTTTTCCATTTTCATTGAAATGGCCAGCTCGAAAATTCTTTTGGTTATTCTGTTGTTATTCATTCTGATAATATGATCGAAGAATTTAATTCGTCTTTTCCTGAATGTGACTGAATTTTTTTCAGACTGCTGATATAGTTCATGTGTTTTCCTTTTCATCCGAATTCCTGCTGTATAAATTGGGCCAAAGATTTTCCTTAAACTTTTCCTTTCTCGCTTTTCAATATCTTCAATCAGTGATATACCCCCAATAATCAATGTTTCCTAAGAAAATAATACAGAAAATTGATTTAGACAAAGAGTCGTAGAATTATTCAGTAGTTTATCGTGATTTCTGAATTACTCCTCCTTCTACTCCTGCAATCAGTTCTTTTTAGAAACATTATAAATTATAGGCAGATTGTCCTAGCGCTTTAGTGTACATATACGTTGTTGTCTCTCAGCTGGAATTATCAATATTTTCCCCCCACCTTCGTGTTACAATCATTCATCTAAGTTGCAGATTTGTAGGCTGTCCAATAATCATGATACTCCGGAACAGCCAACGAAAAGCAGGTTCACCATGTGGTAATATTCTCAAGGTCACAATTGATTTAGCTGATGTTTCTTCATAAAAGACGATAGATAAGACAGAAGAAGTGTTAGCGTAGAGCCCAGAAGTTCACAAGAGACTGAGAGGAAAATCATCAAACCGATGGGACAAGCACATACCCAGGGTTGTGGGAGTTAACTGGCAGAGGATCGCCCAAGATCGTACGACATGGAGAAGAATGCTCAAACTCTACCTGAATTCACACATTTCAATCATTTAATGATTGAACTGGCTGATTTATTTATTTCGTATGGCGTAAGAATACAAAAAACAGTAACTACGTTGAATCACAATAGATAGAACTAAACATGGATGTTACTACAGACTGATGTCCAACGATTGCAGCCATTCAATTGCTTCTCTGGTTGCTTCATGAATCTGATGAATTGTACTACTGTATCTCCTAAGAGGACATTCCATGGCGATGTGGTGAATGGTTTGCTGATGGTTACCACAGTCACAAGAAGGATTCTCTAACATTACCCACTTGTACATCCAGTAGCTGCATCTACCATGGCGTGTTCTCACTTGGTTCAGTGCCGTCCAGGTTTTCCTAGAAAGACGAATCCAGGAGGCTGTCATGTAGGGTCTTGGATTAGCGCGTGTTTGTCAGGGTTGGAATTGGTCCACTCAGCGCAAGTAGGAAGACAAGGATGGACCAGCCTGATAGCTCTTTGGACAACCGTAAAGAGACTCCACTCGTCCGCGTGACGTCACAGTTGGATGGCGGGAAATTCTAATGGACCAATGGCGGCCAAGGTCGTATGACGTCACACGTTAGTATCCTCAACCGCCGCTAGGGAGCAGCATCTCCCAAGGGCTTAATTTCTTTGGGCGCAGATATTCCACTCCCCCAGGATAGAGAAGCCAGCGGGGGAAAACCCAGCCCTAAGGCGTATTTGAACAGGTGTCGACATGTACGCACTTGCTCGGCCGCCGAGACCCTGTTGCGACATGCGCGATAACTTGCATAACTCTCGCTAGAGGTCAGCACACGGTAGTAGACATTTGCCGCTAGATGGAGCGGGTGTCCCAATATGCGTGAAATATTTCGGGAGTCCGACAGGTTACGAAATGGCTCCATTACAGAGCGATACAGCTAGGCCATCCACCATTGTGAAAGCATAGCTGGCGGACAAAGAAATTAGGGCGTCCAATTTCTTCGGTACTTAAGCATAAATCATTGCAATTTTACTAAAAACAAAAAAAAGTCCACATTAAAACGACCTCGGCAGTGTTGGGGCTAGGTCGCCGGTTCGAGTCCGGCCGCGGTGTTTAAGTGTTTTGTGAAAAAGCCGTAAAGTTACGTAATTTCCACGCCTAAAAAAATAAGTCGAAAAGCATAAATGTTTCCTTTTAACGGGAAAAAAAGCGTCATAAACTCCAGATATAAATTCTATGTGTACCTGTTTTCATGAAATTATTTAGCGTTTTTGCCTCTCATTCGGGAGGACGGAGGTTCCAGGCATCCATGGTTTCCCAAAATCACTCCAAGTGAATGCCGGGGATGCTACCTTCAAAAGGCCATGGCCGAATTCCTTCCCCTTTCCCGTCTCTAAAGACCTCGCTGTTAACATAAATTCCGTTCATCGAAGCAGGCAGACATTAAAAATTAATTCACCGACGAAGAGACGGGAAACAAACTCACTTTTTCATTATGAACAATATAATATAACTCACGAGTGTCACCTACAGTCCGTGTATTTTAAAGGATGTATTAAATTAGGGGTATTTATATTTTTATTTATATTTCTCGTGTCCAGGACATAACAAGTTGAAAAAACAAATAACATTAATTAATTAATATTAACTATAAACACAATTATATAGAATGTGACCAGAATTCCGCAATCTTGATGGCCTTCTCGTTTGCCCTGTAAAGGTCGTCGATATTGCAGGTTTCAGGGAGATTCCTGCATATCAGAAGATGTTGTGGGTTCTGAAGCTCACCACATTCACATAGATCGTTGTCATTAGTGTACCCCCATTTTTTAATATTATATTTACATCGGGACACTTCAGTTCTTAGTCTGTTTAGAGCCTTCCATATAGCATATGGCTGATTACACCCGCAGCCGGTGCCTCTTTGATGTTCCTCCACCAGGACAAATTTCAAAATTAGGGGTAATGAAATTGTGTGTCTGTGAATGTAATGTCCGTCCTGTTGGTGTGTCTAAGAAAGACATAGATAAATATCCTAATTTCAGAGAATCATTATAAATAAATCAATACTTGCAGCTTTTTAACGAAAAAGTGGTGTAGTACTCTCTTGCCTCATGACTGGCTGAAAAACAGAACTCTCCTTACATATCATCAGCCTGGCGAGATGGAGGGTGTGCAAAAGATGACATGTTTTTACCATACACCTAAGTGTTTAAATACTTAGGTCCCATCAGAGTAAATTTCAGGCAAGGTGGAGATATAGAAAATTTACCCACTTCCTTATAGAAGAAATCCAGTGCACTATTCCTAATTCTTTCACCAAGATCCACCTCTAGACTCATCGCCAACGTACCCACAGCACTTCCCCAAACTTCATTCTGTTTTCCAATGATTCCCATTCAAACCTCAGATCAGTTACCTTTTGTTCGTGCGTTAAAGTAAACCAAAAATTCGCAGAGTATTCTCCTAATCAGTAGCCAGGTACCAACATGTTCACTTAAGGTGCTTCTACTGCAGTTTTCCAGGAAAATTCTCCCCTTTTCCAGGAAATTATTTTTCAATAAATCAGGACCCAGGGGAGTTCTCCATTCGGTTTAAAATGTTCCCATCTAACGCCAACCTTCGGATTCAGGACCAAGTGTGACATTTGTTTATAATTGCATGCTTCATCCAACTAACCACGATAAAAGTGACATAATGCCGTTAGCTAACTTGGTCATCAAACAGACATCATAACCCACATTTTCATAGAAGACCCCCACACATCGACAAGTATCCATAGGTGCAGACACTAGTTCTATTGCGCCGAAGATAGTACCCACGCTTGAATTGTCGTAAATTGTTAGGTCAAGAGGG
>JARYHS010011408.1:202561958-202616528 GCA_031002005.1 Vandiemenella viatica
AATCTACAAACACTGCCAAGGTATTTTTCCGATCTTGGAATCCCTTTTCGATATGGTTGGTCAACGCCATTCCTTGGTCTCAGCAACTCCGGTTTGGTCGAAATCCAGGCTGCTCTGTTGGTATTGTAGCGGGTGGTTGCTTCTCACTACTTTCTTATTAAAACTGATTTTTGGAAGTCAGTTCCATTAATAGGCATGAATGTAAATTATTATGGGCAAGAATCTCAAGTTTTTGCGGGGTTATGGGTAAACAAACATCAGAATTTATTGTGTCTAGTGGCGTATACACATCTGGACACATTTATCTTTATTATAAACACGTTAAAATCAATATCAAGCAAGGCTCAGGTTTAAAATAAGCCATTAAAAAAAAAATGTAATCGTTGCATTTGACTTTACTCAATGGACAACCGTCAAATTGAACATATGATTAGTCAAACACGCATCATAAATCTTGTTCTTAAACAATCAAAATGATATAGATCGGTCGTCATCGGAATGGGAACAATTACCATCCGAAATTGTTAAACAACATTTGAAGTTCAAGGTGCCTTCAGGAACAAGAATAGGCTGTGACAAATGTCCACCTAGCTCAGTTTAACCAAGGTGCAAAGAGCAGGAGACCTCTTGTCTCCAGAGCGCTTACGGGTTCATTAAACAGTCTCATGAAACTGGTGCAGGCCTGGTTTGGGTAAAACTTCACCGTAGATATGAGGATCAGCGACGTGTGCCGCACGCAGTCAGAGGTGGTGATCTAGCAGCACCTCAAGCGTAGGCGAGCCAGATCCTATCCGTATTACGTTCTGCGATCAAGTCCTTTATTTCAGACTCTCCTGCCCGCAGGTAAATTCTTGCCCAGCTTCCGTTCTCGACGAATACACCCATGGACAGAGAAAACACATACTTTTAAATCACGTGTCTCCTAATTCTACCATTATTGGTAGGAGGCTTGATCGCTGAAATCACGTGTCTCCTAACACTCATTTCATTCGCGACCCCGGCTCGCGCTTCTGTCGTGTGTCTCGGATATGTCCGGCCATTTTCCACCACGATGCTGTCGCCCCTCGTAGTGCAGTGACCTTAACGGGACCTGGGGAAGCCGAGAGGTCGGCGTCACCCTTCCTTTTGTCCGCTTTGGCGACAGCTTGGCGAGCTGCCCTAAACGGGACTTTCCGGCGATTCCTCTCCAAGCTGCACGCTGAATTTTTCTGTATTCGTACCACAGTTATATGCACAATTTTTTTTTTAACTGCTTTAGGTCTCTCAACAGCGAGGTCTTTAGAGACGGGAAAGGATGGGGGGCAAGGATGGGGGCAAGGAATGGGAAGGAATTCGGCCATGGCCTTTTGAAGGAAGCATCCCGGCATTTGCCTGGAGTGATTTGGGGAAACCATGGAAAACCCAAATCTGGATGCCCGGACGGGAATTCGAACCACCGTCCTCCCGAATGCGAGGACAGAACGCTAACCGTTACACCGCCACGCTCGGTGCACAATTTTAATTATATTCGATGGTTGATGCATTGTCTCCTCATACCTGAGCAACCTTGCATATTAACCTAAAAATTTGGATCGCCCAATATCTAAAGTACCAAACTATTTGATCATAAATAATAAAATAATCTGGATAATACATATAAATGTAGTATGGCGAGACGCGTCATATTACAGTATGTAATAAAGATCCTGTAATAGATGGCTCTTTCGAGTAGCTCAACTCAGAAGGGCTATTGGTCTATAAATTTTTTGGACCGAAGAAAGAGGAAACAGCAAAGTGAACAGATGAAGAACTGAAAACCAGGGAAAGAAGCATCGAAATGAATGCCCAGTGTCGTATTTTATAAAAGATTGTCTTGTATTTAATACGATTTTCAGTCAGCACGAGTACAGAATCGTTTTAAAGTCTTGTCGCGTAACTTGAATGGCGAAACTTTAATGTTCGAACTTATTAACTTCTCGTATTTGAATAATCACAACCTTTCTTATGATTCTTTTGACATTTATTCTCGTTTTACTTTATTCATAAACATCCGAAGAATTACAGAGGTCCTTTGCTATCAGTAATTTGATATCATCACCTCAAAAACGCGAACTTTTTATATCGATCACCCGATCGTCTTGCTTTCTTGCTACCATCTGGTCTCTATAACTACCGATTTTTTCCTCAGAGTAATTATCTGTTATGCTACAACAAGATTACTTTTTGTGGTACTTAGATGGCCAATATTGAAGAGAAGAAGAAGTGCGAGATTTATTTAATCACGTTTTATAATTTGTCGACTTCATGGACCGGAACTTTTAAGTTCACCCCTTTTTCTCTTTTTTAGTCTATAAGTAAACCTCATATTTCCTCCCTCTGAAGTGTAATAACCAGGTGACTGTGGTTGTTACTAATTCATTCGTTGCTGTGGGGCTATTCAATTCAGTCAGCTTAATGTATATTCCATTTTTTCCCTCTAAAATAAGTCTTTGACCAATACTTCAGGTAGTTGTTTTGCCCCACGTTGTTTTCAAGTTGGCAACATGGCTATAGACAAGGGTAATCATGAGAATCTCAGTTAGTAGGCTATAGGCAAGATATTTCTGATGAAATGGACGGGGGAAGTTAAGGTGATAGTATAGCACTAGATCTTTCAAAGGCCTTTGATAGTGTGAGCCATAAAATGGTAGTAAATAAGGTAAAAACTATTGGAGTTGACAAAAAGGTGATTTGCTGGGTGGAACAATTCCTAAAAGGTAGAAAGCAAAAAGTAGGAAATGCAATATCAAAAGAAGTAGGAGTGAACATGGAAGTTCCACAGGGTCGATATTGGGCCATTGCTATTCGTTATTCTAATGACTGAATGAGTTGATGGTTTACTGTCAGAAGATAGATTGTTTGCAGATGACGTAATGTTATACGAGAAAAGGATCAAAATAACAGAAGACTGTGGACAGCTGCAGAGTGATCTAGATAGGATAACTAGCTGGATGAGTCAACATGGGATGAAGATAAATGCAAAGAAGAGTCAGCTTATTAGGCACACAGATAATAAGCTAAAGGTTGATTATGATTATAAAGTGGGGAAGGAGCTACTTATTGAAGACTAGAAATGTAAATACCTCGGCATTACATTTGATATCGGACTTAACTGGGCGGGACACATCGGATAGGTAGTAGGGAGAGGGTTCAAAATCCTTCACCTGTTGAAAAGAGTTATGAGGGTATGTACTTGAGAAGTAAGGGAATTGGGGGTACGAAACTTTTGTCAGGCCACTGCTGGAATATGGTGGTAAGGTATGGGATTCACAGTTTGGGTATCAAACACAAGAGTTGAAGGGCGTGCAGAGAAGGGCTGACTGATTTGTCTTTGAAAATTACCGCAAAACACAATTGGTAACTAATGTGATAAAGGAGCTGGAGTGGGATTCATTGGAGGATAGGATGATGAAGAGAATCTTGGGAGTGTACAAGGCCTATATTGGCGATGGAGCATGTATAAATATTGGTGGTAAAATTAAGAGAGGTGCATGGAAGGGTAAAGATGACCATGACCACAAGCTGGCACTTGATTTCAGGCATAAGGGTGTAGGAAAAATTTTCTTTCGTAGGAAAGGGCGTAAGGAATTGGAATAAATTGCCAAAAGAATTGAGGAATAATTTACCAAAAACACTGAAAGAATTTAAAATAAAAACTATTTGAGGACAAAAGTAGATTGGAAGAAGAAAGGAGAAAGACGGGTGTGTAGGGAGATTGCTGCCGGAGCGTGCGCTCCATCGCTATTTTATCAATTACTAGCCTCGTACCCGCGACTTCGTACGCGTGGATTAAGAATTTTTTTGCCAGAATTAAATATAGAAAGTTGTAGGTAACGAAAGATTGGTCCCAAACAATATCGAGTCGCCATAATATGACAGGAAAGCTATCACTATATCGTTCTACCGTCAAACCTGCCTCTTGAAGAGAATCAATTTCCAACATATTTCTGTCACTATTCGATAAGATCTCAAAATCATACTGGAAAAAATATCCTGTGCCCTTCATACAGCTTTCCTTACAAAATTCCATCACAACGATATAGCCATTTAGTCGTCAAAACGTAAACAAAAAGACACAGACTTACTTCCGTATTTATATTAGTATTACTGTGGTTCTCACTCACACACTGACTGCGAACAACACCTGAGGGATCATTATAACGTAAAAAAGTGTACACCTACAAAATTGCAAGACTACCTACGATTTGCCTCGCATTGCACCCATAACTTTCTAATATCTACAGTTTAACATTCAATCCGAATAACCTACGGCCCAGGCCTGACTCTTACGATGAAAAACAATTTTTAAAAATCTTAGCTTCCACGGAGATTTGAACCGGAGACCACGATGTTCGTAAGCAAGCTCTTTAGCCACTTAGCTGCCAGTTCACTACACGGAAACACGGTCTGGAGACGTCCACATCCAACGTGTCTGTCTATCGCCGTATTTCGAAGTTATGAGACAAATGTGTTATTTATACAGATAATTTTTCAACCAGATGTAGACAGTATTTTTCTCCTTGTTTCAAAGGATAAGTGTGCAAAGTTTCATCCAGAACGGATAAAAACTGTGGATTTGTATGAAGAACAAACAAAAGAACAAACCAACAAACATACATTCATCTTTATATATAAAGATTTTTATTATTGTGTTTACAAAACTGACTAATGATTCCTCCACTTTCAGGCAACAACAGGACGGGGCTCAACATCACTGGAGTGCAAATGTTCGCGACTTTGTCAACAGAGAACTGCCACATCGCTGGATAGGGCGCGCTGGCCAGAGTGATGTTCCTCTGTTGTCTTGGCCGCCCAGGTCACCAAAGAAGACTCCATGTGATTTCTTCTTGTGGGGTTATGCGAAGGACAAAGATTATGTGCCCCCTATGCAAACAACACTGGAAGACTCACAGGAATGGATCAGTGCTGCTGTGACGGACATTGATAGAAATATGCTATCGAACTTATGGACGGAACAGTATTGCCGTTTTGGATGTGTGCCGGATGAACTAAGGGCGCACATATTCAACGTTTATAGTTTGTACGAGAAACGTGGTGAGTTTATTTATCTTTTCATGTATCACTTGTCTTTGTAGGTCGTATACTTTTCAGTAGACAGTACTTTGTAATCCGATGAATCATTTAGTCTAATCCTGTACTATTGCATCACTGACTAAGGCAATCAAGCGGAGTTCTGCGACTGTTTTCATCTTCTGCCCTTGAGTCATCTTCCACTAATAGCTTAACGTCTTCCACCAAGGCAGTTAGCGCTACAAGTATTCTCCTTCTCTGATAGCACTTCCATATTCCAGAAAAGTGGAGCGCAAACAGATCTTTGTGGGTGTTGGTAATAAACAAGTTCAGACATTTCAAGGCAACAGCTCTGCACAAGTGTGAAATATTCCTCATGGTCTCTGCATTTCTTTCTTTTCAGAAGAACACGCGACGTGGAATCGACTAAAGTGCCCTCTATCATTTACTTGTTGGTACGATTTTACCGTATATTTAACGGTGTTGGATGGTAATGCACAGTCGTAGCTATCGACTTTCTCAAAGGAGTCGATTTCTCCTAACTTCTTTGTCTGTTTTCCGGCTTCACTCACACGGAGTGAATCATCTGTTAGATCAGGTACATTGAATGCATCCGTAGGAAATCAACATGAGTTTTTGTCAGATCGTATATTCATTTGATATTCTACCGCATGACAAGTTTCTTTTTGAGTTTTGGTCAACTCAGAGATGATCAATTTCAGATAATTCCTAGTCATTAACAATTATACCACGAACATTCGAATTTAATTATTAGTTATCGAGAGAAATAACAAAAAAAAAGTGTGCCTTCGGCTCCGAAAGATATCGATGATTTTTCGTTGAATAGTTCGCACGCTGACACTTGTTGAGGGCCCAGAATTGAAATCCGCAGCAGTTTGCGGAAGGGTTGCACTTCTGTCACGTTGAACGACTCTCTTCAGTCGTCCTTGCTCCCATTCTTGCAGGATCTTTTTCCGGCCGCGGCGATGTCAGAGATTTGACGTTTTACCGGATTCCCGATATTCAAGGTGCGCTCGTGAAATGGTAGTACGCGAAAATCCCCACCTCATCGCTACCTCGGAGATGCTGTGTCCCATCTCTCGTGCACCGACTATAACACCACGTTCATTTTTTTTTTTACTTGGGGCTTTAAGCCTCGTCGACAGCTAAGGTCATTTAGAGGTGGGATGGGACTGGGGACAAGGAACGGGAAGGAATTCGGCCATGGCCATTTTGAAGGAAGCATCCGGCATTCGCCTGCAGTGATTTGGGGAAACCATGGAAAACCCAAATCTGGAAGCCCGGACAAGGATTCGAACCCTCGTCCTCCCGAATGCGAACCACGTTCAAACTCACTTAAATCGTGATAACCTGCCATTGTAGCAGCAGTAACCGATCAAACGCCTGCGCAAGACACCTGTTGTCTTATATAGGCCTTGCCGACCGCAGCTCCGTACTCTGAGTGTTTACATATCTCTGTGTTTGCATACGCATGCCTATACCAGTTTCTTTGGCTCTTCAGTGTAAATATGTATATAAAACAAAAAACGTTATCGGTCAATGCTGTAGGGATATAAACATTCTCAGCCAAGTAAAACCTGGACTAAGCGCAGCTGAACAGGGTATCGAATTCTCTCTGGACGGCTCGTCGCGTTCAATCGGTGTACGTACGTTTCAAGGTCAGCCGCGCCCGTCTGTCGAGTTGTCGGCATTGTGGATGGGAGCGTCGAGTAACTTCTCTGACTCGAACAGGCAGCGCAGGTAACCCTGCAAGAGACCACTGTTAACAGACTGCCAAGGCATATCGTCAATTGGAATGTGCCTATATTGCCCTCCATCTCTTCTGTTGGGTGTGCGCTAACGTTCTACTCTGCCATTAGCAAAGACTCATGTTCGATTTCCAGTCTGGTCATCCAGGTTACAGTTTCCTGCAGTCACTTAAGACTTATGTCGGGATGGAAAGCCTATCGCTGATTTTCTTCCGCTTCCTTCCCATAACACTCTACTAGTTCCAATGACTTATAAGAACCTAACGAAACAATAAAGGAAATATCTTATTAAAAATGCTTTCTGGGAGGTACAACGGATCTCCGCATACCAGCCATCCTGAGTGCGGTTTTTAGGTAGTCTTCCCCAATCATAACCTACACAGTTCACGAATAAAAATAGACTTATCGCAACCGGAACATACTTATATGTTTCGCTAGCAGGTGGTAACACAAGCATCCCTTCCCGAAGGTTAAATGCTCCACACTTAACACATCTGGTTATAGCCATGGCAGAGCGTCCAGCTCCTCTATTCTCAAGATTCCCATTTAAGGACTTAGTGGCCTTAACAAGGGGGGGAGGGGGAAAGAGATTCCGTGATAAGGTGAGCTACTTTAACACAAAATTGCTTCCAATAACTGAGGCTTATTTATTATGTATTAGTTTCCAGTGGAAAACAAATAAAAAAATGAAAGCAGTTCTATGGTATTGCGGAATGGTTGAAGTCATTCTACTATGAAAATCAAGAAGAAAAATTATGATTTAGATTTCAAGAATGTATTTTAATAGAATTATATCGTATAGCTACGGTGAAAGGCAATAAAATACTGCACCCTGTATAAGCAAGAAATTAATTGTCACATTGATAAGAGTTACGCTAATGACTAAATCATTTTTTTAAATTCTCCTTTAGGTCCACTGCATACCGAATTCGTCCGTTCGACTGTTCGGCCGAATATGGCCGATTGCGACCGACTAATCCCGAGACAGGTAAAGGCATTGTCAAGCGTCCACTGGACACGACCTGTTCGGCCGAAAACAGCCGAATACTGCAGAGTGATGGATCGATCCCATTGAAATGGGATTAGTCGGATGTATTCGGCCGAATGACAAACGCATGTTACGCTCGTAATAAACAGTTCTTCATTTTTTTTTCTTTTATTGGAGCTTGATTTGTATTTTTTCAATCTCTATCATACACTGTGGTGGTACGCAGTCACTATAAATATTTTTGTAAAAATATTTACATAAAGGACAATTATTGCAAGTGCATCTACGCAGTTATAATAATTGTTTTAATAAAAGTTTGTACAATAAAGACAATTATTTGAATTTCATGCTGGAATATTCTCAAACGATTATGCGATATCACTCTTGTCGGGACCGCATCTAGGCACTAGGCAAAGGCTATATGGGCTGCAGCCTATGAGTCCGCATCACAAAAACAAAATTTGCTTGTTTCTTATAATTTGTATCTTGTTTTTTCTTGTATGTTCATCTATCTTTAAAATTGAAATATTGACTTTTGCGAAATTCGCAGCATGGACATAACTCTCAACTACGCATTCTTTTTCTTCTATAATTGTTCAGAACGATGTTGATAAAGTGTATTGAATATCTTAATGATTTTCAGTTGTTTTCGTTTTATCTCAAGTATACTATATTCTTCTAGATACGATATATTAAAACATTCTACGGCTAAATAATAAATTTCAAATGTTTATTTTAGAATTTTGATTAGAAAATAACTATAAAATGCAGGAGGAATTTCAAAATATTTCCAGGGCAGGGCGCGCATCACAGGCTCAGCCCAAGGGTCTACACGTCCTAAATACGGCCCTGACTCTTGAAATATTTCGCAAAGGGCAAGGTAGTGTCTATTTGGGAGCGTGCATAAACCACGTAGCACCATTTTGGCCTCCTGTGAACCCCCTCCTCCCCCACGTAGCCCTAAGTGGCTTTTGCCTCTACCCCCCCTCCCCCCACGTAGCACGTAGCTTTTTTCCCCTTTTGATTCCAGAGGACATTTTGTACTGTTTTTCTCTTTTCAGACTTTTGTAAATTATATATGGAGATAATTAACTGAGGGAAATAAATATTCACATTCTGTTGTGAGTTCTGTTCCTCATTTTAAAACTGTGAAAAATGTTATGAAAGGAAAGCTACGTGGCCTGGCTCGGAATCCCACCTCCCCCCATGTAACCCAGCGTAGTATTTGAGCCAACCCCCCCCCCCCCCCGGGACCGAGCCACGTAGTTTGTGTACGGCCCCTTTCTGCGAAATGTAAGTCACTACACATTTTATAAAAACACCCAGTTCGCTTGGTGTTGACGCAACGATATGTGTCGGACATTATTCGACCGAGTGTGGTGGTGTAACGGTTAGCATTCTGGCCACGCATTCGGGAGGACGGCGGTTCGAATCCCCGTCCGAGCATCCAGATTTGGGTTTTCCATGGTTTCCCAAATCACTCCAGGCAAATGCCGGGATTCTTCCTTCAAAAGGCCATGGCCAAATTCCTTCCCATTCCTTGCCCCCCATCCTTTCCCGTCTCTAAAGACCTCGCTGTTAAGAGACGTTAAGCAGTTAAAAAAAAAAAAGACATTATTCGGCTGCAATGGACGAGGTTAATCGGACGAACTGGTCGGCCGTCAAATTGGGCGTTACTGGGACGAAATTCGGTTACAGTGGACGACCTTATTCACCTTCTTCTTCCACAGTTTGCAGACTTGGTCGCCAGGGACTTTTCTGTTCCCCAAAGGTTATTGATTATTACAGTTCTTGTCTGAATCTAATTGACACCACACGAATCGCTTTTGAATTAATATTTATTTTTCCCGTCTTCTCCCAGATACCAAATTTCTCCAAAGACACTAATCACAAACATACAAATATTCCAGCGATTTCAGAATTTCAAAAGAATAATTTTCTCCTGTCAGATTTTTACTGAGTAGTTTTTCATTTTCTCTCGTTCTCTTTTGTCCAGAGCTGTGACTCCGTGTGTGTTATCTGTTAACCTCATTAATGCTAGGCATAGACCACTTGAGGAGAGACTTCATGACCAATCTGATACTACGCCGATCAACTGGGCACTGCGGAGCGTGACCAATTCCGGACAACACATTGGCTTCCAAGGCGCACAGCAACTGACTTGGAATTTACGAGAATCACATTGTGCATCGTTTACCGTCTGGATCCGGCTGGTTAACCTCCTAGTCTTGGCTCTCGCGTCTCCTTGAACCGCCTTGCAGTGAGCCAGCACATTGCCGAGCTGCTCAGGCCGGCTTCATGACGTAATCTGCAGACGTCAGTGTGTCCCAGCTGAAGCCAGGCAACAGGTGGTCGGAGCAACACATAAGACAGTCATTCTCTCACAACGACGCACTTTGTTTCATTTTTTGCTTATAAAACTGGTAAGCATCATTGGATCTGACAACCCTTTAGATCATAAAACCCCTGGCTCTTGGAAGTTACTCATCTTCCAAGTTGGAGTGGCGTGGTTTAATTTGTGCCTTTAAGCCACCTTTGGGATCCATTAAGGTTGCTTCAATAGACAGCGTAGAAGATTTGTGGTGTGACCGGTTGTCTTCTATTCGACCTTTGCTGCTGCTTATCGAGGGCCCTCTTGAAGACAATGGCAAATCCTTCTCCCCAGATATGCTCCTAGTTAAAGAATGTATTATCCCTCTTCTAACGAAAAATATCCTAGAAATGGTTGATAAGTTTTAATCTGCATGACCTAGGCAATCTTATGTCACTAGTACCGACATTACTAGTTTTTTTTTGTATCTTGCTTATGGCTTTACTCCTTGTCGACGTCGAGGTCATTAGAGGTGGGAAAGGATTGGTCATGAACTTTTGAAGGAACCATTCATCCATTCTCATTAAGTGATTTCACAAAACCATGGAAAACATAAATATGGATGGACGCAACATTTAAGGGAAAAGTTAAGAAATTATACTTAATATTGAGAGACAACACGTTTCTTGCGTCACCAATTATTTATTTCAAATTCCAGTTCTATGTTTTAAGCATCTGTTATCACCGGTATCCTGTTCCTTTGTAGTTTCACTACATTTCAAAACCTCTTGGCTACAGCTATTTTTCTCGTTTTAGATTTTATTCTCATGATTTGCATCTAACCTTTGCTGGAATACGAAATTTAGTTTAAATATTTGGATCACAGGCAAAGTTGCAAGATTAAATAATTGAAACTGACACTTACTGAGTAGTTAATGTTGGTGAAAGTATCACAAAGCACCGACAGCTACCTTGCAACAGGCTTGTTGCTCTAGCGTGAATTATTATTGTTATTTTCTGTCATCAGTCTCTCGACTGGTTTGATGCTCCTATCCTGAGCTAGTCTCTTCATCTTAACATGCCTTTTACAACCTACATTTTCAATTATCTGCTACATGTACTCTTATCTTCGTCTACCTCAATAGTTCTTACCTTCGACTGTTCCCTGCACTATCAAATTAACCAATCCCACATGTTTCAAAATTTGACCCACAAACCTGTTTCTTTTCCCTGAAAGACTCTTCCACAAACCTATTTTCTCACACCTAATTTCCAAAAACACGTTAAATTCTTACTTTATATGTCCACTTAATTTTCAGCATCCTTCAATATTGCAATCTGAAACAGTTTTACATTAGTGAAAAAGTTCGTAGGAATAATACCAACATTAGACAGAACGAATTTCATGAAACCACTGAAGAACATTTGTTTGTCTTGCTGGTTTGCATTCTGAACGAGTATCTTCAAGGATGCAATTTACGTACGTATCACAGTCGCTTATATATCAGCTAAAAAAGTAATTCCTTTTACAATTATAAACTCTTCATTTCTTTACCTAGGTTTCATGCTTGGTTCTTGAGATCCACTATGATTCTAAGGCCTCCTAATAACCTTGATATGGTCCGACAAGAGAAATAAGTCTAAGATTTCATAGTTTTTATTTATGAACTAACTACACAACATCAACAGCATTGTGGATTAACCAAACAGTGAATACGGCTCATAATACTAAACAAGAGATAGAAAGTTCCCAAAATCAACACGTTTTATTCAGTATGCCATTCAGATTGGATGCAAGCAAACTTTTGTCAGCCATACAGATGGATTTACAAATAGTGGGGGAAGAGAGAGTTAGATATAATATAATAATAGAAAAATTCGTCTAACATCACTCAATTTGTATTATGTTTCATAATAATGCTTGAGAGACTGTGTGATGAAGTGTTAACATGTGAAAATAAACGGACGAGGTGGCTGAGCGGTAACGCTCTGGCCTCGCTTCCGGAGGACGCGGGTTCGAATCCCCGTCCGGGCATCCAGATTTGGGTTTTCCATGGTTTTCCCAAATCACTCCAGGTGAGTGCCAGGATACTTCCTTCAAAAGACCGTAGCCGAATTCCTTCCACTTCCTTGTCCCAGTCCTTTCCTGTCTCTATTGATTTCGACGTCGACGAGGCATAAAGCAATAAGCTATAATTAAATAAATTTAAGTTGCTATCTTTATCTCGAGTCTCTTAGCGTAGTGACGACAAATGAGTAGCTGTGAACTTATTGGTGCATCCGTATCAACTTCAATCGTAAAATTAATTATTGTTATGGATATTCTTCTTGGGGTGATCATTGAGATTACAATCTTTGTTGCGAGTAATGACAATAACGTTGAGCGAAGAAAGATTTCTGTCAGTATGTCCAATTCGTCCACTTCCGACTTCCGAAGGTCTCCTTTCTGAAAACGACAAGCGAAAAGTTTGTAATACGAATAGTTTAAAATGTGACTTTCAGATGTTGACCCACACGTAATTGTTTATTGGGCCGCTTGTTAAATTATTAGAACATTTCTGGGAAGTCATATCGTATTCCTCCAAGCATTTCTAGGAAATTCGTATGATTTATTGTTTTTTATATGTTCTATTTGACCACAACACAGATAGCTGAATAAACTGTAGGCTAAGAATTTCAAGATAGCAGGGGTGAAATCGGCAGAAGTTGTAAGGAGAAGCAAAATGAAGTTGCATTGAGTTACATGGAGAAATAGTGCAAAATTATTGTTCACCCAGTCAAAAAAAAAAAAAAAAAAAAAAAAAAAAAAAAAAAAAAAAATCCTGTGAAATATCTCAGTTGGGGCTATATACGAGATGTGTTAAAAAAATAAAGGGAATTTTCATTTTTTTGAAAGAATTATTCGGCTACATCGATGTTATTGCCTACAAAATAGTACCCATTAGATATTAAACATTCATGTCAGCGATTCTTTCAGTCCCCAAAACACTTCTGGAACTCGATCTTTAGGATAGTTTTGAGCTCTTTCAGCGATGCACTTTTAATCTCATCTACGTTTGTGAAATGATGGCCCTTCAAGGTTCTCTTTATTTTTGCGAGCATGTCTAGGGAATACGGAGGCTGGGGCATCATTACAGTGTTTTTTTTTTGTTTTTTTGTTGTTTTTTTTTGCCAAAAATTCACGAACAAGTAACGATGTGTGAGCAGGTGCATTATCGTGATGCAGAAGCCATGAATTGTTTTGCAACAAATCCGGGAGGTTTCTTCGGACTGCTTCACGCAAACGGCGTTGAACTTGAAGGTAGTGTTCCTTATTGATCGTTTGACCTGATAGTAAGAACTCATGGTACACTATGCCAAAAAAAATCGAAGAACACAGTGAGCATAACCTTTATATTTGATCGAACTTGTCGAGCTTTTTTCGGTCTTGGCGATCCAGAATTTCTCCACTTGGACTATTGAGCCTTATTTTCGACATCATAACCATAACCTATGTTTCATCAACTGTTATAACACATTTCAATAGCTCTGCATCGCTGTTGACGTCATTTAGCGATTTATGAGCAACTTCAATTCGCCGCTGTTTTTGTTCTAAACCCAACACTTTTGTAACAAATTTTGCTGTAACACGTTTATACCCAAGACAGATGAAAAAATTTTATGGTATGAGCCATTTTATATGCCGACATTATAAGCAACTTCTCTAATTATGATTTGGCGATCTTTCATAATCATTTCTTTCACTTTTTCCACGCTTTCATCGTTTATTGACGAGCTAGGACGACCAGCACGATCGTCACCTTCAACGTCTTCACGGCCATCTTGAAAACACTTATACGATTCGTAAACCCTTGTTTACTCGTAGTAGATTCACCGAAAGCAATATTTAATATTTCTAAAACTTTGTTGCACTTAATTCCATTTTTATATCAAAATTTAGTGTAAATTCTCTGATCCATGATTTATAGAAATGAAAAAAAATCGCTGTTTTGAAACAGTTAGCGATTTTTTTATCCTTTTATCCTTGTTATCCTTTTAACAGCTGACTAGAGATCAAACAAACAGTATAGTTCAAAATGTATAGTTACTTTCAAGACATGTTTGCCAACTTAACAACGAAAAAATCGTGCCAATCTGATCCACGAGATTTCAAAATTCCCGTTTCTTTTTTAACACACCTCGTACATGATCGTCGCAACTAAGAAATGTTTGGCGATCCCTATACGGCGTAAAGCATCTTTCCAAATAAACAGATAAGCCCGGCTGCGTGACCTCGGCCCTGGTAGAGGACGCGAGTCGTGTGCGAGGCGCGTGCTGGTCACGTGATCCGTGTGACGCAGTAGGGGACTCTAATTGGGGATCCAACCCAACTCACCAGCTCTGCGGCGCGAGATTGGGGCCAACACAGATCTGCTGACGCTGTCAACAGTAGACACACCTAACGGCAGCGAGGACCCGCGACTAACAAATGACATTCGGCTAGGTACATCACTTTTATTTCGCCATAATTCATCTAATTATGACTGGTTTTTATGGCGGGTTCCTAAAAATATTAATAAGCCCGTCGCTACACAATCTGTGCAAGAAAAACCCATATGAACGTCGTATTTGTGGTTATGGTGAACAGAATAAGCGCGGAAATATTTGTTTTCTTATGTTCAAATCAAAACAATCGCAAGAGAAAAAAACTTAAGTCTGCTACTATTCTTTGAAGTCTATTAGATCGCTTAAACAACTTACTGCATCGTTGGAGATAGAACTAGCTTTTACTCACGACTTCATGAGTGTAGACTTAGAATTTTATTGCTTGAATTGGATATAGAAAGCTGTAAGTTATGTAAAAAGTGTACCAAAAAACATGGAGTTGGCATAATATAACGGCGAAGCTCAACTATTCACTCTCAACTTTTACGTCGACATTAAATGGTCGGCACCAAGGTATTACATTAAAATCGTCTTCACGTGTCATCAGGTAGTAGGCATATAAATCCATGCAGGTCACCTTCTTATTAGGCAAGGGGAGATTTATCACCGAATTAATTTGCGATATCTGGAAGTGATCCCCTTATTCCCCCTTGCTAAATATTATTGGATATTGTAGCGCGTCATAAAATTTATGCGTGTCAGGCACCTTCGTTAACCTATGGTCATGATATTGCATACACAAATTGACTGCGAGAGAAATAAAGTCTAAGAGACCAATATAACATTACAGATATTTATACACGCTGTCTGTCACTGTTCGGTTAGTTTTCAAAATTTGATGGCAAAATATGTCCTTCCTGGTGAGCCATAGTATTTCTTTGTCAAATTTCATCAATATCAGTTAAGCCGTTTAGTCATGAAAAAGTAACAAACAGACAGAGTTACTTTCGTGTTTACGATATTAGTGCAGATAGCGTTGACACCAAGGTGCGGTCACGTATCTTCTATACTAATATTATAAATGCGAAAGTAACTCTGTCTGTCTCTCTGTCTGTTTGTTACGTTTCTTGGGCTAAACGGCTAATCCTATCATGATGAAATTTGACAAGCAGAAGCGATTTGGCATTAGGATGGACATAGGATACTTTTTCTGCATAAATAGTACATACTGTCATGTGATATTGAAAAATTACCGAAACGGAGATAGAGTGACGCTTAGGATGTCTAACACACTGTAGTGTCTTACTCTATAACGGGCTGGTAGCGCAGTGGTTAACGCGCTTGCTTTATAATGTTTGGTCTGTGATCCCCCTTTCACAAATCCCGATGGAAGCAAAGATTTTTAATAATTGTTTTTGATCGTATCAGCCAGGCTTGGACGGCATTTTTCGGATTCTATGTTAAACAGTAGATATCACAAATTTGGGGGTGAAATGCTTGGCAAATCGTACGTGGTCTAACAATGCTGTATGTGTACTCTTTTTGACGCTATGTTGATCACTCAGCCATAGTTTCACTCTGTCAGTGTGTTGTGATCTGAACTATTAATATTACAAATGCGGAAATAAGTCTCTGTCTTTTTGTTACGTTTAACGACTAAATGGCTATACCGATACTGATTGAATTTGTCAAGGAAATATTTTGTATCTGTAGGATGGACACAGAACATTCTTTTCGGTATGAATAACAGTTGTAGTCACGAAGTTTTGCGAACTTATCGAATGGTGACAGACAGACGGATGTGTGTGCTAGTCTGTAATGTTACGTCGGTTGCTCAAGCTGTGCTTCACGCGCAGTCTGTTTATGGTTATGGTTTGTTAATAAATTTCGTTTAGAGACAAAACTTATTGTTTAGTATAGATGTCGATTTGCTCTGCACTGTACTATTACTTTGTGTCTGCCTAAAAGTTTCTGGCATCAGTTTATTTTGTATTTTTTTTCTGACATGCCTTGCGGGGGTAAACCTGGCCTAAGGTGTAGATCTAGAAGAGCACGAGCGGCTTAAGTTATTAGAACTCAAGAATCGTATGCACACGCTGAAGAAAAGACCAAGCTAAAATAAAGCTGCCCTCAGTTAAACCCTCCCCTCCCCTATATCCCCGCAACTTCGCTTGTTTTTCTATTTTGGAAATTGATTCTCTTCATCAGACAGATTCGACGGTAGAATGATATTGTAATGGTTTTCCTGTCATATTTTGCCGACTCGGTGCTGTTAGGTACAAATCTTACGTTCCTGTCTCCAATTTTTGGAATGAAATTCTAAGTCAACGCGTACGAAGTCGCGGGTAACAGCTAGTATTAAATAATTTGATTGTACACTATTTAGAAATACTTCACTGAGTGTTTTTTTTTTACCCCCTAAAGTTGGTATCAGCGTTGTTTTTCTAGATCAATTTTTCTTCAAGAAATTATAAAGATGACGTGAGATTTCCGACGACCTCCCCCCTCCCCCCATTTCACCTGACGTAATTAATGAACGCCCTCTTTCTGAAATAAGGGATTAAAAACGGTTTCATTCGAAAGAACATTCCTGCTACCAAATCAGTACGTTTCTTTTCCTGCCTAATACTGGTAACTTTGGTGTTTTATAATATTCATGAGGTATTAGCAGGAAATGAAAGCAGTGAACAACGGGGCGATGTATAGGGATTGTGCATAAACTACGTAGCTTGTTCTAGGGGGGAGGGGGGAAAACTACGTTGGGCTACTTGGGGGGGAGTGGGGGAGGGGTTTCGAGACAGGCAACGTAGCTTTTCGTTTATATTATTTGTCATAGTTAAAATGAAATACAGGACACACAACAACATGTAAATATTTATTTTCGCCATTTAATTATCTCGTATGTAATTTACGATAGTCTGACAAGAGAAAAACAGTACAAAATGTCTTCTGGAGTCCATAGGGAAAAAGGATACTTGCTACGTGGGGAGGAGGGGGAGGTGGTAGAGGCAGATGCCACGTCGGGCTACGTGGGGATGGAGGGTGGGTTCACAGGAGGCCAAAATGGAACTACGTGGTTTATGCACGCTCCCATATGTGAACACGTGCAGGAGAGCGCAAATATTTGTTTCTCAAAGTGTCGGTTATAAGTTAGCGCCAAACGTATTTATTCCGGGAGGAGAAGCTGAAAATAAGTTTTCGGCCAGATGATTTCAGTGGACAGCCTTGAAAACGCCGTCAGAATAGAGGCCAGTTGGCTGGCTTCCACGTGCGGACAGTAACAATCAGTGATTATCCTCTTGACGTCTCTCCAGTGACCTGCTTCGCCGCTCAAGAGGTCGCGGGTTCGTGGTTACTGATGGGGAACGACACACAAATAGAGAAAGGCACCAACATCGCCGGATTGTCAGTCAGCGGTCAAACAGCGTGGTACTTCAACGATGAAACTGAAAACGCCCGGCTGCCGACTTTATATTTCAGTGTGTGTAGGATCAATGACCATTCCTGTCCCCTGGTTACATATCATCACTCACATACCAACACCAGAGGTAAGGGAGAGTCCATAAATTACGTGGCTCAGTCTAGGAGGGGGGATGGGGAGGAGTTAAATAGGTGACATTGCACCTTATCTTGAAATATTATTTAAATTGAGTCTGGATACTTGCTGCTTACGGAGCGTGCATAAACCACGTAGCTCCATTTTGGCCTCTTGTGAACATGCCCCACCCCCACGTAGCACTACGTGGCTTTTGCTTCTACCCCCACCCCCCCTCACGTAGCACGTAGCTTTTTTCCCTTTCGATTCCAGAAGACATTTTGTACTGTTTTCTCGTGTCAGAGTATTGTAAATTACATACGGAGATAATTAACTGAGGGAAATAAATATTCACATGCTGTTGTGTGTTCTGTTCCTCATTTTAACCGTTAAAAATGTTATGAAAGGAAAGGTAGGTGGTCTGGCTCGGAAACCCCCCCTCCCCCCACGTAGCTCAGCGTAGCCTTCCAGCAAAACCCCCCTCTCCTTAACCCCCTTGGACAGAGCCACGTGGTTTGTGCACGCTCCCTTAACAGAGGACTGAAAAGTGCGATATTAGTGTCGGCACATAAAGAAGGGGTAAGAAATAGAGTCGAAAATTATAGGAAAAACAGTTTGACATTAGTGGTAGGTAAATTAATGCAGCCACATTAGAAATATATGGGAGGAGCGTAAGTGGTTTTCAAGTAGAGAACATGGCTTTAGGCAGGGATATTCAAGAGAATCTCAGTTGGTGGGATATATGCAAGATATTTCGGATGAAATGGACAAGGTAGGCCAGATTGGTAGTATAGCACTAGATCTTTCAAGGACTTTTGACAGGGTGACCATAAAATGATAGTAATAAGGTAAAAACTATTTGAGTGGATGAGAAGGTAATTTGCTGGAAAGAAGAATTTTTGAAAGGTAGAAAATAAGAAGTTAAGGTAGCAAATGCAGTATCAAAAGAAGTGGAAGTAAAAATAGGAGCACCACAGGGAAGTGTATTGGCTCTTAATTGTTTTAGTTTAGTTTTTGAAACGTGTGTTTACTGGTGAATATTTTTTGTTATGGCTTTACACCTCATCGACGTCGAGTTAATTAGAGACGAGAAGGGACTGAGGACAATGAACGGGAAGGAATTCGACCATGACCTTTTGAATGAACCATCCAAACATTTTCCTGGAGTGATTTGGGGAAACACTGGTAAATCCAAATCTGGATGGCCGGACGAGGATTCAAACCCGGTCCTCCCAAATGCAAGGCCAGAGCATAACCGCTTACCCACCACGCTCGGTGTAAATCTTTTAACCGTATCGGATTATCAGTAACCGACGATTCATCTAACTCTGCTTCTCTATATACATTTTCCAGTCTCTGGGATTTTGAAAATTACGGTGGACAGAGAATTACTGTCCAATACCAGAACAATGTTGTTTCACTTTTAGCCAGTCCACTTACGTTCCACAGACACGACATTCGGTTTCTTTCTAACCCTGAACCTCCTTTGGCCTGCCTTTCAGAATGAACTCGATGTGTTCCATCATCCAACAGACGTTGCCGAGTTTTCTGCTGTTTACTCTCTTTAAAACTTTTTCATTCGTCACATGCTGTCTTTCAGGATTCCTCTACGAGCTATAGTTGAAGAACTTGTAGTAACTTAGTAATTGCTTCTTTTGACTCCGAATTTCAGTTCCACTAAATAATTTACACAGGACATAAACTTTTATCGGACACTGTTGGATATTGAAATTCAAGGCATCCCAATAGTGTTAAGCTGTGTATCCACTACGCGCGGCAAACCCTCGAACACTGGGTCGCGCGGCGATACCTGGCTTTTTCCAGGAACATTCTGGCTTTTTCCAGGAACATTGACGCGGTCGAACATGCCGCGCTGCGAGCCATTCTCTGTCGGTCTTTTGGCGCGCGGCAAAGGCCCCCCACTGATTAGCTCGCGAGCAGTTGGGACGGCAGTGTCTTTCTTTGAGTTGGCTCGCGCGGCACAGCGACAGTTTACTGCCATGAACAACGAAAAGTGTCGGTATCTAATACAGCTGTATGGTGCGAAAGAATTTTTGTGGAATAGTAAATGTGCAGATTACCACAACAAATAGCAGACACTCCTTGTTCATTTAGTTTATGTAAATGAGGAGTTCCATAAGTTTCATTGCTAGAAAACAAATTACCACTGCCAACAACATTTTCTTAAATTTCATTTTAACTACTAGACTTATTACAATAGTGTGGAGATGAAATTTGGACAGTAAAGAGAAACATATAAAATTTTTATGTTCCTATCTTGAGTAATTTTCGAGAAAATGTTCCTTAAATTTCAAAAATCTAATTTGTAGCAAAGGGCTTTCAACGTATGAAAACTACATACACACACTATAGGATGTCGGGTATAAAAAAAAAGCAATAATTCTACTTCTAGGACTTTTATAACGCAAAATGAAGGTTTCTCTTGTAGAGGAAAGTTTAAAATAATTTTTGGAACAAAAAACCAAATTTCGATTATTTTTATTTTACCACCTTCGGTTCCGCTTAATAATTAACGTTATAAGTAGTAGTAGGTATATGAGTCTCCAGTTGCTAGAAATCTTAAAGTTATTACTAGTCTCTCGGTAACTGAAATCGCGTGTCGAAACTTAGTGTTCACTTTATTCACACTCGTCCATGGTCGCGAAAACTGACTGTGCCTGCATTGCTTGCCGCGTAACTCTGGCTGGATTGCGCTGCCGCGCGCGGCAGCCGCGCTTGTCAACAGAAACACACGAACATTGGCTCCTGGAAAAAGCCAGGTATCGCCGCGCGACCCAGTGTTCGAGGGTTTGTGGATACACAGCTTAATCATCTTGATCTTCCTATTACTTCTATTAATTCTTCTATTAATTCTTCCAGGTCTGGAATAAAGTTATCTATTCTACAACGATCAAAATGTTGTGTTTATTAATACTTTTGTATTTACTTCTAATAGCATCAGCTTAATGATTAAACTTGGTGTGGTGAGTGAGTGGTAACTCTCTCGCCACGCATTTGGGAAGATGCAGATATGAATCTACCTCCGGTCTCCAGAATTCGGTTTTTCATGGTTTCCCGAAATGACCGAAAGTTAATATTGGAATGGTTCCTTCAGAAATGCCATGTTCGAATTCCTTCTAGTTCCTTGTCCCCAATCCTTTTCCACTTCTAATGTCCTCGACTTCGACGAGGCGTAAAGCCAGAAGAGAAAATATTAAATTAAGAAAAATCTGATGAAAGTCTATGACTGGAGTGTTAGCTTGTATGAACGTGAGGCGTGGATAATCGGTACTCAGGATAAAAGGAGGCTTGTAGTTTTGTATACTGGCACTATCCCAATATGACCAGGAGGAAAAACAAATTGCAAACAAAGAAGTTCTTATTAATGAATCTAATGAACAGCACAGACTGCGGTATCAGATTCAGAGGAGAAAAGACTGTATTGGTGTAACTATCCACGCTGCGTTACAAATGCCTTCTTCACGCCGTTTCGACCAAGCCTAAGGTCATCTTCAGGCGACTAAGGGAGTAGCCTCCTCCTGAGTCTGCTAACGAATCGCCAGGAAGAAGGAGGAGCATTTGTGGCGCAGCGTTAATCTCTATACCAGGACGACGGCTGCGAAAACAGCAAAATCTTTTATAAAAGACTGTATTATTGGTCATCTATTGCACCATAACAAGCGTGTAGCAGTTATAGTGTCTTCTGTATACCGATCTGGCCATATCAGGATGCGCCAATTACATTCAGGCTGCTGCCGCGTGATAACCAAAGAAAACTAAACTCCTATACTCGCAAATAAATCTTTGCCTTACTACTAAAAAAGAAAATTGAATTATGTAAAAATTTCGGGTTAAAACATCCGCCAACTCCATACTGCTGTAAGTTTTTGTACGGATGCATAGGATCAGGTTGTATAGCTAGCTTCTGAACAGCATTTGGCACGAGCCTTTCACTTGTGGTTACGTAAGCTGTCAGAGGCCAATACAAAGAAGTCAATTTGCATTCGCGAAACATTGCAGAAATGTCACATTATTCGTTTCGACATAATCAATACAGCTTAGGATTATTCGAAGAAACATTTCACGGTCGGTAATATATTCGCGTAACCTAAATTTTAAATGACATTATACCGTCTTACGCTACAGTGAATATTACAGGCTGCAGCTGTTAGTAATCTCTCACTTTTTTTCCTTGCTGGTCCTGTAGAAAGGTTACAATCATCACAGCACAGTCAACGTCTTGTGATAAAACTGCTCCAGAGGAGGAAGAAGAAGAGAGTTTAGTAAGATCTTACACGAGATTCACTGTTCGGTAAGGCGGTAATATTTCAGGTGACTTTACCTGACGTGAAAAATATTATCGATCGCCAACTTTTGTTTCAGTATAACCGAGCGTTATGGGTGAGTAGTTTACGCTCGGTCGTGGCCTTCTGGGGGACGTGGGTTCGAATACTCTTCCATCCATTTAGTTTTCGGTTTCCATGGTTGCCTGAAATCAGCTGCAGGCGAATGACGAATGGTTCTTTCAGAGACTTAATTCCCTTCTTTTTTTTCGCCCAAATCCCATTTCTTCTCTAATGACCTACACGTAGAAGAGCCGTAAAGCCATTAAAAAAACAAAAACTAAAAAGAACTATAACCTACGTTGCGTATGTATAAATGTGTGAACTAATGCTTGTACTGGAATAAAATTGCAGTGACTTTAGTGGATATACTAGTAATTCATGCGTTTGAAAGTCTACCAAGTTTTCAGCCTCATTGTCTCAACTAAAAAATAAATATTGAAGCGTGTGGCGGGTCTGTGTGCCTTATTACTTAAAAAAAAAAAAAAAAAACATATGAATTTAATTCTTAATTTCAGGGAAAATTAACTTACAGTTAGTTCAATTGAGAACGGGTTCGTAATCAATTACAATGCATGACATCATTGTTCATCAATAAAACTTCCATAACCTGGACATTTATTCAGGTTAAAATTTACATATGAATTGAACATATCATTTCGGTCATCACTGAAATATTTAAACATATAAACAAATTAATAATCAAAAGGACAAAGGCACGTCATTGTTTTTGTTGTAACCACGAAGTTATTTTAATTTATTCTCCGGCTAAAAACTCATTGGGTTTTCGGCAGATTGAAACTGTTATATGCAAGTTTCCTTGCCAGGGTCGTTATTTGGGTGAGAGAGTGACTTCGAATATTAGTGCACTTTCCTAATAAAGGTGTTTACCGTGAGTCAGCACAGGGGAAGATAACCAGCACCTGTCTTCACATGAACCACTTCCAATCAAACTTGTGTCCGTGTGGACATAAACACTTATGACTTTGTACGGGTCACCTCTTGCCGGCTCTCCGCTCGCTTCAATGACCTCTCGTCTCGAGATCTGCCGAAAGAGTCCCTGTTGTCCTCATCGCCGCTCACTTCCACAGATCGGGAAGACCCACGGACGTCGGTTCAGCCAATCTCGTCCCTTCTCTCTCCCTCCCATCTCCGGAAACGTCCAGACATGAAAGCAATGTTTTACATAAAATAGTAGTTCATTTTATATTGGAGGATCACTGTCCTTCCCACATACACACTCACACGACCTCTCTTCATTCAGGCTCCCCTGATTGGCGGCGAGTTTAAGTTTCTGGGAATTGCATGTTATCGCCACTTCCTTGGTTTTTCATTGTTCGAGAAACACGCCGTGTTTGCATTTCGCCACGGTCTGTCTCCATAAATTGTCGCGACTGCACAAATCACTACTATGAGTGTTGGAGCCACATAAATTTCGCTCTTAAGACGATGTTCCTACACAGTCTTTCACTAGTTGACAGTGAGGGGGGTCACTTCTTGTTAGCGGCTAAACGCCTCGCCGGTTTCCTGGAAGTTGGATCAGGTAGGTAGCTGACCCCCCTTGGTCACTGTGTCGCTGGCAGTTAACGTCAGCACAGAATAATTGTTGCCTGCTGCTCATAACCACACTAAAAAGATAATGAAATCGTAATGTTCTCATACCATTACAATATTAGGGTTTAACAGACTAGAAGTTAAGCTTAATAGAGACTTGATGTCTGTGAAACTTTATTGGGCAGAGACGTTAACGTTGAGACGAGAGGATGAATAAAGGATATAATCGTTTGAGACTTGGAGGAGAATGAAAAGGATAAAAAGTGAGTAATGTAAAAGTGCTGGAAAGCGTTGGTGAGAGAAGGAAACTACTGCAAGTCATAAGAGAAAGAAAGAAGAACTGGATGGGACACTTCCTGATAGGGGAGTGTTTGTTAACAGACATCTTGCAAGGACTAGGAGAGTGGGCGGAAGAAGGACGGACAAGACAATAGATGACATCAAGGGAAATGGAAATGGCATGGACATGAAGAGGAGGGCAGGAGAGGGCATGCAGTGCTGCCGATTCTACGGATTTATCCGTAGATCTACGGATTTTTATAAAAATTTAGGATTTTCGGATCTTGTTAAAATATCTACGGATTTTTGCTATTTTTTTTTATTATTTGTTGATTTTTCCTTATATATGTGTTTTGTTAAACTTCGAGCGTATAATGCTAATGCATTACAGAATTTTCAATAATTGTGAATCGTTTCCTGGAAATTTTAGCGGCCATCTACGGATATCAGGGGCGTAGCTACTATGGGGCTAGGCGGTGCAGTGCACCGGGGCCCCTAAGCTCAGGGGGCTCCCAAGCGCGGTTGAGAGGGCCCACAAGCCTTGATGGCAAACTGGCCCCCCATCCTCAGATCTGGGGGGCCCTACCAGCAACACAAAGCAAAAAAAAAAAAAATGTCGCTCATCTGGCCTGAGGGCCCAAAATAAATTTTTTGCACCGGGGCCCTTGTTGACGTAGCTACGCCACTGACGGATATTCAAAGCCAAGTCGCTGGCAGCACTGACGGATTGGAAGGTAGCCATGTGAAAACCTGCCTTAGGGCAGGACACTGATGATTATGACTATGATGTCGATTATGTCTGATATTAATTAAGTGGGAGCTTATAATTAGACGTGAGTGAATACTGGATTTTGGAGTCAATGAAACATTAACTGAAATCATCTTTCAGTTGTGATGACGTCGGGTAGAAACAAATAAATGTTTCCGCAGTAGCTAAACATTGCAGCCATAAAATTTTAAGCTTTTGTAAAAAGTTGAGCATTTCATAAAGTAACACGAACGTTCTAAAAAGTAAGTTACAGCTTGTTTTTGAAGAACTAAATGGTTCTCATTACGTCCAATTTCTTCTTCTTACGGTTAGAGGCTTCTATTAAGAAGCTCAACAGATCAGATGACATTTTCAATATTATATCCACAATCCAATGATACAGTACACATAATTGTTACTACAGTTTTTTTTGTTTTTTTTTTATAACTGCTTTACGTCTCTTTTTAACATCGAGGTCTTTAGAGACGGGAAAGGATGGAGGGCAAGGATGGGGGCAAGGAATGGGAAGGAATTCAGCCATGGCATTTTGAAGGAAGCATCCCGGAATTTGCCTGGAGTGATTTGGGTAAACCATGGAAAACCCAAATCTGGATGCCCGGACGGGGATTCGAACCGCCGTCCTCCCGAATGCGAGGCGAGAACGCTAACCGTTACACCGCCCCGCTCGGTTGTTACTACAGGTTGTAGCGGTATGTGCCTGAGGGAGGTAAGGGTGACCCTTACCTCCCTCAGGCACATACCGCACCTTTTACTTCTTTTTATAATTCAAAGAAACCCTAGACTGCTAATTTATTGGGTACTCATAATGGCGTACAGGCGAGGCTTATTTATCGTTAACATTGACACATGGAAATATGATGAAAAGTGAAAAGCCTCTTCTTACAATTGCCAACATATTAACAAATAAACAAAGCATTAAAACACAACCACTTTTAAAATTAATCTTGAAACAAACTGCCAATGTTAATTGGCAAACACTTGATTTTTTTAAATGAAAGTTCCCTTCACAATGATCGGGGACCATAAATCAAATACAGTATTGACATTAACTGTATCCGATCTCAAATGCCGGGCGCCAGGATAATTTAAATTATCCACCAAGTGTGGCTTTAAGAAAGTCTGCCCCAGCTAGCTCAATATTTGGGGGTGCGAGAACTCCTAATCATTCAGTGATCGTTACAGGGCTGTACTCAATGACCGAATAAAAGTACCACACTGCACTTGTAGAATTATTACCGTGACGGCGATGTATTTCCCGCGACGGCGGAATTACTATAGCTATAGCGGACAATGCACCACGTCCGTCAGCAAACGTACTGGATGCGTGCACAGCGACCTCACTGTACAAGACACGCTTATTGACCCTCAGGTTCGATGCCAAGACGGAGCGATCTCCAGCTTCGGAAGATCCGCTCCTTCCAGTCTGAAGGCTCGGAGTCAAGTCCTCTCCAGCGTCCGCCGGAAAAAGCCTCCTCCTGTCGCTCGTGGTTCACATAGAGCAAAAATACACCGGCATTACAAAATGCAAAGGATAGTCTCTCTCGATTGGTTCTGCCGTTCTCAAGCTCCTCCTTCCGGCTGTCACGATAAGCGAACATTGTCTTTCTCGATTCGTGCGAACTCGGGATAGCCTCGGACTTATTCGTCACCTGTGACCTCCAAACTGCCCGTCCCGAGACGTGGTGTTTGGATACGATCATTCACCCCAGTGTACAGTTTCTCCGGAGCCAAGGGATTATACGCTTGACCAAATGCGTGAGAAAGGGTAGCTGGTGTCCATTGTCCCTGGCAGCCGCCGGCCTGTCGCGACAATCTGGCGCGTTTAGCTGGGAGGTCCCAAAAACACTGACAATCCTCTCCGATAATTCCTTTCTCATTCTTTTTATATATAAAAATATACAAAATATTATATATAAAAATGTACGGAATGACCCATATTTGTTCATTCTGTTACAAGGTGTCTTAAGATCCTTTGAATTATAAATATTCTTTGTTAAATTGCGTGTTGTAGAGTCATAAACAAAAGAGTCATCCCACTCAGTCAACGGAGAAACAAATATTGTCCATTCCGATGTTCTGCAAACGGCCAGGGGTTCGAATGAACGAAAACCTACTTCTGGACTATATGTAGACTTTTTGTTAATGGCTGTAAATCTCCCTTCTTTGTACTTATTCATCCTTAAGCTCTTTTTTATGAGGCCTACTATCATGGCTTTAAGCCTCACCAACGTCGACGTCGGGGTCATTAGAGGCTGGAATGGATGATGGGCAAGGAATGGGAAGGAATTGGGCCATGCTTTTTGAAGGAAGCATCCCGGCGTTCGCATCGAGTGATTTGGGGAAACCATGGAAAAAACAACTCTGGATGATCGGACAGGGATTCGAACCCGCGTCCTCTAGAATGCGTAGCCAGAGCGTTACCGCTCACCCAGCACGCTCTATCCTAAAGTCAGATGGTTATGCTGTTGTTATGTGGTTACAGGCGATGCATCCAATTGTGTATGGAGGAAACTTGGACAATGTGCTTCTCATTCTGTAGTTCCCCATGCGTTTTCGAGTTTATGTTTTTTGTCCATTGCGCCATCCTTAAAAAAAAATGTCATTTGACTGTATTCTAGATTCTGCACGGTATAGACGAACACAACGTTTAATTAAAACCATCGAAGCCTCAAGCCGGACCGGCGACTGCTACACTGCTGTGTTCGCTACTGTAGTTTGCTAGGTTAGTACGCGTGCACGTCACGTTGTAATCGCGGTAAACCATTCGTTGAACAACATCGACAACTGGGTTATCGCCTATGGTGAAAACAGAAACATGGTTTGGAAAAGCTTCTAAGGATAAACAAATAATTAATTTTTTGGTGATAGGAGTAAACATTCTTTGATTAGATTTTCAGAGTATTTAGCTACGATTGATGTATTTAGCTAATTATATTTGTCTTAAATTGGCGGCAATTTTTATTGTTATGAAAAAGTTTCTGAGTAAAGTATAATCTCTAAAAACGAATAACTACTTTTTATTTATCGGTATATTTCGCGAGTGCCTATGTTTTGTGTAAACTTTCTAGTGAGTTCTTAATAAACTTCCTTGTTTCTTATCTTCTATCAAAAAGTTCTTAGGTATTTACTTTAATTGCAATGGAGCACACGCTCCGGTGGTAATTTACCTACTCACCCATCTTCTCCCTTTCCTGCACTCACATACATTTGCCCTCTACAAATTTTAACTTTAAATTCTTTCAACGTTTTTGGTAAATTATTCATCATTTCCCTTGGTAACTTATTCCAGTCCCTGACAACCTTATCTAAAAAGGAGAATCTTCCCACACCCTTGTGCATGAAATCGAGTGACAGCTTGTGGTCATCTTTCCCCTTCCATGCACTTCTTTCCATACCTACACCAATATCTTTCCATGCCTGATCGCCAGTATACGCCTTGTACACTCCCGTGACCCTCTTCACCCTCCTCCTGTCTTGCAAGAAACCGAGCGTGGTGGTGTAACGGCTAGCGTTTTGGCCTCGCATTCGGGAGGACGGCGGTTCGAATCCCTGTCCGGGCATCCAGATTTGGGTTTTCCATGGTTTCCCAAATCACTCCAGCCAAATGCGGGGATGCTTCCTTCAAAAGGCCATGGCCGAATTCCTTCCCATTTCTTGCCCCCATCCTTTCCCGTCTCTAAAGACCTCGCAGTTGAGAGACATTAAGCAGTTAAAAAAAAAAAAAAAAAAAAAAAAAAAAAAAAGCAACAACAACAACAACTTGCAATGAATCCCATTCCAGCTCTTTTAGCGTATCAGTTACTAATTGCATTCTGCGGTAATTTCCAGAAATAAATCGAGCAACCCTTTTTTGTACGCTGTCCAACTCCTGTATTTGATACTCAAAATGTGGGTGCCATACTGTACTACCATATTCTAGCAATGGTCTGACCAAAGTTTTGTAACCCAATTCCTTTACTTCTCTCGTACATCCCCTCATCACTCTCTTCAACAATTACAGAATTTTGAAACCTTTTCCTACCACCTGTCCAATGTGACCTGTCCAGTTAAGCTTGTTATCATATGTAATGCCAAGATATTTACATTTCAAATCTTCAGCAAGCAATAATTTCCCCACTTCATAATCAACCTTTGTATTGTTGAAACCAGGTTTTAATAAATGCTACACAGTATAGAGAGTAAACATTGAATGCTCAAAATTTCTGCATCTAGTCGTCGAAATTGCACAAAAAGCAACTGTAAATTTAAACGAACGTCGCGCTCTAATTTTATTAATCTTTATTACTATTACTATTACTCCGCGATTCACTAAAAGTGTGTGGGGGAGGGTGCATTGCACCTATCCGGAAAGGTAATGGTTTGGAAGGGATATACGGGATAAGGCACGAGGCGCCCATCGGCTATTGTGAGGAACCATCCCAGCATTCGCCTGGAATGATCTGCGGAAACCATGGAAAGCCCAGATCAGGATGGCTGCGTTATATTTTTTTATCTCCGTGAATCGCATGTTTGTGCAGTTACTTCCACAACAGACAATTGCCTTTTAGCTGGCATCGCAGCAACAATTCCTGTTAACAATGTAAGTGCAAATAAAATAAAATCAAATTATTTATTTGAAATTTACACTCCCTTTGAACAGTATAAGTGCAAATAATATATTCATTTGAAATTTCATGGTTAGACTAGCTGCGCAATGGTGGCAGCTAGTGTAGCTAACAGTTCGGGTATCATCGGAATGGCCGAAGGTTTCGAGTTATGGAGCTGACGTCCAGCTTCCAGGTTAAACGTATTTTATTAAAGTGGATTATTTTAAAGCATGATGCGTGTAATACTGTGGCTTTTAACTGATATGTCTCCCCACTGATTCTACTTTCAGCTAATATCTTTGCCTATTAATTACACAGCATCTTTGCTGGAAGAAATGGGAAGGCAGTGAGGTGAGTGACGGATGTACTGCTTGAGAGTCTATTTCCTCCTCCACCAGATGTGTGAATAGAATCGGGTCAACACCTCGATAGTTACCCAACGGAGACCTTGGCCGGTTTCCTATCTGATGCGTGACAGAGGCGCACCCACAGACCATTTGGAACTCTCTGACCTCTAAACGTGACAAGGTGACAACTCTCAACGGTAGGTAATGTTTTGCCTTATATTCATCAATGGTTCTCCTATTTTCATAGTCTTGTTTGATGTCAATGTCCATTTATCAATACTGATAACGCGCTACTTTGGTCATCGTGTCCGTAACGCTGTCGTCACGCACCCGGCCTTCGTTGCCAGAATAACAACGGCCAGAGATGATACTACCAAAGCGAGGTTATGGGAGTTATTTTATTAGAATTGATTCTCCTTAGGTAAACTAATGCGAAGAAATGAATTGGCAGAACACTGAAATATTGTATTTCGTTTAAATCAACATATTAATTACTAACTGCTTTTTGTTTATTTATATTCCTTCGATGTAGACGTTTTCGTTAAATTTTGTAGGCGTACATTTGTGAGATACAGCCTTTTATTTTCTAGAAATAATATTAGCGGTGGTTTCGATTAAATGGAAATGGACCAGAATGACAAGCTTGCGTGGTGATAGTAGAGGGCATGAATAATTTTTTTTTTGAAAATGCAATTTGCTTTCATGAGCGCCAGGTCAAGGAAGTTATTACTTTATGTTGATGAAAGTAGTTCCTTATCCCCATCTAATACTACGCGGCATAACGTAAGTTGTTAAATTTATTTTTAACTTGCTTCGTTTTCACTGAAGCCGTATTAGTGATGTCATTATTTCATACGGATGTATATTGTTACAGCTTTGCATGGCCATTCAAACTTTGTTATATGGATCAGATTTTTTTTTTTTTTTGTGGTATAATATTTAGCAAGATACACGAATGGTGAAAACAAATGTAAAGACAAATGTGCATATTACAAGCTTGTACTATTTTATATCTTTAGGTCTAATGTTTTTATCCAATCAACTGCACTGGTCGACGCATCGTGTATTTCCGCTATTGTTCCTTTGTGGACTCGAAGAGGACAGTCGGAAAAAGATGTGGCGGATTGTCTGTAAGGTGACTCCATTGTCACAATTTGCATAACTGGACCAACCCTAATAAGTAATAGCCATTATGGACCTGAATCACGGGTAAGGAAAAAGAAAGTGCAAGAAACCGCGAAGAGTTTAATTTCCTTTGCTTTCGCTGACGTCATTACTGATGTCATTGATTCAGACACATGTTGGTAGTTCCAACTGTATCGCGATGTACTCTACTACCTGGGGTCAAGTTTATATCGCGATACAGTGAATATATCACTGCGAGTGCAGTAATATTAGTATTCGTCGTTGCAGCAAAATGCTTGAGTAATTTAAGTTTAAAAAAAAATAATTTAAGTTGCTTTCATGAGCACCATGTTACTGACATATGCGGATGAAAGTAGTTCCACAATAATCGCGATCTATACGGCCTGAATCAGGATTAAAACTAATGCTACTCGGTATAACATAAGTTCGTAGTTAAAACTTATTTTTAATTTGCTTTGATATCACTAGCGCCATATTTGTGATGTTATTATTTCAAACGCATGCAAGTTGTTTCAAACGTTTGGCGATATAAGCTACAACCGAAACATGTAAAACATCACAAAATCAGGGCTATGGGGGTTATTTAATAACAAATGCATTTAGTTAAGCAACTGCAAAGAAATTTCTTGCCAGAAAACTCCGTTTAACACATCGTTTCTAACGGACTTCGAAGTTATTAGTAAATAACCGAACACGGGTGTTGCCGCGTCTAGATTCTGAAACAGCAAACGACGTCATAAAATTTTTGTTTGAGTGCTTGGATAAACGTAGGCGTTAATGAACTTGCTACGAAGTGCGACGGATACGTAAGCATGGACCCAATCTCGTCCTTTTCCGTCTACAAGTCAGCTCTGCTGCAGTTGACTCCGTATGTCGCCAGGTGTTGCAACTGGTCTGGAGGCAGTGCGTGTTGCTGGAATCTGGCTGTTGAGAAGATCGCTTTGTAAACCAAGGACTGATGAACACAACATTGCGACACAGCTGTTAAGTAGGCTACAGGGAACCGTCAGGCAGAATGGTAAGTTCAGAACGCATTTGAACAAGTGACAGAAACGGCGTTCTGCACTTGCGTTAGGCTATAGGTAATCGCGCAGCTTGTAGCTAAATTTTGCTTGGGTCATTATTTACACACGGCTCCAAGAGCCTGATTTTCTGTTAATGAAAAATTTACTGGCTTCATATTACGTATTTTACTGTTCAAAGATGAGGATCATTTTGTCATGCAGCACCCGGAAGGTTTTTCCATCCTCTTCCATATTTCATTAAGAATGTATGAAAGGTTATGCAGCTGATGCATTACGAAGCATTTAAGCACTCACATAACAGAAAAAATATATGCGGTACGATATCAATAATTTGCAGAAGTTGTTATTATTTTAAGTAATAAAACATGAACTAGTACACGAAGATTAGACCAAATAACGAGACGTTTTATATCTTTTTAAATGACCAAATTTTTCAGATTTTTTTTTTTGATTTTCATAATGTGATCAAATTAATTATAAGTCAATTTATGGTGACAGTTTGCAAACAACAAACTGTAATTTTGTATGATTCTAAAAATAAAGAATTCTCTTCAGTGGCGTAAAAAGTGCTGTTTGAAATTGCTTTTTTCTTTTTCATCTGATTCGGGCTTTTCGCCTCGTCAACATTGAGGTCGTTAGATGTGAAAGAGAACTGGAGACAAGGAACGGGGAAGGAATTCAGCCCCGACGTTTTGAAGGAACCATATCGGCATTCGGCGCGAGTGATTCGTAAACCATATATAACGGTCAATCTTTGCTAGAAGTTTCTCAAATTTTACTCACTTAGTGTATCACACACAAATTACTATTGCAAACCGTCTCTCGTTACTGATACAATAATTTACTTTACCTCTTACCGATTTCTCTGGATTCTCCTAGCAAAGAGAGTACATTTTGTGTCCTATGTTATGCATTATATCACGTCTAATGTGGGCTCTCCCATCATATTTTAGTATTTTCTTTGAAAGGGAAAATTATACCCCACCTTTCTTTCTCTCGTCTACGTGAAAATGTTCATCAACTTTTTTGACCAATATCAATCACTTGGAGTTTCACTTGAATACACATTTATTCTGCAGCCTCACATACATTACACTGCACCCAACTTATCTTTTTATACATCTATGTCTCTCTTCTTTACAGCAGCTGTAACAATCTTTATACATTTCGTATTTCTGACAATTTGAAGTCCAACTGTTCAACATAACATTTTTTGCAGTTCAGCTCTTGAAGATTCAACTACATCATCTCTCTTCTTCATCTCTTCTTTTGTTATATATAACTTCTCCATGTCATCGCTTCTTCCGTTGCCCGCTTTATTCCTTGCTGTCAAGTATGCTTATAAAAAGTACTATTTTTAGTGGTATGATACATGTAATGAAATACATTAACATGTATATGTACACTTGCAAGATGTATGTCATCTCTACATGGGAAACCGAAATTGCGGCGCTATCACTCACCCACTATGCTTGGTTTTGAAACTGAAAATTATTACAAGAAGTTAAAGGCTCAACGATGTAGCACGCAATATTCTTCAAATGCAGGATGTGCGGGTCAGCACCGGTTATAATTAGTCAACTTTAATACCAGACAACAATGATTAAGCGTGGGCCAGAAACCTAGAAAAGGAAAGTCACGTTTTTCAAAGATAATCTGGATTAAATAGTGCTATTAAGCATCTTTCGGTTGGCGACAGTGAGTCTTGAATGAGACTACTTTCAAAAGGGTTAAGACAAAATCTTAAAAAAAAAAAAAAAAACTTACGCTATTAGATCATAAATTATGATCTTGATTTTATTTCTTTAACTGCCATGGATTGGCAAGGAACCGGTTTTGTACGGCAACCTTGCGAATTAATCTTACAGCCTCAGGTAAATTGTATAGGCTCATTAAATCCAGCGAAAAGAAAGCGGTAACCAATTATTAACAAGTTGCTTGGAACGATTATACCAACATCTGCATAATTTTGAAACCTCATTTGCATTTACGATCACTATTTTATGTCCTATAGAAAATGTAACACTACCGAAAGATGGAATGAATTAAGATAACAGATGGCATAATATGGCGTTTCATTGCCTTATTTACACACCCTGATCCACATAACATCGAAAAACCCTTGTTGACATCTGGTGAGCACTACTACAAACATGTAAAAAGTAACCAGATTATCCATGGATTCCGACCATCATCCAGAGATACAAAAAAAAAAAAACACACACATACACTTCCATTATTTTGTTCTAATTAATTGGGACATGAAGGTCAAGTATGCCAATCAGCCCGCAGCTTTTATCTCCTGCAATTAATTATCTCTTAGCCTTAATAATAACTCGATTTTCCGGGAATGCAGCGTTCCTTACTTGCATCTCTAAGCTTTCGGCTGACATACTGCAGCCTTCGTCAGAGATACTATAGCAACAGGCGCCAAACATCATGAAATACTAGGCCGATGTCTTCGTTGAAGTTGTTCATTTTCTTCCAAATTCATGCTTCCTCCTTCACTCGTCGAGGCCACCATTGATCTTCTCTCCACTGCAGCCTCGTGTCTTCAAATTTTATGATTTGATGACATGGCGAACTACGTCGGATTTGACGCTATTGTTTTGTTTACAATGGAGGATGAGTTATTTAAGCCTGCGGAGAGAAGACCAGTTGTGGCCTCAACGAGTGAAGTAGACAGTAGAAATTTTTAAGAAAGCTAATAACTTCAACGAAGACAGCGGCATAATACTTTGTGACGCTTGGCTTTACATGAAAACAAAAGTAGCATCTCTGACGAAAGCTTAGAGATGCAAATAAATAACGCATCATTCCAGGAAAATCCCGTTATTATTAACAAAGATGGCCGCGGAAGTCTAAAAAAATCATTACCTCTCAACCATTTGCGTGTAACTCTTGACAAATTGAAGGTCAAAGGGTACAGACCAATCACGCCTCCCGGCGATATATCTACAATCTCAGTTTTTTTCAGGCAAGGGTAATGATAGAATATTTTATCTTTATAGGACTGAGCACACCACATTAGTCTGCAGACTGTATTAGGTGATGTAGCAAGACATGGCTGCTATTATTCAGTTCCAATAATCCTTCAACTTTCATTTACTGTGTATTAAGAAACTACATGAAATTGTTTAATTAAAGAAGGGTAAATCAGAAGGAACAAGGTCATAGTTATTGTGGTTAAGAATTTTATGAAACAGTGATTTCAACGTTGCTCGGATAAAGATGACAACCTGAAACTAGAAGAAATATTAAATGGTGTACAATCGCGTATCTACTGTCAAAAGTGAACACGGCAATTAATTTGTTACCTGTTTTACATCCTTCACCTTATTCGTTTGACAACAGTATTTGATTGCATTGCACCATAAGTGTGATTATTTCGTTTCTTCTCCTCTGTCTTTTTCTTTCAAGACGAAATTTTGTTCGTCGAAGATTGCTGCTACGTGTTCAATACAATATTTAGAGGCTAGACCGGTATTACTTCCTCAAAAATTACCCACATTTTCATATGTAATTAACTGTTTAGAAGAGAATCAAAACTCTTATCTGAGTGAGATGTGTATGTGAAGCATTTCCTTCACAGTTACTCCCCAGACAATGGTTGTTTCTTTTCTTTAGTTGTAGGATGTACCTCATCAGCAATATGTTGTGTACACTACAATTTTTTTCAAAAGAAACATTTCAGCAGATCGTTTTCTTACCTCAACAACTAATGCGGCCAAAATTTTTGGGTGTTACCAGAAGTAATTTTGAGTATTCCAAAGAGGTTTCGTCACCATATGTTCATTATCACTTAAATGACTTCATGTTATAACTGAATACAAAGTATAATAGTTTTTTCGTTTTAGTTACCATTTTCTGCTAGGTTATGACTACAATGGTCGAATCACATGAACCAAACTGCATATTCTTGTGGTCATTTTGAAAGGATTGGTGTTTCGTTCGTGTGGTAACCAGCTCCGCAAAGTCGGTTTCGTGATACAGGAAATGAAATTGCCTCCAGCCACAGAAACCGGTACCACGGCGGAAGAGTATCCATCCCACTAGTATCACTAGCCACATATAAAGCCTGGTTCGTATTTACTAGCACGAAGCGTGTCCAGCACATAACATGGCAGACACGGCACAAACATGTTTTCACATGTACACAGACAATACACGCACAGGCGCTGTCTAATAAACTAGAAAGCACGTATTTACTTCTCAAAATGTTACGAAGCTTTTCAATAGAAGGAATAATCGTGATGGCAAATTTACTAGAAGAATCGGGTTGTGTATAAGAGCAGCAGAGAAAAAGGTCTGCTGTGTATTCCTAAAACTAAAAACATAACGCGAATTCTACACATTATACAAGTAGCTCGTAGACAACAAGAAGCGATTTTTTAAAAATATTTTAGGATGAGTAAATATGAGTTTGAAACTATTGTAACTGGAATTACATTAATGCTAAGCCGACAACTACGCGAGCTACGAGTTCACGTCGGAATGCATCCCCTATTAAAGGCTACGATTTTTTACAGTCTTTTTTTTCTGTAACAAAATTATAATGTTTTATTTTTTCAGGTTTTTCGACAACCTAACTACAGAGTGCAGTTATAGACTTGGTGTGAGCACTGAGCATTATATAGTAACAAAACTACGTGATGCCTGTCATATAAGAAATAAAAGAAGTATGCGTGCCAATACCTACCAAGGAAAACTGGTTAATTGTTTCAGAGGAATTTTGAAATGTACGGAACTTTCCCAACTGCCTTGGTGCCTTAGACCCAGTTAATAGTAATTCTCCTATTATAACTCATAAATTATTTTAAAAACACCGACAGATATGTATAATGTACTCAGTTATATTTTCTTATCTATTTATTTATCCGTAACATAAACAACAATTCTGCTTCATATACTCCAGTTTGTATTTTCTGTTAGATTAGTTTTTAAGCCCAATTCGCTGCCAGATTAACCAGACCCAATTCTCTTAAGCTGTTTCTGCTTTTTGAAAGATTACTGCACAAACTTCCGTAATTACCAAAACACATTCATTTCATAACTCCGCAGGATTCTGATTCCACTTTAACTAACGGAAAGTACAACCGAGAACTCTCAGCTTTGCAGTTACCTCATAGAGGGATGAGGGAATGGAACACTGTTGTAACCTTTGCGTTAGGAAAGCTATATGTAATGGAAAGAAAGACATATGTACTCTCCACGAGTTGCACCATTTTTTCTTGTGTGCAATATTTACACATACAAGGCCGATATTCCTGGAGTGTCGTTTGTTATAGAGAAATTAGTAGTGTGTGATAATTCTAAGACACGCGGTTGGCAACTGTGCAGGGTTTCAGCTACCCGCCACCTACAGCGCTAGTTGTAGGTAAACATAAATGGCGGCTCCTTTGTAAAACTGGTCTCGCAAACAGATCCGCTCAGTTATTCGATTTCTGTGGGCGGCTGAAATTTACCGGCAGCTGGTAGAGATTTATGGAGAGACTGTAATGTCTTGACAGCATGTCGCAGAAAGGTGCCGAAAGTTTGCGGCCGGTAGAGAAAACGTCACCGACGACGATCGCAGTTGAAACGGTGTCGTTGAGACATCACGGACCACCCTACCTACAGCCCAAAACTCACTGCAAGCGATTTTCCTCACTTGAAGGAGCACCTACGAGGCCGAAAATTCGTTTCAGACGAGGAGGTGAAACAGTTCGTAACAACGTGCCTGAACACGCAAAACAGGATTTTTATCAAAAGGGAACACTCAAACTCATCCAACGAAGCGACTAGTGCCCGATATGGAGTCTATGTCAAAAATAACCTAATATATCAGTTGGATGTATTGATTGTATGAAAAAAATGTATAAGTTTCAGCGCTGGCTTTGTAACTTTAGATTCTGATAACCCCTCGTACATCAAATAGAAATTTAACGACTGTAAAATGGTCCATATCGTTTCTGTGCGAGTAATAAGATGCTTCAAAAAAATTAGAAAACCGTGAAAAAGCTCCAAAGTCAGAATTTAGACGTGAATGATATTTTGTACATAGAATAAGGCTTCGACAGATTGCAAAAATGGGTCATGAAAGGCTAGGTCGACTAGTAGTAATTCGTTTGTTCTTCTTACTGCCCACGATATCACATTCAAAGTGCATTTATTCACATTTTGTCAAAATTGCGTAATTTTCCACCATTCTGCAACACATTTTTCTTTGCGTAGGGCCTTACTTTTCTTCAACACCGAGGTCATTAGAGGTGAGACAGTGGATGGTAATGAATTTGACCATGGTCTTTTGAAGGAACTATCTCGGAATTCGTGAAACCATGGATACCAAAAATCTGGATGGCCGTCCTCATGAATGCGAGGCCATAGCGTTACAGTTCACTTGCCTCGGTCATTTTGTTAGAAGCCAGTTTCCCGGAAGACTTCGATATTGGAGAATCCGATAAGTTTGTACTGGATTCTTTGGCTGGAGCTGACGCGTTGTACGAACGAGCGAGCTAGCGAGCGTCGAGAATAGAGGTGATGACATACAAGCGAGCTGTAAAACGGATAGCGAGGATTACGACCGCTTGGCTACGCGCTGACCCTGGAACCCACAAAACATAGTCCACAGCGGACACTGACCTCGTCGCCAAACACAACATTCAGCTCCCTGCATGGGAACTGCTATTATCTTTACATTATCGTTACAGAAGAAACATAAATCGAAGTGTCTCAAGAGATATTTAAGTTGAAGTGAATCGTATCATACAAACAAAATGAGCTTGTGCAGGAACAAATTTCAGGTTAGCATTATGCCTAGGTTCCCAGTTTTCTGCAGCCATGATGCAGTGAAGAATTCTGAAGACTTTTTTTCATTTTTTGCCGTCATCAGTTTGTTGATTGGTTTGATGCAATCCTCCGTCCTTTCCTACCGTGCTCTAATCACTTCATCTCAACATATCCCTTACAACCCACGTTCTCAATTATATGATTCATATATTCTAAACTCTGACTTTATCTACAGTTCTAACTTTCGACTTTTCCCTCCACTAACAAATTAACAAATTCTGCATGTCTCAAAATAAGACCCACCATCCTGTCTCTTCTTTCTGTACGACTCTTCCTCAGACTTCTTTCCTCGTCCATCATTTCCAACAGTTCTTACAATCGGTTAATCTACAACTGTTGATGTAGCAAAAACATAATCGTTTCACCACCTTTTCCTAACATTGAGTCGGCTGCCTTTGATAAGTTTCACTAATCACTGGCATCTTCAAGTTTGTAACTTTGGTTTTACAGCTGCTTGGCCTTGCTGGTATGAAGCTTTTTATACCGACTGCCAGGTTCCATTAAATACTAATGGGAGGCGTGAAGTGTTGCCATCTGTCTGCTAAATGTGTAACTATGGTCTGTATGTGGTAAGTGTACGGTTTTTATTTGTGAAGCAGACACTGAGTACCGTCCCAGCATTCCCGTTGGTGACTGCGGAAAAAACACCTAAAAATTGATGTCAGTATGCCGGGTCGTGCCAGATCCCGTTCTACCTCCCCAGTCCAGTGTGCGGCTCCTAAAATCATTGAGTAACAGAGTCAGAATAGAGAACAAAATTTCTTATCCTGATATACGGTTCGTTATTCTCTCGTAAGGGATAAGTAAAAAATTGTTTTCCTCTTGCGAAATCGTATATAATTTTTACAAATGAGTGCAATCATTTTTACTATTTTGCAGCAATTGTATGTAAGTAAGTTTTAATACGTTTGCGCCATTATTATAAACATGAAGACATAATATTAATGACATTATTTATAAATTTCAAGGTATTTGTGGAAATGCGGCATGATTGTTTTAAAACGTCTTTCACATGGCGATCACTAGTAGTAGTGATATAAATAACGACTATATGAAATAGCACTACGGAACAAAGATTTTAGTAACAAATTTGTTCGTCATACTTTTAACTATATTTCTGCGAATAATTAACGATGAATTTGTGCACTGCGGGACATCTGTAACGGTTTGAAGCCAAATAAATGCGATTGCGTTTTGGTACGGGAAAGGGGCCTTCGAAGGAGTCTAAGCCGATTATCACGGTACAGCGCATCTGAGCACCAGAGACAAGCCAACGCCTGGGAAACGCACACTGCAAATTAACATGCCTTACAACTGTAGCCCACTTAAACCTCTTGTAACTTGATATGTTTGTTGCGAGTATAGCCGAAAAAACAAGATGACATTTTTCGCGGGTACGCGGGGTTGTCACGGGTTACTTGACCTTTAATTACCTGTAGAAGTGTGAGGGCGGACTATGTTGCCGCCAGAGAGATCAGAACCGTGGTTTAACGTGTTGAGAGAACAGTGTGGGACTTCAATTGAGGGTGAACCCTGGTAGAGAACACACTTTTTCTCGCTGACCTTGATAATTACTATTTCCTGATGTTTAGTCCTGTCGCGGAAGCCATGAATGTATTTGGTTGCGTGAAATAATTACTCCGACGAATCACTTCCCACTTATGTTTATGTTCCCGTGCGTTCTATAATAACATTACACAACAAGGCATCATTTCGATCCAAAGATAATACTTACAACCGTACACAAATGTTCCAGCGATTAAACTCGCACACTTCCGAAAACAACTGAATGATAACTCTCCCTGTTCGCCATCTCTGCAAGCTTAAATAGACACTTTAGAAACATCCAAAATAGTTCAGAGTTCCGACCGATGTTTCTCGAATCCTAACAATACTTTAACAATTGAATCCATGCAAAAAATTAGAATTAATTTAAAAAAATCATTCACAATCATCAGAAAACATCTTGAAATGAAAATTAAAGATATTTACAGGTATTTACACAGAAAATAATCTACATAAAGCAGTCCAAACCACTCAGAATTGACCTCTAAACATCGTGGTTCACCTCAACACTTACAATTACAAAACTTTTAATTTTGCATGCTTAATAATGTCCTTGAACATATTACATTACATAGTTTCTTCCCATAAAATAATGTTAATTTACACAATTCACAATTAATTACAAGAATACTATACAAAACCGTAATTAACTCCCAGCTTGGTACAGATAATTCTGAAAATAAGATTTCATTAAAGGTCTGAGTCTGTGGGCCGTTATAACCTTTTGCTGGAACCACTTCTCGTGAGAATTCCGGGACACAATACGTCTCGTCTAGTGTGTTTCTTGATTTTGAAGTACGAGACTTGATACGCAGACTTTATCACGCGAAGGAGACATCGGCGAATTCCGAGCCGACCGAACGAAGAGAGGTTTAGGTAACACTCTGGACTCTCATTCGGGAGGACGAGGGTTCGAATCCCCGTCCGGTCATCCAGATTTGGGTGTAACACGGTTTCACCAAATCACTCCAGGCGAATGCCGGGATTGCTTCCTTCAAAAAGCCATGGCCGGATTCCATTCCGTTCCATACTCCCAGACGAGAAGGAAAGCCATTTAAACAAAATAAAATAAAAAAAAAAACAACAAGATGACATTAAGACTGATATAAAATGAACATTAGATTTATTTTAATACTTTTAATGAAATAAATATGTTACCGTATTCCTTGATTAAAATTTAAAAACAAACAAAATTATCAAAAGAACGAGGATATACATTGAGAATTGTGATCACAGATTGCTACCTACAAGTATAAGTTCTCTATGAAACATAAGATGTGTTATTCTCTCTCTCAGAGATGCTCGACTGGTACGAAGGATTGTCTCTGGTGAGAAAACAAACATATCGTTCCTACGGATCGATATTACAATTATTAACTGAGAGACAGGGTGTCGTTCCAGGATGCAGTCGGTGAAATCGTTAAACATCTCCAGTGACGCCATGATTGATTCTGGACCCTCAGGTCTGGTAATAATTAGCTGGCCACGGAGAAGAAGCTCCATAGATGTCATTGCCAGATTCCACCAGCAAACCTCTCGTGCTTATATGCTTACGGCTTTTACGCCTCGTCGACGGCTAAGGTCATTAGAGGCGGGAAAGGACTGGGGACAAGGAACGGGATGGACTTCGGCCATGGCCTTTTGAAGGAATCATACCGGTACTCGCCTGGAGTGATTTGGGAAATCATGGAAAAAACCCAAATCTGGATGCCCGGACGGGGATTCTTACCCGCGTCCTCCCGACACCTTTTTTCGCGATATTATCACAGCAGATAATTTTATTGATCATGGTTGAAATGAAGATGATAAAATATTAATTAAGAAACAGTGAGATTACATAATATAGAAGAATAAATATAATGTCTATGACTGAAGACAAACAGCTGGGCGAAGGTTCTTGGAAAGACTGATTCATACAGATGTGGAAATGAAACATGGCTCTTAGACGCGCAAGTTATGATGATGCTGTAGCCTATAGGTTCCCAACGTTCTTTTTACCTTCACAAAGAGAAAAATTCCCCTCCCCCGCCACAATCTTGTTATTAAAACCTTAATGACAATTTCTCAGTACTCACAATTATATCTCAGAGGAAACTTACTAAAAAAAGTGATGTTAACAAAAAAAATTTAATTATAGTATTTCCAAAGATGTAGAGCCAGAACCTCGTATTCGAATCCCTGTCCGGCCATGCAGATTTGGGTTTTCCATGGTTTTCACCCATCCTAGCGAATGCCGGGATAGTTCCTTCAAAGGCCATGATTGAATTCCTTCCCATTCCTTCCTCTCACTTCCTATCCTCGACGTCTACGAGGCGTAAAACCAGAAGCAAAAAAAAAAACAAAAAAACAAAAAAAGAGAGTATCGCCCACACGACGGTGAAGCAACGTGGCACACCTCCCCCCCCCCCCCCGACGTTTTCGCCTGGAGCAGGCGTACCCTCCAATTTTGGCCAATTTAGGAACCTATGCTGTAGTCAATGTGAGCAAGAAAGACATGACTACACGTTATACAAGGGAATGGCAGAAGGAAAGAATCAGAACACAAACATCTCCCTTTAACGATTTATTTTTGCTAACGAGGGCTACCGAGAAAAACCTGCAAACAAAGAATTTTAACTTCCATTTTGGCCTTCCACGTAAAAACCGTCGCCATACTGGATTTGAGGAGGTACAATAGGTCCGTGATATCAGATCGATTAACAGTACGAAGATCCACACGTTCCAACTCAAAAGTCACTAAATACACAAATCAAATTAATACAGAACATAGATTAAATTATTCACGGACAGGTTATACTTGTAAGTTGTTATTTTTTATTAAATAATCTCTCATTCATTCTCAACGAAGTAACTGTAGAAAGTACTTTCCCAGTTGGCGCTAACGTCAGACGAATTTGACGCAGCATTAACGCAGAAGTTTATAGATCAATCATCGAACTCGTTATAACTACTACCTCAAAGTTATTTTGGAAGCATTCAGGTGTTGGAGCGGGTACAAAAGAGTACAGCTAGATTTGTCCGTCGGAATTACCGCCGAACGCAGTCAGTAACTGATATGATAAAAGATCTGAGTCCGGAGTCATTGGAAGACAGAAGGTGATTGAAGAGAGTGTTATATTGTACGAAGCATAGAATAGCAATCAGGGTTGTAATGGACGACATTTTTGCGGATGCGGATGTTCAGTGCTTTACATCTGCGGATGCGGATGTTTTGCGGAAGCGGAGGTGTAAAAATAAATTTATAATTATTTAGATTTTAATATTTTATCAAAAATAAATTTAAAACAAAAAAGTATATTTTTTTAAGCCAAATCATACATTTTTCCATAAGTAAAGTCTATTTCCATATAATAATGCATTATTGGTTTATTTTTTGCCTCATCTTTCAAAAAAAGTGCAATGATTTCAAAAGTGAATTAAATTATTTACATAACATCACATGAGTCTAGAAAACAGTCTTCGTCATAAGAACTTTGCGGAGTTCGCAGCTCATCCAATTCTAGCGTCAAGCACAAGGCCACGCCATCGCATATCTCTGTGCCCGCCACCCGCCTTTCCACCGCTATAATGGCCCATTTACAGTCCAACTTGTAGGACCTACGATGATCCGATTTTCACATAAAGGACTCTTGATGGTCCGTGAAAGACGTAACAGGACTACACGTAGGACGTGTCGGATGTTGTTGGACTCCCAGGCAACCAACATGGTGTTGGTTCATGATTGGAGGAAACACCCTGCGAGTGTACGATAAGTGTGCCGCGAGAAAGTACGAGTGGAAAGGATTGCTCGGAATATTTCTGGACCCCTTCAAGTAGTTGTAGGTTCGTCGCATAGGTAATAACACCGTTCAGTTCATTGTTACTTTTATTGCAAGATCGTAAGAAAAAACAAATAGGTTGTTCTTAGTTAAGCGATAATGGACAGAATCTCGTTTAAAGAGAAAGGAATAGTATGTATTACAATATAAACAAAACATCCGCAGTAAAAATTGCGGAAGCGGTTGCGGAAGCTGCGGTAGGAAAGAAGTGAAAGTTCCACATTTGCGGATGCGGATATCCGTTACATCCCTAATCACAATGACTCATGGATGGATGTTGGTAGAATGATTAGGAGTTGTAAATGGAAGGACACTAGCCCAAAACAGTAGTCAGGAGGGCAGTACAAGGAGGCCAAGATTAAAACCCGATGCAATGTGGTGGCGCCTTGACCCGCCCATCCACACTGAGGAATAAAATTAGGAAAGGGGGGGGGGAGGAGGAATAAAATAAAAGAAAACTAATCCGGCAATGACAGATACTCGAAGCAAATATCTTTTTCGGTATAATTTTAATTCTTGTTTTCATATTTCTTAAACGACAGTCAGTGACTACGGAAAGGTAGGCAGCAATTGCCCGTTTTGATTCTTAACATTACATATGGACGGTTAAGAAATCTGAGTTTCTTTAATTTGCCAAATCCACCAATATATCAGTCAAATTCTGCATCAGTAGCTTCTATTTTGGATGGCTATTACCTTATGCTTTTTAGGTACAAAAAACTGATATACTGAAAGTTTGTTGTATAAATAAAATGGTTTTAGTTCCTTCGTACAAGAAATCAGCTTCCACACATACAACAGGTCGCTACTCGCTAGTAGGAAGGCTTTGCGTCACGCAGTCTGTAAACAGCGGGCGATAAGTACTTGGAGATGTGTGGGCGAGTGGAAGAAACAGGTCACACCAAACAGTGCGCTACAAACAATAGTAAGAGTCATTACATTTTATTTTACAGGCCGGATTTAACAAATGAATGCGCAGAAAGAATGTAGCATCTATAATCCAACATTTCACTTTCAATAAATCACAATTTCAGATTGTAGGACTCACTTATAGAAATAATATATCAGTAACGAGGCGTATTAATCTTCTTCATATAGTTGGCTTCAAATGCGTGCCGTTATTACGTTTTTTAATAAAACTGTTTTTTTAGTAATTGAATCGCTAATTGCAGAAAGGGAACATGTCAATTTCTTGACAAAAACTTTTTTTTCCGGAAAAGGCATCTTTGAACTTCGCCCTTTCGCTCTCTGTAGAAAGCCATTTAAAAAACATTTAAATAACATGCTTCCTATCCCAAATAACCACAAAATTAATACTGAGTAATCAACGGTATGAACGTAATATAGTTTTTTTTGTCATGTCCCTAAAACTTTTCGAAATTGACATGTTCCCTTTCTGCATTTAGTGATTCAATTACAATCATGATTTATTTAGAACTCCCCGATTTTTATTTTGTATGCTATGTTTTATCTCCATATTTTCTGAGATTTGTACTTCTTTGTTACTGCAGTATCAGCATTCATTGTTTCCATCTCTTATATTATATTTCGTTATTTCTTATAGTTCATTCTACTTTCCCGTAATCATTTTTTATTCACCATGCCAGTTTCGTCGTCTATTCATCCTAGACTAGGATATTTATTTTAATACTTTTGTTTTTATATGTATCAAGGATGTGGGTCGATCGTATGTAGTCCAACCCGGAGATCCAGAGCTTTTTTCCAGTGTGTTCTTGTTCCAGAGAAGGGTTTCTAAAACCTTTAGCTCCACGTATCCCTAAGCAATAGTGAATCCCCTCAGCAGAAAACTGCGACCTTTTTTTATCTCCAGTACTGGCGACAATGAGCGATATTCAACATTGTGCGTGTTATACGCCAGTCCACCATTACGTAAACCTTGTCATGGACCCCATACGATCAGCTGGCGAACCCGGGGGGGTTCGCGTACCCCACTTTGAGAAACCCTGTCCCATAGGGTCGATTTCTTCTGTTATAAGCCCTTCTACCTCACCTTTCCGATACTCGGGAGGTATTTGATTTCTCAGCCAACTACCAGTTGACCTGTTGGTGGATTTAATCTATGTACGCGCCCTGTAGTGTTTGTACTTCCCTCAGAGATGAGAAATTATATTCCTGGACCTGCAAGTCAATGACCGTCAGCTGTGAACGAGAGGGACATACAGTATTAGCACCGCAATAAGATACGTTACCAACGGGATATCGCTCATACGATAGCGTACGCTTGACCAGAAGTTTCACGAATATCTTTTACTGTTTTGCCGACAGATTTAAAAATGCCAGTTTACGATATAGAGCTCAGAATTATCTTTCTTCATCCAACGGTTTTGTGTTGCCTTTCGAACTTTCCGCAACGTAGGCCTACATAAGACACAGTAACGAAAGTGGAAAAAAGAAAAGAAGAGGTAACTTTGAAAGAAGCACAGGTTCACAATTAGCAGACCGTCTTCAACGGGTCATAAAATGAAAAAAATCTTCATGAGTTCAGATTGGCTCAATTTCCTCGCCTATTTATCCGAGAAAATCTCAAATTTTTGTCACTAACATGCTTCGAATTTAAATAACTTTATTAAAAAAATAATATATTTTGATGATGGACGTATTTAAAGTATCTGATGAGGCGATTTTGGAATTTAATCGACATGTAGCGTTGCCAACTTTTTTATAAGAACATAAAGTATATTTATCTTCAGAAGAGGAAAATAAAAAGTGTATGAAAGAAAAAAAAGTTTTTTTTTTTTACTTTAGATATTTAGTACCTTAAATACATACATATTCCAGCTATTATTTCTTGGTTTTCATTTCAAGGTGTTATCGCTGATACCGCATCCTAAAACTAAAATTATAAATATATAAAGACATGTCATTGGAGACTGCCGACAGAAGTGAAAACGCGCAACTCGTCTTACTTCCAGCTACAGATACACTAAATAACAACAAATAGTTCCGTGTGGTTGTAATGAACTAATGACCGGGTTTCTACTGGCTGCGCATTCCGCCGCTGTCTTACCCCTATTAACCTAAACCGGTAGTCCTACCAGGTATAGAGCACCTACAGTTTAACGCAGAATCAAACCACGGAAACATTATGTCGTACTTCACATTACACAGTAAACTGTGCCAGATGTGAAGATCGGGTTAATGGTGTGTGAAAAAACCCACCAAGTCACAGATTCGAACCGGGAACCTTTCGTTCGAAAGTCAGACACGTTAACCACTGAGCCATGAGACCGCAACAGATATGTTGTTAACATTGACATGTCGGGCATGGAAATCATAAGATTTTACCATTACAAAAATCACCCAATGAGCCTACAGAAGATTTCACTTTAAAAAACTAAACATCTAACTTAATTCACAACCCAACGGTTTATCGAATCTTCCCAAAGGAAATGTACCAAGCTATAATGTCAGAGGCAAGAAGACTAATTCCATTCTTCATGGTCTTAACACGGAACGTCCCGGCATAGCTCATACAATCAATTTTTTTTTTTTTTTTTTTGCTGTCGTCAGTCTTTAGACTGGTTTGATGCAATCCTCCATCCCTTCCTATCCTGAGCTAACCTCTTCATTTCTACATACCTCTTACAACCCACGTCCTCAATAATCTGTTTCATATATTCTAATCTCTGTCTTCCTCTACAGTTCTTACCTTCCACTGTTCCCTCCACTAACAAATTAACCAATCCAGCATGTCTCAAAATATGACCTACCAGCCTGACTCTTCTTCCTGTAAGCTTCTTCCATAAACTTCTTTTCTCACCCATCATTTCCAAAACTCGTTCATTTCTTACTTTGTCTGTCCGCTTAATTTTCAGCATTCTTCTGTAGCACCACATTTCAAATGCTTCAAGTTTCTTTCTTTCCGGTATTCCTAAAGTCCATGTTTCGCTACCATAAAGTGCTGTGCTCCACACAAAGAGTTTTAAAAAGTTCTTTCTAATTCCTAGATCAATGTTTGAAACTAAAAGGTTTCTCTTTTTCATGAAGGCTCTTTTTGCTAGTGCTATTCTGCTTTTAACATCATTCCTGCTTCGGCCATCGGTTGTAATTTTGCTTCCCAAGTAACAGAACTCGCTCACTTCTCCTATTGCATCTGATCCTATTTTTATATTTAATCTACTAGTATTGGTATCATTCGGTTTTTGGCAATGGGAAGAAGCTATGAAGACCTCAAGTTTCCAACAATAATTTCCGCCAGCTTTTCGTAGGCAGATTCTCGTTTGTTCCTGTCGTGGTATTCCATGCACTTCTCTTCCCATAGACAGGCTCACTTTCATATATTTTTTATAAATTCTTCCTGTACACGGAACAGTACAAACAAAACAGAGAAATAAAATCGCAACACACGCAGGTACTCGCAAGAAATCCTCGAAGGCCGACTGACCGCAGGACACACACGCTGAGGTTTTCACCCTCCATCCCGGAAATAAGAATTATTTTTCGGTGTGGATTTGGTGGCACGAGCCGGCCACTGGGGTTCGGCCACGGCCTCAAGGAAATGCCCACACACGTGCCGGGATCGCTCCAGACCGGTACCATTCCGTCTAAATCACGATGGTTTCCCGTACGTGTGTGGCGGCCTTAAGAATTTGGCGTGTTCTACGAAATCCTTCCGCAGGTGCTGTTTCTCACAACGCGTAAGCTCAGCACTTTTCAAATGGTAGCTCTTCACTTGCCATGAGGGGAGAGAGGGGATAGATTTGCCACGGTCACGACTTTTATTGTCCAGCAGCCACCTGTCGCCAGTCACAACTTCCCACCTGCTTCGTAGCAAGCGAATACACGGCTTTGACGAACATACAAAATTATTTAATTTAATTGGGATGGAGTGCATGCTCCGGTGGCAATTCCATACACACCCACTTTTCCTCTTTAATGTACCCATCTACTTTCAGACTCTACAAATTTCTACTTTAAATTTTTTCAACGTTTTTAGTAAATTAACTATCATTTCTGTTGGTAATTTATTCCAAACCCTGATGCCCTTACCTACGAAAGAAAAAACTGCCTGAAATCGAATGCCAGCTTATGGTCATGATCATCTTTTCCTTTCCATGCATTACTCCTAATTCTATATCTTTCAAAGCTAAATCTTTATATATAAAGATGAATGTATGTATGTTTGTTTGTTTGTTGGTTTGTTTGTTTGTTGATTTGTTTGTTTGTTGGTTTGTTTGTTTGTTGGTTTGTTTGTTTGTTGGTTTGTTTGTTGATTTGTTTGTTCTTCATACAAATCCACAGTTTTCATCCGATCTCGATGAAACTTTGCACACTTATCCTTTGAAACAAGGAGAAAAATACTGTCTACATTTGGTTGAAAAATTATCTGTATATATAACACATGTTGTCTCATCACTTCGAAATACGGCGATAGACAGACACGTTGGATGTGGACGTCTCCAGACCGTGTTTCCGTGTAGTGAACTGGCAGCTCAGTGGTGCCGGCCCTGGTAGCGTAGCGGCTAGCGACCTTGCCTCGCGTTGCCAGGGTCGCCGGTTCGAATCCGGCCGAGGGCATGGGTGTTGTGTCCGTCCTGTGTTGTCCGCAATGAGATAACGATAATATAGTACGGACAAAATTCGAATAAACAACGATAAACTTAAAGATGGCTAAGATGGAAAAAAAAATTAAAAAGCCATCTTTACATTATCTTTTTTTTTAAAAAAAAAAAATAAATTAAAAAAAAAGTGGCTAAAGAGCTTGCTTACGAACGTCATGGTCTCCGGTTCAAATCTCCGTGGAGGCTAAGATTTTTAAAAATTGTTTTTCATCGTAAGAGTCAGGCCTGGGCCATAGGTTATTCGGATTGAATGTTAAACTGTAGATATTAGAAAGTTACGGGTGCAATGCGAGGCAAATCGTAGGTAGTCTTGAAATTTTGTAGGTGTACACTTTTTTAAGTTATAATGATCCCTGAGGTGTTGTTCGCAGTCAGTGTGTGAGTGAGAACCACAGTAATACTAATATAAATACGGAAGTAAGTCTCTGTCTTTTTGTTACGTTTTGACGACTAAATGGCTATATCGTTGTGATGGAATTTTGTAAGGAAAGCTGTATGAAGGGCATAGGATATTTTTTCCAGTATGATTAACAGTTGTAGTCACGAAATTTTGAGATCTTATCGAATAGTGACAGAAATATGTTGGAAATTGAATCTCTTCAAGAGGCAGGTTCGACGGTAGAATGATATAGTGATAGCTTTCCTGTCATATTATGCCGACTCGATATTGTTTGGTACCAATCCTTCGTTACCTACAACTTTCTATATTTAATTCTGGCAAAAAAATTCTTAATCCACGCGTACGAAGTCGCGGGTACGAGGCTAGTCACCAATATACGCCTTGTACACTCCCATGACTCTCTTAACCGTCCTCCTGTCTTCCAATGAATCCCATTGCAGCTCTTTTATCATACTACTGATTCTGCGGTAATTTCCAGAGATAAATCTAGCAGTCCATTTTTGCACCCGTTCCAATTCCTGTAATTGATACCTAAAGTGTTGGTCCATACTACACCACCTTATTCAAATAATGGTGTAATTCTTAGACTGGAATATTTGTCGCCCAGAAAGATGGTTTATAATTATGTCATACCTGCTTTCTTCTTTGATTACGAGCAATAATGTGGATATTTCTGACGCGTCACTGTCTAATTGTAATAAAATAGAATGTAATAGGAACATGGTATTGCAATACAGACGATAAGTTGTTAGTTGCGGAAGTTTCTGGAGTTAAGGAAGAATATTCTAATTTTTGCTATCCAGTTGATCACTGACGAATTAAATAGGTTCGGCTTATTAATTTATTTCTGCTAATATAATTCTATCTTGTTCAGGTCTTCCTCCCTCGATGTGCTAGATCTTCCGTTGCAATGGGCACGGTTTGAATTAATATCGACCATGGTCGGTGAGCGGAGGGACCCAGGTTCATATACCTGTCCGGCCATCCTGATTTCGGAACTGACCGTGGTGGTGTAACGGTTAGCGTTCTGGCCTCGCATTCGGGAGGACGGTGGTTCGAAACCCCGTCCGGGCATCTAGATTTGGGTTTTCCATGGTTTCCCAAATCACTCCAGGCAAATACCGGGATGCTTCCTTCTAAAGGCCATGGCCGAATTCCTTACCATTCCTTGCCCCCATCCTTTCTCGTCTCTAAATACGGATATTGGTCTTCCATGGTTTCACGATACCACTCCATGCGAATGCTGGCATTGTTCCTGCAAAAGACCATTGTCTAATTCCTTCCTGTTCCTTGTCCCCCTCTTATAATGGCTCTAATATCAGGAAAATAAATATCTTGTTATATTTTACTCGCTTATTACTATCGTTGTTTTACTACCCAATGCAGTCGCGGTTAAATCAATGGAAACGTAATTTATTATTCATAAGTCTGCCCTTTCGTGTCAACATGGAAATTGCGCCGTGCCGTAACTTTTATTTATTCAAATCTTAAAAATAACACTTTTTAACGCAATAATGAAAGAAACACTTCTTCTCAACTGGATTTTCTTTCATTCAATAAAACTATACTAAAATCGCTGAAGGAATGCGGAATAATAAACTCTCTTCTTTACTATTAATAATTATAATTATATTCTAAGGTGACCAATTTTTTTGCAACGAAAAGGAGGACGAAAAAATTTAAGAAACGAGTACAACGGAAATAAATGAAATTTTTTATTAATTCAAACAAAAATACACTAATTATGCTTACATCACTCTTAATTATTTAATTAAATCAGTATTTTTCCATTAAATTAATATTTTCTGTCAATATATCATTTTCTAATAATATATTGGAAATTTTGGGGCAAGAAATATCATTCATATTGAATTTCACTATACGTTCTGCAGCTAGAGTATCAACTTTCAATCTTGATTTCTCACTTGTCCAAAATATTGCAGAAAACAATGGTGTCTCTCTTTGATATGAGGAATGGAAATTCCTTTTTCAATTAATTGTTGAAATGGCATTTTCTCTTTCTTAATTTTTTCCACCCCTAAATGAAATTAAAATAAATATATATATATATAGCTCCACGAAAGATGCAAACACATTATGAATAAATAAAATTAATAATTAAAACTAAAACTTTAATAACAAAAGCGATAAAACTTAACTAAATCTATATGTAAATTATTTTAAACTTGTGATGAAAACCGGGTTGCATAAAATTGAATTAATAAAACGTGAATTGTACTTCCCTGAATATAATATTCGCTTAGAAAGAAATAATGCGAGACGTGAAGTTCTCCTATGCCCTGCGCATGCGTTTCCTAATCGCGTCTTTGCGAACTGTACCTTCATATGGCGCGTAACAGTTCGGCGCGGCGTCTCTGAATACAGAGATTAACAGATTAATTTTAAAATATCGAAAAGGAGGACAGGTAGGAGGACACTTTTCGAGGAAGGACAGAACCTACAAAAGGAGGACTGTCCACCCTAAACGAGGACGATTGGCCACCTTATAAATTCACTTATCATTCAACTTCATATTCATTTGTCCCAGATTAAGTTTTTGGTTGGACTTTTGAAACAAATATCATGAAACCGATTTGATTTGGGTTTTCCATAGTTTACCTACATAACCACCGCAGCCGAAATGCCAAGATGCTACTACAAAAAAAATTCTAATAGAAATTAAACTATCAACCCACTAATTTTTTCCCATTAATTTAAATTTAAAACAAGTACTTCTATAGCATAAGCACAAAACTGAATTGAAAGCGTACGTATAATTCGAGATCCATCCCACAACCTCGATGAAGCCATAAAGCATGAAGAAAAATAAAGAAGAGCTACTGCTAACAGCGACGACTTGGAGTCTCGTCCCGATCAAATTTATTCAAAAGGAGTTCCGACGTTAAGACGATGTTGAAAAACTGAATTTTCCTGCCGATGAAAGTAAAAGTGTCTGAAGCCGACCGCGCGCAATGTCGCCCTTTCCCTATGATCTAGCCGCGTGCTCGGCTAAGACAGTGAGCCCAGTCCTCGTTCCTAATTGTTTCCGTTTGTCTCGCAAGAACAAAGGACAGAGCGGGCTCTGTTCTCTCGCCATCCGAACAAGGTTAAAACTGTGCGCACGCAGCAGATAAAATTGCCAGAAATAATGTATAGAGTAAAGATGGATATACCTCGGCCTCAATGTTTCCCAACCTGGGGTCCCCCGGCCTATATTAAATGGGTCGCAAATAAAATTAAAATAAAATTTATGGTTACGTTGTAGCAGAATGACCAAAAATGGGTCATTCCGTACATTTTTATATATATATTTTTGCATATTTATATATATAAAAAGAATAGAGAGAAATTATCGGAAAGAGTTGTCAGTGTGTGTGTGGCACGTGAGCCAGACGCGCCAGAAGGTCGCGGCAGCCTGGCGGCGGCCAGGGACAATGGACACCAGCTACCCTTCTCACGCAGTCGGTCAGGCGTATAATCCCTTAGCTCCGGGGAAACGGTAAACTAAGGTGAACAAACTACCCGAGCCCAAGTTTTACGAACGGGGAATTTTGGAGGTCACAGGTGACGGAAATGTCCGAGGCCATCCCGAGTTCACCCGAGTCGAGGAAGACAAGGTTCGCCTATCGTGACAGCCGAAGGGAGGAGCTTAAAAATGGCAGAACCAATCGACAGAGACGTTCCTTTGCATTTTGTAACGATGGTGTATTTTTTTCATGTACACCACGAGTGTAAGAGGAGGCTTTTTCCGGCGGACGCGAGAGAGAGGACTTGGTTCCGAGCCTTCAGAGGAGAAGGAGCGGATCTGCCGAAGCTGGAGATCGCTCTTGGCTTCGAACCTGAGGGTTAATAAGCGTGTTGTACAGTGAGGTCACTGTGCACGCATCCATTGCGTTTGCACGGACGTGGTGCTTTGTCCGCTATAGCCAAGGGGCTATAGTACTTCCGCCGTCGCGGGAAATACATCGCCGTCACGGTAATCATCCTACAAGTGCAGTGTGGTACTTTTATTCGGTCATTGAGTACAGCCCTGTAACGGCCACTGAATGATTAGGAGTTCTCGCACCCCCAAATATTGAGCTAGCTGGGGCAGACTTTCTTAAAGCCACACTTGGTGGATAATATAAATTATCCTGGCGCCCGGCATTTTAGATTGAATACAGTTGATGCCAATACTGTGTTTGATTTATGGTTCCCGATCATTGTGACGGGAGCTTTCATTTAAACAAATCAAGTGTGTAGCTTTCTTGCTTGCCAATTGACATTGGGAGTTTGTTTCAAGATTAATTTAAAGGTGGTTGTATTTTGAT
>JARYHS010011408.1:202617528-202743116 GCA_031002005.1 Vandiemenella viatica
CGTGAGGGGAGAATAGTGTGTGCCTAATGGAGGGGAGATTTGTGCGTGCCAGGTAGACAAACAGGGTGATCGGCGAAAGTTTTCTGTTTTGCATGTGGCACGACGAACGAGTGAAGGGATATTCGATGCCGGCCGGCAGCACGTTCCGACGATATGATTTCTGGACTGTCTATTCGTGAGTGGGACTGTTGCTGCTGCCTGGATCCGGACACCCGCTATTTTGTTTGAGCAGATGAGCTCAGACAAAGGACGACATCTGAGGAACTGTGCTACACTGGTCCTTAGCAGAGAAGACCGTCATCCAATGGTGGTGGCAGACATGTACATTCGGTAATTATACATCGCCAATGAAGGACACTGTGCTAGCTAGACTTTCAAGTTCATAGCATTGCCCAGCTACGACCCTGCAGATAAGAACTCTCATAGCCCGGAGCAAACATCTCATTCAGAAGTGAACAGTCAAAATGTTGAATTTGTTTATTGTTTAATTTTGTGTATTTTATATAAAATACCCTGGCGCCCGCAAACGGACAACTAATTAATTTTAACTAATTTTGTTACATATGTCATGTCAAAATTGAAATAAAACCATTTGTGATTTCTCATATAAAGTATTCACGCAAGTTCTACCTTTCATGATAATAATATAAAATAATAAAATTAATTATAATTTTAAATCAGGTAATGAGTTCAGAACGTTACAATGGCGAACCAAGTGGGGCTTTTCGATTATTAATTGCAAAAATTAATTATGCTATGAACGAAAGACAGCACTATGTCCTTGGCAACTTTCTTATTTTGTAGATAGAAAGTAGTTTGTATTATTTTGCGTAGTTAATGCATGTATTCATGTTGTACTTGTTGATCTTAGATGCAAGTTGGTTCTGCAATAAGATCTGATAAATTTATTTTGTGTGAATATTTCGTGTGTTAAATCATAATTATCTTGTGTGACATGGGAATGTGCAATGGGTTTTGTCCAAACGCACTCAAATTCTGTTGTATTACGGCGTTGACAATTGTTGTGATGCTTTCTTTATGGCAATTGCAAGTAGTTGTCGAAATATTTGTGTGGATTTCGAGCCATATGTCCAGGGTAACGATATCCTTTCATATTTAAACTATTTTTCCGCGAAGGTATTTGATGAATAAATTCTTCTTGTAATTTTTCGATTGAAATTATAGAATGTGCTGTGGAATGTTCTTTGGGTTTGATTTTATTGTGTAACTCTTATAATATGGAGAAATATACAGTTATTTGAATTGAATTGAATTTTATTTGATCCATGAAGTCATAATTTATGACATAGGACAAGTCATCAGTAATTACAATAAGCATTACAATATAATTTTTTCACACAATACAGGATTACATATCATTATTATAATTATCATACTTAAAATTGCACAGTCAATACAAGCAGCATTTGAAATACATATGTTCAACTGAAGTTAAATTAATATTTCAATGTTTTACAAGTTACAATACAAAATAATTTAATCATGTTTGTTCATTTCTCGATGGTTCATATATTCATTGACACTATAGAAGCTATTGATTAATAAAATTTTTTTAGCTTATATTTAAAATTATGTAAATTTGATATTTGTTTTATGTTTTCAGGAAGAGAGTTGTACAGAATTTTAGGCTGGTAGAGTACACTATTTTGGTATAGAGCTTTCTTGTGCAACTCTATAAGAAAATTATTCCTATTCCTTGTTTCGTGTTTATGTATTTCCTTATTTAGCGCTTATTCCTGATGTGATTTCAGGAAGCAGATACACTCAAATAAGTATATACACGGTAGAGTCAGTATTTTTAGTTCTTTAAAAATATCCCTGCAGGATTCTCTACGTTTCATACCTTTCATGATTCTTATAGCTCTCTTTTGAAGTATGAATGCCTGTTTTGCATGTGTTGAATTTCCCCAAAAAATTATACCATATCTTAATAAGCTATGCATATATGAATAGTAGGCACACAACATTGTTTTCAAAGAGCAGCAATCTTTAAGTATTCTTAAAATATAACAACATTTGCTTAACTTCTTATTCAGTGATTCAACATGTTTATCCCACTTTAAATGTTCATTCAACCATATTCCTAAAAATTTTGTGCCATGTATTTGTTTTATTTAGGTATCTCCTATCTTCACCAAATTACTAAATTATTTTTGTTTATTATATGAGTGAAACTAATCCATACTGTAATTTTAAAATTGATTTATTAATTTAATTAACAGATGTTTACTTTTTAATTTGTTAACACTTTAAATACCTATGTTTTAGAAATATTCGTTGAAAAACTGTTAGCGCCAATCCCGCGGGATTGAAAACACTGCGGGATTGTAATTCTTAGTGGCCACCAATTCTGTTCCTTAAATTATTTTCGCAGTCCTATAAATTTATTGCTCATCGTTCCTTGCTCCGGTCATAGTGTTTTTTAAGACGAGTGTTTAGCTTCTCCTTTGTTGCTGCTGATTTCTCGTCTATTTGTGCGAAGTGTGCGCAACTGCATTTCTACTTTCTCCCTCTCTTGTGTTGTCTTCTTTCCAGCCCCTTCAGCCTTCTCACCTCATTATTATCATCTGTTCTTTTCTTTATGTTTTGTTCTTTCAACTAACGTTTGTCCCTGCTTTCCTGCTATCTCCTTGAACTGATACTATTCGGGTAAGTGACAGTGCAAAACTACCGACATACGGTAAACCGCCGTATAATATTCTTACAATTTGGTTTCAAATTGATGTTTGCTTTCAGGAGCATTCATAGCAGACACAAAGCACTAAATAGATAATAGAACAGTAAAACAAAAGCCACCTTGTATTGAATTGGTGAAATTTTGTTGTTGTTTCTGAATATTCAAAATTATGCAGAGCGACTAGATATTTATCAGGGAGACCACAGACGTCAACGCGAGGGACGATGTTGGTCAGACACCGCTGCACTGCGCAGCCTATGAGGGTGTCCTCCGCCGTGGCTGAGAGCGCTGCTGGAGGCCGGGGCGGACAGGACGGCGAGGACAACGAGGGACGGACGGCGCACGACCTGAGCAGTGGAGAGCTGAGGCAGCTGCTCAAGTAGTTACAGTACGTCATCTAACAGCACACTGCGAATTAAAAGAGTTTCCAAATATGCGGTATTGTATTTACAGCCGATACATCATTGTAGAACATCCACTGATCCAACACCAGACAAATGTGTAATAAATATGTTAATTTTGTTACATCAGAAAATTTTAAAAAAAATTAAAAAATCTATGGTTGAGTTCCATCCCATTCCCATCACCTCTACGTTCTACGTTCTACATTCAAATTTCCAAAAAAAACAAAAAACAAAAAAAAAAAACCTCTGTACAGGGTTGTCCAAAAAGTAATTCAACCAAATATATGCCACAGCTGTAGTATTTTTCCTCATGTATGCCGTCATTCTGATACTGTAGTTATTCTGTTTATAAAAGCTTATTACTAATTTCTACTTAACTTGTTTCACTGAACTTCAAAACCAATATGCCACAGTCACAGCCTAAGAGTTTTTTTTTTCGGGTACTACCAGTGTAGTTACCAAGCACTGTGGTTAGGTATAAATTTACAGTACCCGAAACTGGGAAAATCAGGAGTGAAGTTAAAACTTAGCAAACAATCTATCAAGTCATTAATCCTTCATCTAATAGACATCTGGTTGTATAATGGTAATCCACATTTACATTCTCTTAATTTAATAAGGTTTCAATGGAGCAACGTCTCGAAATTTACCCTCGAAATTGTATATTTTATTCTGACCTACATGTATTCCAGCAAAAAAGCGAAAAACTTACCAGATATCCCTCTCGTCATTGCATATGAACTAGTAATGCTTTATATCAGACAAAATGAAAGTTACCAAAAACATTTTTCTAGCCAAACCAAGACAGCAAAAAATTAAATAATGCCCGTTTCCAGAAGTGAGCATGCTTGAATTTTCCCCTCTCGTGAGCAGGGCCGGCGCTAGGAATTTCGGGCCCGGGGTAAAATGGGTGACCTTTTTTTTTTAGCTCTACAAACTGGCCGGCCGACAATGGGCGGATTCTTGGCTTCATGGCTTGAGGGCCCCTACAGTCGGTGATGGGGGCCCCCATCAGCTGGCGGGCCCGGGTACTTTTGAGCCGCTTACCCCTCCCTAACGCCGGCCCTGCTCGTGAGAGTGTGTAAATGTATTTTTCCTGCAGGTGGCATTTTCGTAATGACTGACGGAGGACAATAAATTAAACAGTTGTACACTGGTGTAAATACTAAACGTAACAATAGCATCATAGGCTCTATTCTCAAGAAATAGTGTTTTGCGATAATTTGGTACCATTATTTTAATTTATGTATGAGTAATATAAGTATTATTTATGTGTTTTATGTAGCTAACATGTAATGAAATGCGTTTTAGTTGATAAGTTGTTATAAACACCCCTCTTTAAGAACATTCCGAGTTTGATGAAGAGCGAAAGACATTTGGCCGAATCTATAATGATGGTGTAATTACTGAATCTAGTGGTTTGGATGTCAAAACTTTTTAAATGAATATTAGATTTTTTTTTTTTTTTGTTTTGCCCGTTTTTATGTTGTAGATATTAAAATGGTTTATTACTTTTTAAATATTTTACAGACATTTATGTTTACTCTAATTATTTTTTTTGTTTATATTTCAATATTTCAAAATATAAGTAGTTTTTTTAAATTTATTTTCAAGTATATTTAAGTATGAACTGTAATCATTGATAATAATATTAAATGTCTTAAGATTACAATTATAGCTTCAGTTGCTTATATATATTTCTCCATTTGGTTATAAAGCATATTGTAACTGTTCACTTTTTATTCCAAGTATACTTTTATCATATCAATTAAAAGTTCTCTTAATTAACTGTAGAAGCGTTTGTAACAAACAACCGGAACTTGAAAGCGTTATTTGTAGTACAGAAGCGGATATCGTTATCGGTACAGAAAGTTGGTTGAAACCGGAAATAAGTTCCGCCGAAACTTTTAAAGATAGCATGAACGTTTTTCGTAAAGACAGATTACATTCTCATGGAGGTGGGGTATTTATAGCTGTGAGTAAATTTCTCCCATGTAATGAAATAGACGTCGATACGAACAGTGAAATCATATGGATTAAACTCAACGTTGCTGGGTCAAAACTCATCATAGGTGCCTTCTACCGTCCACCTGATGCGGATATAGCTATCGTCCAGGAGTTAAGAAATAATGTAAATAGTATAGCTAGCCGTTTTAAAGATCATGCTATGATTCTAGGAGGCGACTTCAATCTGCCTTATATTGACTGGCGTAATTACGTTCACATCACAGGTAGCAGGGATAAGGTAGCTTCTGAAGTAATTCTAGATTTGTTGTCAGATAATCATCTCGAGCAGCTAGTTAATGAACCTACGCGGTGTCATAACGGTAGCGAAAACATTTTAGACTTGCTGGTTACCAACAGGCCAGAAATATTCACCGACATTTCAACGACCACAGGAATAAGCGATCACAAAGCGGTAATTGCGACTATCAAATTAATGACCGAGCGAAAAAGGAAAAGAGGGCGGATTGTATACAGATTCAGTAAGGCCTCAAAGAAGTGTTTTAGAACCTATCTGAGGAATAAATACCATAACTTCAAGTCAACAAAGGACACCGTTGAAGAGATGTGGCATCGTTTTATACATATAGTCAGGGAAGGAATGGAAATACATATACCAAAGCAGACAATAAAGGGAGAGGATGATCCACCGTGGTACACATGCGAAGTCAAAAGATTACTCAAAAAACAAAGGAAAATACACGCACGCTCAAGAAGGAAGGGGTGTCGCAGTGATTTAGAAACCTTAGCTGATTTAAGAGGACAGTATTAAGAATGTAATGCGCGAGGCCTTTAACGATTTTCACTCCAACGATTCTCTCTAAGAGTCTCACAGAAAACCCAAAGAAATTTTGGTCGTATGTACGAATAGTTAATTGTACCAATTGTACCAATATTCCAGCACTAATTCGTGAAGGTTCCGAAGGTTAATGAAAGCCGCGATAAAGCTAACGTACTAAATACTGTATTCAAAAATGCATTTACAAATGAACATAAGGATAGTATTCCCGTTTTCCCACGCCGTGGCGAGTCGGTGATGGAATCATTACGAATAGATACTGCAGGTATCGTTAAGCAATTAGAGCTCCTGAAGTGGGGGAAAGCACCGGGCCCGGATGGAATTCCAGTAAGAGTATTTTCAGAGTATGCTGCAGAAATCGGGCCATTTCTGTCTGATATATTCAGTAAATCATTAGAAGAGCGAAAAGTACCTTCAGACTGGAAAATCGCGCAAGTAACTCCGATTTTCAAAAAAGGTGATTCGAAGTGATCCTGGGAACTATCGTCCCATATCTATAACATCTGTTTGTAGTAGAGTTATGGAGCATATTATATGCTCGAACATTATGAAATTTCTAGATTATAATAATTTGCTTACAACAAATCAACATGGATTTCGGAAGAAAAGATCATGTGAAACACAGCTGGCCCTATTTACACACGACGTAATGAAAGTTATCAATACAGGTTCACAAGTAGATGCAATTTTTTTAGATTTCCAGAAAGCCTTTGACTCTGTGCCACACAACCGCCTTTTAGCGAAGCTTCGAGCGTACGGTATATCGGATCAGCTTTGTGAATGGATAAAGGATTTTCTAACTGGTCGGTCGCAGTATGTTGTCGTTGAAGGAGAAAGTTCTTCTAATCTAGATGTTACATCGGGTGTACCTCAAGGAAGTGTAATAGGACCACTTCTTTTCTTAATTTTTATAAACGATCTCGGAGACAAAGTGAAAAGCCTTTTTAGATTGTTTGCTGATGATGCGGTTATTTATAGGGAAGTAAGAACTTTGGCCGATTGCTTAGAAATTCAGCGCGATCTGGATGTTATTTTGGCTTGGTGCGCTGAGTGGCAACTTACTCTAAACTGTAAAAAGTGCAAGACAATGAGCATAACTAACAAAAAGAATCCGATTGTTCAGAAATACGAGTTAAACAATACAGTTATTGATATGGTCGATTCTATTAAATATTTGGGAGTAACAGTACAAAGGAACATGAAATGGGACATACACATTAATTCTTTAGTAGGTAGAGCAAATTCTAGGCTGCGATTCATAGGTAGAATCTTGAAAAATTGTAATGAACAAACAAAGGAGATAGCGTACAAATCTCTTGTGCGTCCACATTTGGATTATTGTTGTGCCATTTGGGACCCGTTTCGTAAGGGATTGATCGAAAAGTATAGAGAAAGTACAGAGAAGAGCCGCTCGATTCGTGACCGCTTGCTACAGTCCTTATGAAAGCGTCACAGAACTGATTAGTAGATTAGGTTGGGAGTCTCTGGTAGATAGACGACACACGTTTCGTTTAAACTTATTGGATAACATGCGTACTCCAACTTTCACTCATGAGTGTAGTGAAATACTTCTTCCACCAACCTATTTGAGTCGGAAGGACAGGAAAGATAAAATTAGAGAAATAAGGTGCCGGACTGATTCTTATATGAATTCTTTTTTCCCTCGTACCATTAGGGATTGGAATGCACAGCAAAGAGATTAGCTTTGGTGCTGAGCACCCTCTGCCACCCACAATTTTGTGAATTGCAGAGTATATATGTAGATGTAGATGTAGAAGATGCAAATATCCAGATGGCAGTAGCACCGCTGAAGAAACGTGTAAACGCACCTTAGACAGGGGCCGGCCACGTCTACTTTAATGCCCGAGACCAGCAACGTCTGCGCCAAGGTTTCAGTGTTAAAGGACAGGCAATAGTACGACAAAGAACAACACTTAATGTTGGACGTACGACAGACTTGGCTGTGCGGACAGTGCAGCGAAATTTGGCGTTGATTGAATTTCAGCACAAGACCGACGCCAGTGCCTCTCCTAACAAAACTCCATCGAATTCTGCGCCTCTCCTACACTCGATGTTATCCTAGACCAGTGGTTTACAATTAGCGGTATATACACCGTCAAGGGTAACTGAGGTTGCTTCAAGGGGTACACGCGGTAACCTATTTCCTAAACAATTACAAAATATTACTATCGCCAAAATATTTTTTAAGACAGTAAAATTGTGTCTGGGTGTGAGGATTATATAATTTAAGTAATAAATCTCGAAAAACTAGTTTCATTTTGTCTATTATTATTTCAGCTATTATATACCCTGTCCACTCTGACCTGGCTGCCCAAGGTCATGTTCTCATGACCCCGCTTATCACCTCACCAACCCCTCCCTTCCTATCTCTTCCAGATGAATGCTGTGTATATGAAAGAGGGTGGTAAATTTCCCCTTCGAATGTAGGGGTAAGGGCAGTGGAGTGGGGATAGAGTAGACTGACCTTGAGCCGCCTCTGTTAACTGAACGGGCAATAGTGTTACGCGAGGTTAAGCTTTTCGTAAAAGTGGTACTCTCGAGAAACTAATTGGAAAAAACTCTCTTAGATGACTGAAAAAAGTTGCATAGTCAGATGGGTCAAGATTCCAGTTGGTAAGAGACGATTGTGTGATTCTAGTGTGCTTCAGGTCCATGGAGAAGTGGTGATGCACAATTCCCTAATCACCAAAGTGCTGGGTTAAATTCCAAACCTCTCCGCATTGCGTATGGAGGCATACGTCACTGTGGACGGTGATCCGTCCGTCGGATTGTAACTTTAAGCTTAGCGACCTCTGAGTCTCTTTCGGAAGAGTAGGCCTGAATGAGCCCATACTGTGTTTCACTTTCTCCCTTCTCTCATCTCTCATTTCAGACAACGCAAACAACACTCTACACTGAACACATACACTGTCCCAATCATCCCCACACTTACAATAACACATACGAACACTGTCACACTGGGGAAGGAAACGGGAAGCCATCTCAGTCAATCTCCCCACGAGATTTGAGACGGACGGGCACATCCTCCGCGGAATCGGGCAAGCTATCATAAAGGTGTGTTCCCACGTCGCGTGGTTTTGGAAGCAGCACCACATTAGCCGAAGTGTACCGATCAGCGCGCGCCGCAGGTTAGCCCTCACCGCCTCCCCACCACCTTGCCTAGTGTCGTTTCATCTACCCGGGCCTTTCATCTTTACCGCCTGGCGACGGATAGAAGCGAGAGCTAATACACTTCGGCTAATATGGAGCGGCTTTCAAGACTACGCGTCGTGGGATCGCAACTTTAGAAGGGGAAGTTCGCGTCTTTTCAATTCATTGCTGCAGTACTGAACGAGGGTGAGGTCGGCAGTGTCTCCGTGAGTGGGGCTCTCGATGAACACCTCTGTTGCACGTGGCCCCGAGTTTATCAGTCCAGACCGCAAGTCTGGGATCGCGTTTCGTGCGGTCGCACAGTTGCCTCTACGTCTACGTCTCTTATCTAGGTTTCCTGGAAGCCACAGAACTGACTGTAAACAAAACAAAATGCTGGACTCTCAGTGCAGTGAGTTATCGTTCAAACCAAACGGAGTCCGACCTCACTCGATTGTTCTGTATGACGCAACGCGATACTGGGCCATCTCACATTTGGCGTGATAACTCGGCGCGGCACATTAAGGCTGCCGTCCAGTGGACGCATATTCGCGCGAAGTGACTTGGGGCGAAGACATCCTGTCCACTGAAAGCAGATTCGCGCGACTCTGACGCCAATTCTCCGTTATATCCCGCAACCCATTCCATTTCTTCTTGATGTCAGCGAATAGAACAAAAGAAAACAGAACAAACATTCCTTAACACATATTTATTAATTTTTAAAGAAAATAAATGTATATTTCTTTTTCTAGGTCCTAGAGTGGCAAAATTTCCATTCTCACATCCTGTCTTGGCTACACAGTGTACTAAAAAAACCGTTGTAAAATAATGATATGATTTTTTAATTAAGTGTAGACAACAGAAATTTTAATTAGATTCAGAAAAATATATCTACATAACTGCAATAGGATCCATGTTATCAAAAGCTGATACTTTGTTTTTATCAATTCAAAACAGAAATGATGTGTTCCTGATGTTTCTGCCTTTTAATTTATTCCAAAATATATATAACAAAGAAATGGAGGACGCTGGTCAGAGGAAATGTCTCTCAGATTCATTTTAATCTTATAACGCATTAGCTATTTAACTTTATCTTGAAAATATACTGGTACAGTTAAAAATTGTTTTATGTTAAGAGAAAAATAATAACTTGACGATGGGACACAAAAAAAGTAATTCGAAAGGGCGGCTGAAACAATTTCAGCTAAATTCGATTTAACTAGTGGCATATAAACTAGGTGAAATGTTAAATAATCTCTATAAATTGACGGTGTTTTGTTCGTAATATTACGCAATATGTTAAGTAGTTTTATAATTTTATCGAGACGACAGCAAACATAAACTTATTGTATAATACTATAAGCATTGTTACGTACCAAAGATTAGTCGCCACTAATTACAATACGCATAATAAATTGAATCTGTGTTTGAGAGAGAAGCGAAGAAAATGATTGCAAATTTGTATAATTATTCCGTGTTATGTTTTGATGGGTTAAAATGTTTTAAATGGACTGGATGACTGTTGTGAATGTATTAAAAGCAATTGAGTGTATGGAATATTAATTCTTCCTTGGCCTACTCGCTTCCCCGTAAAAACTTATTATGTGGCTCAGATACTGATACGACAAATTTATTTGAGCGTATATCGAAAATCCCTTCTTTCAACTCTCAACATTCCCTGATAATATTCTCGCACGCATACGAACTTCCACGAAATTGACGTGTCACTATCCCATACTTCTACCGACACCTTTGTTTGCACGAGTCTGACAGTTCTTCAACAATAACTTCAACAGCTGTCATCCCTTGCCCTTTATTTTCTGTGTGGTCATAATGACCTGGTGACAGGGTTTCTATTGGCTGCGCATTCCGCCCCTGCCTTAGCCGCCTTAAGCCGCATTCCCACGATCTCTTGTGACGGAGGCGAGACGGAACGGGACCTCATTAGCCGAAGTGTAGGGACGATCGCGCGCCGCAGGTTGGCCTTAACTTACTTCGTCACCACCTCCCCACCATGTTACCTAGTGTCGTTTGGCACAGAGCATTTTGGGGACATCCATTAATTACGTGAGGTGAAATAGGGGGGGAGGGGTCCGGCGAAATCTCACCAAGGGGGAGGGGGGGTCTACGGAAATCTCACGTGAGATTTTGCGAAAAAATTTTGGACAGTAAAAAAAAAAAAAGTCTACAATTTGTGCCAAAGTCGATTTAAGGCGTCAAAAAGTGAGGCTGTGACATAAAAAAAAAAAAAACTCTACAAAAAGTTTCCAGGGCGATTTCTAGGGGGGGGGGTTCCAGATCTCACGAAATCTCACCAGGAGGGACGGGGTTCCAGAAATCCGGAAAAACACCTCACGTAATTTGTGGATGCCCCCTTTACAGCAACAGAAGGGGTGCGCACCGCTGCTGCAAACCGATGACAACAGCGCACCGCTACACACGCCTGTGATGTTTACCGACACAGAGTGGGTAGCTGTGTCTCATCTCTGCTAGCAGAGGCGGCCCTGTTCTTATGGCGTGTTGTTGAGTATTCGGCCCGTCCCGTCACGTCTCCGTTACAAGAGATCGTGGTAACGCGTCTTTACTTTAACACGACCCAGCAATCCTACCTGGCACAGGGGACCTTTAACGTGGAATCCGAACCACGGAAGCGTTCTAGCATACTTCCCATTAGACAGCAAGCTGTGCCAGAGGTGAAAGACAGGTTAAGCGTCTATGAAAATCCCCGCCGTTACAGGGATTCGAACCGGGGACCTTTCGTTCCCCAGCCAGACAACTTAACCACTGAACCACCAGACCGCTATCTCTTGCCATAATACACAGCCAAGGAACCGCTGAACATTCATTTTCTACGGTGAACAGTCACTCATGTGCATTACCCTCCACGCATCCCCAACCCTCATATTCAGAGAGCATCCTCACGCACAAACAAATTTCAGGTGAATCCTCTCTCCCAGAGCATTCCAACAGAGACACATCCATAGTAAAATTAATTTGTTTTTATATTATAAAAACTAAAGATGTGATATAATTGTTAGCCTTTTACTTACAATGTATCTGGCAATATTAGCCTTTGGCTATAGCCATAATAACTAAATGAAAAAAAAATATTAGAATGCCGCGTTCCTCCATCGTTCTTCCCGTCTGCAATCTGTAAACAAATCTCTGAGACAGGGCTTTGAAATTCTCCGTTCAAATCCAGAAATGAGACGCCCAATTCCGAAATTCAGTAGAACTCCAATTATCCGGATCAATTGGATTTTTTTTCCGAAAAAGGGTCTATTTTAATTAATTACTGTATGTATGTTGAAAATGGGAGAAGAAACTATTTTTAAAGAAAAAGTGTTTTTAATTAATAATATTAAAATGCAAGACTTTTACATGTTAAGTGTACTGTACATTAGGACCGTACTGTAAATGAAAGTCATTGCTTACTGAACATCTCGGTCAGAGTAAGCTGTTTGACTGTATTCATCCGCTTGAAAGTGAGAAGTTGCATGTGGTGACATTCAAAAGCAGTTTCAAGGCCGGCAAATGCTTGACTAGCTGATGGTCTCGTGTCTGCTTCAACTTTGACACTTTCAATAGGTTCATCATCATTTAGAATTTCATATCCAGGGTTTGACGAACCACACAACTCTCCACTCTACCAAATATCTTCAGCACTAACTTCTGAACATTCAGGAATTTTCAAAAGAATGTTACACAATTCCTCAAGTGACACGCCATCCCCATCTTCTCCTGTCTCTTCCCTTTCCTTTTTTTGAGCTTCTATTTCCTTTTCCTTCCCTTCTTCAGTTGATATGCCTTTCATCTTATTCCACGCACGTCTTAAGTGATTCGGATAATCAGCGATACGTATAGTCGGAGTACATAACTAAAAGCTTGTGGCAAATAGAAGTCTACTAAATGGCTCCCTTCCGTGCAACAGACATTGCAAAATTTCCTCCACGTCCACCAGGAAATGTTTGAGATCGCAGAACGTGCCATGTGTGTGAGATCTACAGTAGTCTCATCACCCCGTCCCTGTTCCAGTCAATAAAGGTTTTGTGTCGGAACTCTTTCTGGTAAAGCTGATTTTTTCAAGGGTGATAGACCTTGATGAGAGGATTATTTTCTGAAAAGTCCCCGAAAATTCCAATGGAGCTTCCCTCCCTACCCCCCCTTTAAGTTTAAAAATGTAGAGTTTTACGCAATCGCATACAACTTTTTAACCAAACGTTTGTTAAGGTTATATTACTTACAGTTTTATTCCCTGATAAATATTCTACAACTTTTATAATAACATAATTTATGATAAGTGCAGCAGTTTTCCCGTAAATTAACGAAATGTTGTAAAAAAACAATATTTTTTTGCCACCTATCTACGTTTTTGCAAAACCATACTTTTATTCTTCGTCAAATGAAAAAATGCTTCCAATAAAAGTTGTAGCATATATATTCCTGAGTACATCGGTGTATAAACATATACAGTTATGTGTATTACTCTACTAGTAACATAGAAAACAGTAGCTGGGTTTTGAGCGCGAGAGCGCTCGGGAGTCGGCGGGCGTAGGCGAAAGGCGCCTTATCCTCATATGCCTATTCAATTAGTTAATACTGTAATTATAACATCTATTTTTAACACTTATACTCGTACTAGCCCATAGTGTGTCGACCTTTAATTTGTAATTTAGTAAATATTTGTGTATAATCAAAATAACATTAGAGTGATATGAGAAGTAAAATTTGTTTTTCTGATTGTAACATATTTGAATTAAAGATTTTAATTTTATTCATAATTAATTATTGTACAAATTTGTATGCCAGTTTTGGTTCTGGGGATTTAACCTAGCCTTGTTATATCAGGCCATTCCATTATCCAGCACCTATGGACCCGCCGTGTCCCGGACTGGCTAAACCAGCAGCTGTTTTAAATTACTTGTGTTTTAAAACAGCATCACGGACCTCCCACCCACCACAGATATTATATACACCGATTTAATATTTATAAGTCATGATTATTGTAACTCATAAAACTTATTTTATGTTTAGAAGCATGTCTCTTTGATAACAGTTACATATTAATCTGTATGAGGAAATTCATCTTCTTCTTCTGAATACAGGTGTGAATTTAGGCAAGATAAGCCACTACAGTGTTCACACATTGCAGTGCAACTCAGGTTCACTTTTCTACATCCACAGTATTGTCCGCATCCTTGTTTACAAGAACATGACACTAAGTACAGCAGTTCGTTTGGAGCTAATGGCTTCGAGGTAGGAATTGGTTTCAATGTTCTTTTGGTACCTCTAATTTCTTTCACGTTTTCAATTTTCCAACCCCAGTTTGTAGCATCAAGAGTATTACCTAACCATTTTTGAACTTGCAAAAATACTCTCAGCGAATGTTCACGACATGCCTCAGACGTTGGAGGTAATGTTGCTAGATGAAAATTTGATCTAAGAGAAATTTTCTTTGTTACTGTCAAGAACTTGTAGTAACGGGCTTCATTCAGATTTGAATATTTCTCTAACCCATAAAAACATAAAACAAATTTCTCACCAGCAATCAAAAGGTCCTCTCTTGTTGTAGAATCATCCAAAAACTTCCTCGCTGTATTCTGCATATCAGGTTTCGATCTGAGCAATTCTATCGCTTTTAATTTGCCCATTCCATACATGCTGGATGTGGTATCACATCCGGTCATAGCGTGACAAAACAGAAGTAACTGACGTTGATCTCCAAACTTTTCTATGAGAGTGGCGATTCTGTAGTACACTGTTAATGGAACTGCACCCCCTATCTCTTTACAGAAGTATATACAAGTACTTTCAGGAGCAAGTGCCGTAAGTAATACTATTAATTCGGTATCGGTTCCAACGACAAATACCTTACAGTCACTTCTCTGCTGTTGAATTGCTGTCATAACAATGTGCACATCAGCATCATCTTCCGCTGTAACAACGTGTAGTCCTCGTTTTCTGAATTCAGATGCCAAAGCTAGTACCAGTTTTCTCTTGTTACTAGTATTTCCTAAAAACTCCTCTTTTCCTAGTAACACAAATTGTGTTTTCATCAAATACTATGTCAGGTGAAGATCTTTTGGCTGCTCTTCTGTTTTGCTCTTCATTTTTCGTTGTTGGCTCGTCTGGATAACCATCAAATACTACAATTGAATTAGATCCATATTTATTTACAACATATGTACAGTAAGTTTCTAAGATGACGCCATAGGAACAATTTCTTGGCCACGCTACTTTGTGTAGAAGAAATCCCCCGTCCAAAACATAAGTTGCACCATTTTGGTCCGTTACGTCGATGACACCTTTCTTCAAATACCTTCATCAGTGACGATTTTGTTCCTTTTCGTTAGGATACATCATCAAACAAAGCAGGTGGTCGAGGAGCTAGATTCGAATTCCAAGTAAGTCTTCAATTTTCCGGGACTGTCGCACACACACAAAATACGGTTAAAAAGTTATTGGGAGTTCACACAAACTTCTTTTGATCGTACCAATGCTGACTTCTGCACTGCTTGAGTCTTAACCATATCCTTCCTGTGAAGTTTAATATCATGGAAGTTAGTTCCCTTCATTTTGGCTATGGCTGAGAGACCGACATCATAAGCTTCATCGCAGTTTATTGAGTCATCACACACGAATCCAGATGTCAATGAAACTAATTCACCTGATAGTTTTGTAAAAGGATTGTGCGTTTGGAACCATGTTGTAAATGTTTGCAGGTCCGACAAATCTCTTCCTCGTCTAGATACGCGAAGTTCAACATGCTGCTCATTGTACTGAATTGATGTCCCAAAATAAGCTTCCACAGCATCATGAATTTTTAAGAAAAATTGTGTTCCGAGGACCCATTTCGATAGAGTGCTGTCGGTTATGCCTCGTCCATGAGTTAGGCCCCCAACGGATTTCATGGGACGCATCAAACCCTGTTCGACTGCACATGTCAGGCCATGTCCCAGACCAGTATTTCCCCGTTCTTCTTACCGTGAAATGTTCTTTAAAGAGACCAAATTCTAGTGGAGATAGTTAAGAGCCAAGTTTAGTCATTTCTTGTGCATAAAGATGTGCGGATTTAGCATATGGCAGATGGCCTGCAGCGTGAAAGTATGGGAGCATTTCAATTGTAGTACTTAAATGGAGGTCCCAATTACCGGATCTTTCTGCGTAAATAAACATCATTATGAGGTCAATGCATTTAAGAAGATTTATCCAAAGCTTAGTTGTTCTGCTGAGCGTTTTCACATTATTTAAACACTCATTAAATTGATTCAATGCTGCCTTTACAGTTGGATCTTCGAGAATTTCAGCTTCATTGCGTTTATTTTCAAGGAGCTGCTTAGAAAATGCCCCAAGAGTTGTAAGGGATTCTTTAATCTCGGGAAACTGATCTTTCATGACATTTATAAGAGCGCAAGCAGTAAGATTATATGCACGTACACACCTTGCATATGCATGACCGTTCAGCATGTGACTTGCAGTATTTTTTCCGTAAACCGTTCCCCATAATTCTTCCAAGCCACTAAGGGCTAATAAAGATTTTCCTACATTAGCAACTATCCCTGACACGTTAGATCAAACGAACGCTGTTAAATGCATTAAAAATTATTTCTGGAAATTATAGCACCTTTATTCTTCCTCTTACACAACGGGCGCGGCCGACTCACGCTGCCCGCCGACTCCCGGGCGCTCACGCGCTCAAAACCCAGCTACTGTTTTCTATGTTACTAGTAGAGTAATACACATAACTGTATATGTTTATACACCGATGTACTCAGGAATATATGAGCTGCAACTTTCATTCGAAGCATTTTTTCATTTGGTGACCAATAAAAATATGGTTTTGCAAAAACGTAGATAGGTGGCAAAAAAATATTGTTTTTTTTACAACATTTCGTTAATTTACGGGAAAACTGCTGCACATATCATAAATTATGTTATTATAAAAGTTGTAGAATATTTATCAGGGAATAAAACTGTAAGTAATATAACCTTAATAAACTTTTGGTTAAAAAGTTATATGCGATTGCGTAAAACTTAAATTTTAAACTTAAAGGGGGGGGTAGGGGGGGAAGCTCCATTGGAATTTTCGGGGACTTTTGAAAAAATGTCTCTCTAATAGTGATCTACTACTGGGAGAAAATTCAGCTTTACCAGAGAAAGTTCCGACATTCACTGTTTTTGGCCCTTTATTGACTGGGCTATGTTGACTAAGCTGAAAGGCCACTGTCTGAAAGCGCAGATTCAAAAGTCCGGACCACCCAGTAGTAGCTCACGCTGTCACAGATAACACCGATCAACTGAATAGCGGCTGCTACATGGCTATGTATGTCCAAAGATAACAGCTGCGCCAAGCTTACCAACATATCTTTACTTAGTATTTGACTACACACGAATAACTTTGGTTTATACAGCAATCTTTGCAACAAACAAATATTCGCCAACGTGTTGTGCGAAATTAGATATGTTTGTGTAGTAGATATTTTTTCTGATAAGGTAAATGGGACTTTTATTTTCCTAATACACCTTTGTCTCCACTTCTTGTCCTTTTTCCTGTTCTTCGTCCTGTTCACCTGTCTTGGGCAATAATAACAGTCAACTGTTATTCTTTTGTTATACTTTTGTAGGATTTTATAAGTGGTTATCAAAGTAAATAAGGTCGGCTCTGTCTTGATGCATCTCCAAGAGCTCATTTTTCGTTATTGCGTGTTTTTCGAAACTTTATTACCTAAATGCTGATGGTTTCCTTAAATGGGTTTTCCATTACTTCCTTTCCATCCTCGTACAAACAAGAAATAGATATTCAGAAATATCAAATCAAGCTTAATGCAAAATTCAGTTAGCCATCATCAAAACTCATGTTACTATTACGCTGGAGGTCATCCAGTTGTTACTACACATATAACACAATTTTTTTTTTATTTTTTTTTTTGAGAGGTCATTATTGCCGAGAAATGGCAGAGGCAAGAAACGGGAATTCAGCCACTGCCTTTTAAAGAGCCATCATGGCATTCGCCTTGAATGATTTAGGGAAACCGTGTAAAATCCAAATCTGTTTTCCAGATCAGGAATCGAACCAGCGGCCACGCGAATGTCAGTACCACGCGTTAAGCACTCATCCACCAGTTTCGATGATAACACTGTGACCTCTTCTTCTTTGGGTGCCGTACCCGTATCGGAGTTTAGGCAGTTATCATAGGGTTTTTTACACCTACATACAGGGCCGGATTAAGACAGCTCGGGGCCCGCAGCAAATGTAAAGAAGATGCCCTTGATTTTTGCCGTCCGGGGAAAAATTGTAGAGCTTTAAAAAAAAAAGTCGCCCATCTAGCCTAGGCGCGAGGCCCCCCCCCCCCCCAGAGGTCGCGAGGCCCGTAGCATTTGCTACCTCCTGCTACGTGGTTAATCCGGTACTGCCTACATAGGAACGTCTCTGGGAGATGTTGAACTAGGGTGGTTTCTCATTGGCTTCCCCAGTGTGTACGATTGTGATGGTGTGCGTGAAAGACGACATGGGGCCATCAGGTCCCCACACGACGGACCAATCACCATCAACAGAGCCTTATACCCTCACTCCATACCCACTGCGGAGTTGTTTGGGATTAAACCCAGGATTTCGCGCACAGTCTGGTGATTAGGTATTGTACCACCCCTTCCCACCTGTGGGCCAAGTCCTGATACTGGAAATTTCTGCCACCACCAGGACTCGAACCAGCTAAGGGGGCATCCATTAACTACGTGGGCATTTTTTTGTGTGTGTGTGGGGGGGGGGGAACTGTAACCCACCTCCCCTTGGTGAGATATCTACCGGGGGTACCCTTCCCCCTTGCTGAGATACTCCCTCTTTCTTTTCTTTTTAGCTCTACTGTTCTTGAATATTGAAATGACGTGAACTTTCTGCGGACCCCCGCCCCCCACCCCCCTTGTCGAAATTTCGTCGGACTCCCTCTATCCTATTTGTGCTCAGGTAACTGATGGAAGCCCCTAACCCCGTGTCAGCGCCACACACGGTGCCGCAACCAACTGAACCAACGGGGCTACACTGCATCATTCTTCTCGAGTAGCCGAGACAACGTTCATATATCCCGTTAATGCCTGAATTAATTTCTAGTTTAGGAAAAAAAATAAAAAAATCACATTTTGAGCTCAGTATTGGTTTGTTAGACCATATCGAATGCCAAATGTAAGAAATGTTTTACGTAATTGGTATAATTAGGTATGTGTCAAATTTGCAACAACAGGCATTTGAGAAATAAAAGACTTTCAAATCTTCATTGATGAAAATTTTTTTATTGAATTTTCTCATAAGATTCAATAGGAAAAAATAATTAACATATGTTTGAATTACATTTATGTTTATGTCTAAGGCCAATGCATTGGATTAAAATTACTCTACTCATGAAATGCCTAAAACAATTTGATTTTTTGTTCAGGCAATGTTGAAGATTGCATTTTGAACACATAACTGTCTGCCCTTTACAGTTGGGCCTTTTGCATCTCTGCCTTTCTGTTACACAGGGCCAATGACCTACTCCATCCGTACGGGTAGACTTATCGGGGACTGGTTTCGTTGGACCCCGATGCTTCTTACGTTGAATTTCCGTCTCCATGCTTACTGAGGGCCTACCTCTCTTCTTTCTTGTCATGTCTTTTCCTTGCCTGCAGAGAGCATCTGCTATTCTGGATATGAATGCCAGAAGATCATTTTGTTTTTGACGAGGAATTCCCAAAGCATCACAGTTCCTTCGATACAAAAACCAACAATTCACTATGACAAGATCCACAAAGTGAAAAAACAATCTCTGATAATATTTTCTTGATTTTATGAAAATCCTGTAGTATAAAATCGAAGCATCAAGCAAATCCACCCCTCCCATGAATGTATTATATAGTGTAACAATGCTAGGGCATGATACCTGAGTGTGTGTTTTTTGTGTTCTGTCCCATCTTTGTATTGCACTAACTGGATGAGCAGATGAAAATGTACTTGCAAGAATCATACCTCTGTTGTCAAACCATTTTACTGCTCTGACCTCTACCCCTTCCACTGTAGCCTCACATTCTTCAAAAGACCCCCTTCCTCGCTTCTTCAGGTTGCTATCAGTAGAAAATCGACAACGTGTAGAATCTGCTTCAACCGGCACTGGCGCTCGAAAACAATTTTTCTTCCACATATAAGGGTCATATTGGTATGTTGCGAATTTGCGACCATCGGTAGTAAGGGGATATCGCAGCCATTATCAAATGTCGTGTTTCACCTGTACGGGTAACGGTATACCGTCACCACGATACCAGCTGAAAGGTCCATCCGACCGGGTCATTGTCTGAGAGTCAGTAATGTTATTCTCCTTATCGTAATGATTTTAAAACTCATCGGAATAATAGCCATACCCAAAGGAAGTTGCATTTCAATAGCGCGGTGTACCCAGACGTGCAATTGCTGCGCTGCGCAGTTGGTCAGGTTATGTCTCTAGTCACGATCCGTGGTGACCACACGCCAGGTTGTTCGCCGCACACCGTAAACAAGCCACTGACACGACACACAATTTTCTTTATTTACGGCCAACATTTGCTATCGCGGCTGATATCAACCAACAACAAACTACAGTTTTCCTTCTAGCGTTTGTGGTTTTACTTGAGTTTTTGTGTTCGCTTCGCTTTCCCAAACAGCAAAACTAATTTTTTTCTTCGTCTGCTGCTTCCCAAGAACCTGTATCTACATGATTTCGGGACCGAGAAGTCACACCCCGCCCTGTCTGGGGAGGGGGGGGGGGGAGCGAGAGAGATTTATGCTACCTAATTTTGTTATAATAAAGTTTTTTTGGTGGGTTTGTAATTTAAACAATAAAACGAGGGAACTGTTAATTCTCATCCAACTCATTAATGCTTTAAGTGACTTTTGTAAGAATAGGTTTGTTGCCAAAAGTATTCAGTAAGCAGTTGAAAAGACAGAGAACATCAACATCTGGCGCATGTTAAGAAGAATTCTTAAGCCATGTCACTGCATATGACGTAGCAAAATAGGAGTAACTGTGGAGTGAATTGTTTGCGTCTGTACTAATTACGCAGTTATGTTTCTGCGCATATAACGACGTTGTAACATCAACTCTGACTAACAGTATTTCCGATACGTCATATCTAAAATTATCAGTGGTTTCAAGTTGCGACGTAAAACCACTATCCGCAGAGTCATTGCAGCTGTTGGCAGAAACACACCTCATACCGTCGGAATGAAAAAGTTAATGCCACAATTTCTTTTCTTCTACACCGTAATTCTTGCAATAAGCAGTTGGTTCGTGATGGTCTCATTAAAATCAAATTAATTTATCATCTACAATCGACAACATAACCCGCGAACCTAACAAGGGAGCGTCCAAAACTACGTGGCTTGGTCTGAAGGGGAGGGGTTGGCTGGAAAGCTACGTTGGGCTACGCAGGGGGGAGGGGGGGGGGTCCGAGCCAGGCCACGAAGCTTATAATTCATATTATTTGTCACAGTTAAAATAAGGTACAGAACACACAAACAGCATGTAAATATTTATTTCCGTCATTTAATTATCTCAGTATGTAATTTACGATAATCTGACAAGAGAAAACAGTCCAAAATGTCTTCTAGAATCAATAGGGTAAAAAGCTACGTGCAACGCCCGGGGGTGGGGGGGGGGGGGATAGAGAGAGAGAAAAGCCACCTCAGGCTGCATGGGGAGAGGGAGGGGTTCACAGGAGGCCAAAATAGAGCTACATGGTTTATGGACAATCCCCAAGAAACGGGCAATATTCAATCGAGTGCAACATTTGTCTCCTTTTTATCATTTGCAATTTTCTTGTTTATAGACCGCTTGGAACCTAAGACTAAATAGTACACTGTTTTTTTTTTCCAGTAACTTCTTCGTGCTTATATTTTGGAACCACAATCGGTCTTATAAAAGCTTCTTTGAATATTTCGAAATCCTCTCTTGTTTCTTTTAGGCATTCCACAGTGTTTTCAGTTTAGAAATAAGGTCGCATATTTTCTTGATCAATCAGCAGCCGTCCATAAAATTAGTCTCCTTTTTCTCATAGTGTCTGCAATTTCTTTATATTCTTGTATAAATCTTAATTTTTTCGCTTTCCTCAAAAGTCAAATATGCTCTTTGTCATCCTAAAATTTTAGTAAATATTTTTCTTCCATTTTCCCCAGATCTTACCAGCTACTCTTTTATTCATTAATTCGCAATCTCCGGTTTAAGTACAGCTCCATAAAGTCTGTTTTTTACCTGCAATGATATCGATTTTTTGTTGTATTGGTTTTACGTTGGTTCATCTTCGTCAGTCCTCTTTTGGTGGTTTTGTATCCACTCTATTTGATTACATCCACTATTTCACATATTTAAATTTTTCAACCCGCCCGATCTTTCTCTATTGTGTTTATGATAAATGTATTTAATATGATCATATGAGATTTTCAATTCTGTTTATAGCTGTATTCATGCAGAGTTTCTGTCAATGCTTTAGCATATGTTTCATTTTCTGAAATTACTGCAACGTAGTTGGCAATAGCGAGACATTTCATCACATATCTTTCCTCTTCTTTGTTCCAGAGCATTCCCTAAATGTTATTTTACATATTTTTCTCCCACTCTCGTATGATGATATGTAGTAGCAAACTGAAAAGGATCGATGAAAAAATGTGACCTTTTCAGACTCCTATATTAATTTTGAAGGATACAGAAATTTCGCCGATAAATTTAATCTTTGAGTTCATGTTTGTGGGAGTTTATTCGTCCAATTTTCTGGTATTCTTTCTATCCCTAGTTCTGTCTGTCTATGGGATCGTTGACTTATATGAAGTCAACAAAGGTGACGACTGTGTTGCAGTTCCGTACTCCATAGTGCTCTAAATCATATTGAATATCTGTTCCTCAGCACTAATTGGTATTCGTCGATCTTATCTATCTTAGCCAAAAGCGCTTTGCAGAAGATTTTGTATAAGACTTGTATAAGACTAGTTGGCAAGAAATGCCTCACTGTTACCTGTTTCCAGTCGTGTGGTATTTTTTTGTATTTCCTAGTATTCTTTGATAATTTTGTGAATTGATTGAGATGCCAGTTTTTTTCCTAATTTTCACATGTCAGCTGTCAGACAATCTTTGTTGTTTTTCCGCTGGCTAATATAATATTCTAACAGTATTGGGTAGTTTTTCTTGCAGCAGGTGAGAGAAGCGAAGACTGGTTCTTCACAGTTTAGAAGATCCTTGAAGTATTTGGCTAGCAATTCACAGCTGTGCTTGTTGGTAATCAGTTCCTCTGTTGAATCCTTGAAGTGGAGGCTGAAAGGTTTGTATCCAATAAATTTTTCTCTGAATGTTTTGTAAATGTAGTTTACAGATGTTTACTGTATTCTGTGTCTGGTGATTGGATGTACTTTTAATAGGTAGATCGGGTTAACCATTTATAATTGTTGTTTCAGATATACTGTAGTAGTAGGAGTCTGTAGTCAAATTTTAACCGGTTCAGTCCTAAATCAAGCGTTTTTGTACAGTTCTTAAGGAGATTGCGCAGTCGACAGGACTTCAGAATAATTTAGACTTGTATCTAATACGTATGAGAAACCACCGAGAGAATAGTCACAAATCTATTCAATTCTGGCGAATTCAATACCATCGGCAGCACAGCAACATAACTAGTTGCCTTGTTAATGTATTGTTTAACATTCTGTGGAACATTTTTGAGCCGTTCATGATCAAGTCCCAGCACCTACCTCCAGGGCCGGCGTTAGGGGGGGAGGGGGGTAAGCGGGTCAAATGTTCCCGGGCCCGCCCGGCTGATGGGGGCCCCAATCACCGGCTGTAGGAACCTCCACTAGACAAGCTATAAAGCTAAAAAAAAACTTCCAGCGACTAGTTGAGTCCATGAACAAGTTGTTACACTTCAGGAACCAATGATGGCCGAAGCAAGATATTTCATGACTTTTAGTATGTCATTCTATAATTTATAAAGAACCAGAGCGAAAAAGATATCTCTAAAATAGCGGTGATTTCATGAAGTAGGTTATAGCACGACAGATATAAAGCTTCTTTACATTGTTGGACTAGAAGTTCGAACAGCTTTCTTTCAGTATTGCCGCAGCGAAAGCGTGCATAGTTAGTTATCGGTATAACATGACTGTTGCCGAGACTAGTACATCCAGCGTCTGTTGCATTGGCAGGAAGATGCGCAGATGGGTGTTGTGTCTGTGAACGAGCAGTAACGGCTCGCACTGAACACTGATGGTATTCGCAGCCGTTGCCAGACGAGACACCCACTGTCCCTGACTTTAACGTACAAGGCCATGCGGCTCGCATGCTGCAAATGAAAATTTGAAGAGTCATCTAATATGGCGACCAGATACTTTTGTAATTTTTACGTACCGAAAACTACATCCGTTTCAAACAGAGTGGTTAACGCTTTGGTCTCGCATTCGGGAGGACGGCGGATCGAATCATCGTCCGGGCATCCAGATCTGGGTTTTCCATGGTTTCCCCAAAGCACTCCAGGCGGATGCCGGGATGCTTCCTTCAAAATGCTATGGCCGAATTCCTTCTAGTCCCTTGTACCGAATCCTTTCCCGCCTCTAATGACCTCGACGTCGACGAAGTGTAAAGCCATAAGTAAAAAAAAATCAAACAGACCTCTACTGGCCTAACGTCATAGCTTCTAAAACGTCTCATTAATCGATTTCTTGCTTCCATCCAGCAATATAAAGCAAGTAAGCGGCCTACTGGATCAATCTAGCTTGCGGTACTTCGGGCCGCTATCGTAAAGCGTAGACCAGCGGTTTCCAATTTTTTTTTTTTTTGGGCACGGAACCTTAATTGATCATACATTTTTTGGCGGATCCCCATTTTTATAAATGTAAGCTGAAAACCAGTCTCGCATCGGTAAGTCGTCACAGACGGAATCAGAACCGTGATAGCCTTCTCACGGTGCTATTGTGACTCTTTTCAACGAATATTTTATTTAATTCTCGGATGGAACACGGAACCCCAGGGTTCCGCGGACCACCATTTGGGAACCACTGGCGTAGACATCAATAGACTGACAATCACGACTTCTACTTTCATTAATGCACAACACCGTAAGTTAATTTTTTCTGTTACTTTCTTGATAAAATGTAATTTAAGCGTTCTAGTAGTAAAATTCTGATGTTAATAACATAGGGCAATAAGGAAAAGTGCCCATATACCATCCCCCTAAGCAAAATCGTCAGTTCTGAAAAATTTAGGGTTATACATAATTAAAAAATTGATTTAAGGAACTCAATTCAATGCCTATTAGTGTTTTTAGTACAAAATAAATCATTCTTAAGAAAAAAAAGTTGTAAATAATGAAAAGAACGCAAATTTTGAATTTTCAGAAAAGGTGTCTTAATTCCGTCCCCCCGTTCCACTTATTATCTGCTCATTTGCTTTTCTATCAAATTTGATTAAACAGTGTTAAGATTTATTATAACAAATTTATTAATATGACAACATATTTGTACATTTTAATACATAGGCTATTTACCATCCAAACAATAATCGCAAACGAAGTGTTTTACTTTTTTTTGAAGATGAGAACATCTCGTTGGCACCATTAGAAGCATTTTGAAAACATGAGCCATTTCTCTCGACATTCGTTTTGGGAATACGCTTTCTACAATTTGGACATGATGCATCCTCATCGCTTGAGCTATCCTCGTCAGCGGTAGACACCAGTCGAACTTGTGTTTCATACTCAGAATCGCTTGAACTTGAGTTGTTTTCTTTTTAGGAACTTCTGTCGATGATGTCTTGGCATTGTCTTTATCTTCAGTGACGAGATGTCTCTTGACATTTTATTGCGAATGTTTCTTCTGACACTCAGCGGCAATTTGTTTCCTTTGGTAGAGGCTTCTAGAATCACCTTATGCCGGCGACTTCCCGTTATCAGGAATGAGGTTCCGGCTCTATAAGATGAAACTTAATATTTTTTTCCTACAGTTACATATCTGTGATAATTGGAGGGCAATGTTAAAAGAATAATCAATAATTATCAATTATTAAATAATGGAAAACGTTCTGTGAGACGTTAGTATAAGTTTTCAAAGTTGATTACACTCTGTAACAAGCTTTCACAAAACCTTATTTTAAACCAATTGAGCGTAAATGAACACAACAAAGCAACTACGTCACTGTCAGCAGTCAACTGCGTTTCTTAGGGAGCATCCATAAACTACGTGTATTGGTCTAGGGCGAGGGGAGGCAGGGGTTTGGAGGAAAGCTACGCCTGACACTGAATAGATTAAGGGAGCAGAAGGAATTGTAGGAAAAAGAAACTACTCAGTGAAAAAAACAATAATAACTTTCGGCTCAGTAGGTTGCGACACCGTGATGGTGTCCAGCGATGGCATGGGGTTAGCTGGTTCGAAATCTGGTGGTGGAGAAAAAATTTTACTTTCCCTGTCCGGACTGTTTCGAATTATATCATTTTAGAATTTTGGTGCTTGGATAGGTTTTCCGCTTGGCACCGAAGCTCATGTCTCCGCACTCGAGGAGATGCTCAGGTGTTTGAATGGAGCTGCAGTCACGATGTCGTCGCCTTTGTGAGGAAAAATCTGGTAGTTTCTTAATAGTATCGGGAATTCACTAGATACAGATGAAAATTAAGATAATTATTCACAGACCTGTACTTCTGCTATACTATACAGGTGAAGTCAGAATTCACCAGTCAAGAATTAAAGTTACACATTATTGTCAATCTCTAAACGTAATGTTCCAACCGCCTTTTAATCTCGACATTGTCATCCAATATCTCACTGAAATATCCTCAGTCATCATAAAATCTGCAGTGGATCAGTGAGTAGACGTACCGCCATACCGAAAATAAAATTTTCTGAAAGAGCGAAATTACGTAAGGGAATTTAGAGAGCAGTATTTTAGTACAGATGAAATAGTTCTATTCTGTAAATTATCTGAAATTAAAGTGACTTCAACAAAAGATTTAAAATTTAATTTCCTAGTGGTTCAGCGAGTGCACGGAAGGAAATTATGCTGTATACATGAAAGCAACACTATTAGATAAAATAAATTATGTTTAATTGAGCATGTTTTGATGTATAGTAAATTTAAATGTTTGGTCATATTTTGTCATTTTTAAGGTAATACTAGCTGCATATTTCTTTATTTTTTTGGTCATAACGATCCGAACCCTAATCATCACAGTCATGCAACTTATAACAGCGCTTACCACATTGGGGAAGGAAACGGGATATCATTCGAGTTCATTTTACCAAGAGAGTTTCCATGGAGGGGTAAAAATTCCCCTTGCTGATCGTCTACGCCCAGACTCGAATCGTTTGTAGAAGAAGAAAAAAGGTGTAACATAAACATTTATACACAAACATATGGAAAATTACAGATAGAATAATAAAACGAAGACTAAAGATATAGGTTGCCAAAGAATTTATTCTACTTCATATCTAAATCAAAAAACAACATAGGATCTCTGAAAGAAACAGGAGGAGATTTGGAAAAACTCAAGGCGGCTACGGGATACGTCGTTAACAGTGGAGAAGACTTTAATGGACTGATGGAAAATACTAAATGTCCGATCCTCCAACTAAAAATACGTACAACCCAAAAGACTGAAGGCAAGACCAACAACATACACATGAAGAAGTTCTAAGAACAAAGGAGGAAAAAAATCCATACCACACTACAGTGGTCTTTAGAAAACGAAAGATTTGTTATTATTGCCTAATCAGATGGTGTTGCAAGAGGCTAGTCGGGCAGTGGCACAGTAACAGGTGAGAGTGAGTGGCCAGGGCTGGCTCACCTTGAACCTGGCCCCGCGACCACACTTCAATTCGGCAGGCCTCTGCTTCACAACTCATTTATTCGCGATGGAGCGCTCGCCATAGCGGCAATTTCCCTACACACCCATATTTTCTCTTTCTTACCCTACTTTTGCCCGATACAAAATTTAATTTCAAATTCTCAGCGTTTTTTTTTTTTTTTTTAATTTATTCGTCGCTTTCCTTGATAATTAATCCCAATCCCTGACTTCCTTACCCACAAAAGAAAATTTTACCACATCATTGTGTCCGCAAATCGATTGCCAGGTTGTTGTCATGGTCATCTTTGCCCTTCCATGCACAACTTTTAATTCTTCCATCAATAGGTTTCCACGCCTCATCACCTTGTACACTGTCGTGAATCTCTCCACCCTCCTCTTGTCTTCCAGTGAATCCCAATCGAGCTCCTTTATTACATCACTTTTGTGTTCTGCAGTAATTTCCAGAGACAAATCTAACAGCCCTTCTCTGCATCACTCCAACTCATGTATTTGGGGTCTCATACTGTACCACTATATTCAAGCAATAGTCTGACCAAAGTTGAAGGGGTATGTTGAGATGAAAAGGTTAGCACAAGTTAGGAAGAGATGGAAGATTGCATCAAACCAGTCGAGAGACTGATAGCAGCAAAAAAAAAAAAAATCATGTCCATCACCGCATTCACCGAACACATTACCTCATTCTTTCATGTTCTTATTTCAAAAAGTTCTAGAACTATTTCTTGATGTTATGCTGTACCGGGTGACTAAAGTCAACTATAAAGAATTGCAATATAATAAATCGTTAACAGAATTCAAAATAATTAGTTTGACTGCATAATTCCAAAATAGTGAGCAAAATACTGAAGAACAATCAAAAGAAATGTAACCTCCACCAGAAGTGGTGAAACTTCTAATTAATATCGCAGTTACACACAATTGCTTAATAAACCAAAACCTTTCACCCGCCAGTTTCGACATCACAAAACAGTTGTTTACACACTGTCTTTTATTTTAAAATATATTAAAAAGCAACAGTGAAAGGAAAAGGTCAAACAACCAAGGGTTTTTTCCCCGCTCCAATGGCATTCGGATACTTAGATCATACAGCCAACTCAAAAGTGATTACTACGAATCTTCTAGTACTTCAGTTTCTACAGAGCATTGTTTTTTACGAAGTGTAGACAGTACCACACACAACTCTTAAACATCCTTGCCCTCGGCCATACTCGAACCACTGATCCGCGGAAACAACCTGTTTTATTTCTCTTACAGACCGTCAAAGTCAGAGGCTTGGAACACGCAAAATATTGGCCAATCTGTGTAACTGGAACTAAGGAAGGAACTAATAACTATGTGCTAAAACGTTTAATTAACACGTGATGCTAACACAGTTCAATCTTTCACAACAACCACCAGCCTACCATATATAAACTTATTTACACGAGGAAGTCAACACAAAATGAATGTCCTCAAACGTCACTCTGCAACAGTCCCGAGAAAATTAAAGCAATTTCAATCAGTGTCATTAATTACACTTATAAATCCAATCCTATCACTTACAGGAACAATTTACTCCGATAAGCCCAAATATTATGACAACATGCTTCCATCGTTGGAACGCAATACGGCAGCGATTCGACGTGGCATGGATTCGGCAAGTTCTTGGTAGGTTTCTGGAGGTATCTGGCACAACATGTCTAAGTACGGATCACGCAATCTCCTTAAATTACGTGCCGGTGTATTGTGGCTGCCGATTTGGCACCCGATAGCGCCCCAGATGTGTTTTATCACGTTAAGATCAGGCAAATCTTGTGGCCAATACACCAACATGAGTTCACCGTCATGTTCCTCAAACCACTGCAGCACGACTCTGGCCTTGTGATATGAACAATTATCCTACTGGAAGAGGTCATAGCCGTCGTCGAAGACATGAAGCATGGAGGGATGCAAGAGGCGAGCAACAACTTTTGCGTAGTCCACAGTTGTCATGGTCTCTAGGAAGCCCAGTTGAATTTCACCCCACCGCCTGCGTCGGTGGCGTGGTCCATGTTTTGAGCAGCCGTTCGTCTGAAAGACACAGACCATCGAGATGGCGTACCATGAACCGTGATTCAACAATTTGCAACACTACTTACCACAGTTCCTCCGGAAGATTTTTGAAGTTGTGCCTGTTGTGAGGCAACGAGCTTGCCTCCTCTGAAATATGTTACTGTAATTTTTAATATGACATCTTAATAAGTGTTAAGTTTGGCAAAACATGTGAAAAAGGAAGAGAGGAGGAACATCTTTGGAACAATCGAGGATTAGATAGGAAAGAGTTGTGTAACAGCGCTCAAACCTAAACTTAAATGAAATTGTATTTTGTGAATCATTTGTAGTAGGCTGGAGTTTGGTTGAATATGATCTTCTATGTTTGTTTTTCAATTAACTGTAAATCAGTGTATATAGACTATGTTTTATGAAAAGAAATTATTTACAGGCCATTTAAAATGTTTAAGAACAGAATTGTGCATAGAATTGCTTAAATGTTGGTAAATCCAAGTATTAAGGCAAGTTACGATGTCCTAAAGGACAATTTGCTACAATTTAAAATGATTTCTGTGTATAATTTTGTGTTTGAGAATCTTTAATTTCCGTTTCTGGCCATTTTGTATTGATTGTATATGATTATGTATTAATTCTGATTGTTTTTAATATGTTTCAATTGTTTAAGTATTGTTAATGTTCTAGAATTATCTGGTGGAAGCTTTTGAAGTGTTCTAGAAATTTCGATGAAGTTTATATAAAGCAAACACCCGAGACAGAGAAACAGTTAGTTTTTTCGGCAAAGTTTTTCACCAAATCAGTTTGCGACGGCCGAGAACTGTATTATCTGTGGAAGAAGTGTTGTATGCTATCTCTGGATTGTAATAATGCATGTAACCAGTATCGTTGACGTCGTGTTTTCTTGTTAAATAAAAACAAATTTAACTGAACTTTATGGTGGACTGATTATTTATCTTATTAATTAAACCACCAACAATCTTATAGTTGGTTATAGCAAGCAGAGCATGAAAAGTAGCATAAGTAATTATTGAATCTAATTTAATGTATAGGGAAACTCTAAATGTTATTAAAGTAAAGTTTAATGTTTCGTGAACAAGATTGTAAAAGAATTTGTAATAAAAAGAAGACTGAAACAACTCCAAGGAGATTTTCGTTTATTTTGTGGAAGCCGATCGAGATAAACAAATATTTTTTACACTGTACGTGATATTTATTAACAGATCATGCACAAACTGACTGCGAAAGAAACAAAGCCTGAGCGACCGAAATAACATCACACACGCTATCCGTCTGTCTGTCACCATTCATTTAGTTTCCAAAATTTCATGAAAATTTTTTTTTTTTTTATCCCGAAAAAAGTCTCTTATGTCCTTCCTACTGATACAATGTATTTACTTATCAAATTTAATAAAGATCAGTTTATCCGTTCAGTCGTGACAGCATAACAAACAGAGTTACTTTTTTTTTTTTTATTTATTTATAGACACTTGGCCTGTTGGCCATACAGTCAATATACATTCTATTTATAAATATACACTGATTCGCTCACATTTACCCAACCATATATACAAATCACTGTTTATATTATAAGATCAAACATACTTTACGAATGGTATACAGCAGAAATAATAATTTACATAACATTAAGAAAGTACACATCAACAATGAGGACATAAAATTATAAAGATGATTAGATGGAGAGTTAAAGATTAAACATTTTCACAGTAAATTTTGATAATACATGATTTTTAAAGTTTATTAGGTTAAAATGTAATAAAACCATTACCGTCTAGTGTTCCATGAACGGTAACTATTTGCAATATTGAAGAGTGGGGTGGGATCTCCCGATTATATCTCTATATTGTTTCTTGTAATAAAATGTACCATCTTTTGGTATATAGAAATATTTCCTAAGGCAAGGAGATGGCTGACATTGACTGGATATCTTATACCCCAATGTTTCAAGTCTTCCCAAAAGGTGTCCGTTTCTTCCTTGTATTTATTACATCCAAAGAATATATGGTTTGTGTCGGCCTCGGACTGCCCATCACATTGACAAAAAGGGGAGTTCACTAGCTTTATTTTGTATAGATGGCTTCCGAATCTCCCGTGGTTGAATTTTAGTCTCGATATTATGGTGACTGCTGTTTTTGTGGCGTATTTCTCAGAGTTACTTTCGAGTTTATAATATTAGTGTAGACGTCAGTTTAAATTGCTCAATGGATAGCCGTGGCGCTGACCCAGAAGCAGACAGTGATGTCAAGTGAATCCTCCCACACGCAGAGCTAAGTCCCAACAAAAGCTGGCTGCCTGCACAGCTGATCTCCGACAGAAATAGCCAGCGGCGACAGCTGCGGTTTCTGGCAACTACGCACGGCACGTATTCACGGTCATATTTACACAAACAATGTCTCATTGTAATCGCTCAGTTTTGGCAGAAGCCAGAGAAGCTGGGTGGCGTTTTTATTCGTTATCTTCCCTTGCGGAGCTCACGTACTGTATACGTCATTCGAGCTTGTAAGCCAACCTCGACCTTCATCGCTGATAAACAAATAATTCAGCAAAAAAATTCCACACGGGTGTTATCAAACACTTGACACACTTTCCTCTGTTACAGTATCATTAATACACATTTAATGCGTTGTTGTTATGGGTCATTTTCCTTTACTCGCTTGTTGAAATAACAAATTATTTTTAAAAGACTCCAATGAAAGTGCAGCTGAAAGCATGTTTTATTTTCAGATACGTTTCGCCTCTCGCCGTGGTATCAACAGCAGTCGAAATTTTTCTATTGAAAATTGTTTGTAATGAATCTTAAAGTTTTGCACATTCATTGATTTGTTGAACGCATTAGTAAAGATTTTTTTTTTTTTTTTTTTTTGCCTTCATCAATCTAACATCTTCATCTCAACATACCCATTAAAACCCACGTCATCAATTAACTGGTTCATATATTGTATAATATTTGTGTACCTCTTCAATTCTTACCTTCCTCTGTTCCCTCTAATAACAAATTAACCACATAAAGAATGATGAAATTAGATCAAACCTAGAGCTAAGGGAATCCATGGAAGATAGACTTGGGTCATCAAGACTTCGGTGGTTTGGGCATGTGAAGAGAATGACTAGTAAAAGACTGCCAAAAACTTATTTGGAAAAAAGGATAGTGGGCAAAAGACCAGTGGGAAGACCAAGAAGAAGATGGACAGACCAACTGAAGGAGGACGTAGAGAGAAGAGGCTGGAATTGGGAGTACATCACAGACAGATAAACTTTTCTGGACAGGAAAAGGTGGAAAACAATCGTCTGTAACAACCAAGGCTCGTAAACCACACTCGGGAAACTGGAGATGGTCCCCAACGATAATGATGATGAACAAATTAACCAAACATGCATGTCTTAAAATGTTACCCATCATTCTGTCTCTTCTTTCAGTAAGACTTAAACAAACTTGTTTCCTTATTCATCACTTCCAAAACACGTTCATTTCGTATTTTATCTGTTTACTTAATTTTTGCGTCCTTCTGTAGACACCAATGCTTTCAATTGTTTTCGGTATTCCTAAAGTCCATGCGTAGCCACCATAATTTGCTGTGCTCCACACATAGGAATTCAAAAGTTCTTTCCGAATTTTAGATCAATATTTGAAAATAAAATAGTTATCTTTTTCAAGAATGCTCTTTTCGCTAGTACTACTCTGCTTTTAACGTCTTTCCTGCTTCGGTCATCTGTTTCAATTTTACTTCGTAAATAAAAGAATTTACTTATTGTTGCATCCGATCCTATTTTTACATTTAATCTACTATAATTTCTGCTAAATTTTATCACTTTTCTCTTGCTTTGATTTATATTTAGCCCAAAATCTTCCTTCAGTATTTTGTTCATGCCATTCAGTAACTTCTATTTTCAGTCTGTTCTACTAACAGGACAATATCATCATAAAATAATAGTATACTGATTTTCTCTCGTTGAACACTTATGCCACATTATATTAACAGAATAAGGTTGTCAGAAAATTGTAGCATACTGATTTTGTTTTCTTCTTGAACACATGTGCCATATTCAATTTTCTATTTTCCTTCCTTTATTGCTTCCTCTACATGTGAGTTGGATATTAATGAGGATAGACTACAACCTTGTTTTACACCCATTTTAGCATAACATCGTAATTCATTTTTAACGTTGATATTACGAGGTGTGTATAATTTTCACATTGACATTGATTCGCAGACTTTCCGCTACGCTCCTCTGACAGTGAACAACCATTTAGAGACATCTTGTCATTCTCTCTGCTGTTATCTGGGTATCACGCGCTAAACTTTTCATATCACTCGCTCGCAGCAGGAACTAACTGTTGTTGCATAACATTCGCCCTTCAGTCCTCCTTTCTTTTCAAACACAACTGCTTTACGCTTAAGCTCAAATTTCTACAGTCAACAAATATTTATTCCTTCACTTCTGTGATTTTTCACTGTTAGATTTCATCAGTACATCACCCTTGGAATTTCTCCTACCAATTCTATCTATCTCCCAGATAAATTTTATTCTTACTCTTGACTACATTATTGATAATGCAGCCCACCTCATGCCTTGAGCTTTCGTTTCACCATTTCACTTTTTTTCCCCTGGATTTACATTTGTCTTAGAACGTTCGTATTCATTTCCATTCATCCAAAACATTTTTTCTCCTTTCGGTCTATCTGTTGACAGTTACCAAACCGGCTTTTGTGAGGTAGCGAAACAACAATTTTATCACCATGATTGCGAAAGTGCAATGCTCCGTATTTAATGACATATTATCTTCTTCAGGAACGCAACGAGCCGAAATGTAATCATTATTTGACAGTTAAATACTAATGAGCCAATCGTTTCAATAACGTGATAAACATTTCTCCTTTGTCAGCTAAAGAAAGTAAGGTGGGTTTAAATAAAATCCAAAATGAATTTTTCGATAAAACGGAAAGCCCTAGTAGGCTTCACAATTGTCTCCACATTGCCTAACTGAGGTTTGAATCCACAAAAAACGAGATATCGTTAGCCTATTCAACAAGCCTGTAGATATGAGTTGAATATTAATGAAGATAGTCTACAACCTTGTTTTACACCCATTTTAGCATTACATCGTAATTCATTTCTATCGTTGATATTACGAGGTATGGTTAACTATTACATAGATGTTGATTCTCCCATATCTCGAACAGTTTGACACAATCTTCTGTCGTCAGTCAATTTCCACATATCCAGTATACCTCGCGTCGTCAATTTTCTTCACAAATTCCAAATGTTTTCTTCGTTAAATTTTTTTCACTTTAGTCCCGTATGTCTCATAATGTAACTCACCATCCTATTTCTCCTCTTAGGGAGCGTCCATAAACCACGTAACTCCATTTTGGCCTCCTGTGAACACCCCTCCCCCCATGTAGCCCGTCGTGGCTTTTGCCTCTACCCCTACCCCCACGTAGCACGTTGCTTTTTCCCTATTGATTCCAGAAGATATTTTGTTCTGTTTTCTCTTGTCAGACTATCGTATATTACATAAGGAGATATTTAAATGACATAAATAAATATTCACATGCTGTTGTGTGTTCTGTACCATATTTTAACTGTAACAAATAATATAAATAAGGAGCTCCGTGGCTTGGCTTGGAATCCCCTCTCCCCCTCCCCACGTAGCCCAGCCTAGCTTTCCAGCCAACCCCTCCCCACCCTCCCCATGTAGTTTATGGACGCTCCCTTGTTAGTTTCTTCCACATTCTGTTTCCTTTATAGATCATTTTCAGACGTGCTTATTTTGCATTTTAACTGTGCACGTAGTTTGTATCTATCTAATACAATACTAAATTACAAAGATTCAGTTTTACTTCTTTCTGATGACGCCAAAAGTTCTTTGTGATTGGCAGGTCGCTGTCTGATAGTAAAATGATTCTCGTTTCAAGTAGAACTTTTTGCTGCTCTGCTTTCGAGATAATCCTCATCTGCAGATTCTGTCTAATTTAATTTATTTGACTGCGATAGAGCGCTTTCTCCTGTGGCAATTTCCTTACACACCCATTTCTCCCCTTTCCTGTATCCACCTACTTTTCTCCCTGTGCGAATTTCAGTTTTAAATTCTTTCAGCGTTTTTGGTAAATTATGCACCTCTCTTAATTCTTTCACCGATATCTTTGAACGCCTCATGACCAATATACACCTTGTACATTCCCACAACTCTCTTCACCCTCCTTCCGTCTTCCATTGAGTCATACTCCAGCTGCTTCCTCATATCTGTTACTGATTGTGTTCTGCAGTAATCTCCGGAGACAAGTCTAGCAAAGCTGTTTTTTCTCCTACGACATCTGTTGCTTCTTCGATACTTTTTTTTTTTGCTGTCGTCAGTCTTTCGACTGGTTTGATGCAATCCTCCATCCTTTCCTATCATGTGCTAACCTCTTCATTTCTACTTACCCCTTACAGCCCACGTCCTCAATTATCTGCTTCATATATTCTAATCTCTGTCTTCCTCTACAGTTCTTACCTTCGACTGTTCCCTCCACTAACAAATTAACCAATGCTGCATGTCTCAAAATATGACCTACCAGCCTGTCTCTTCTTTCCGTAAGCCTCTTCCACAAACTTCTTTTCTCATCCATCATTTCCAAAACTCGTTCATTTCTTACTTTGTCTGTCCACTTAATTTTCAGCATTCTTCTGTAACACCACATTTCAAATGCTTCAATTTTCTTTATTTCCGGTATTCGTAAAATCCATGTTTTGCTACCATAAAGTGCTGTGCTCCACACAAAGAGTTTTAAAAAGTTCTTTCTAATTCCTAGATCAATATTTGAAACTAAAAGGTTTATCTTCATCATGAAGGCTCTTTTTGCTAGTGCTATTCTGCTATTTCGGCTGTTGTTCCTGCTGCACTGATTGAGTCTATTGTGCTTTTGTTTGAGTTTAACATAGATTCCTCTCTCAATGTTTTATTGATGTTTATCGGTTTAAAATGTAATCAGTACAATACCGTCAGAAAATCGTAGCTAGAGGGTGAAGGTTGGCTATAAGCTGAACCATAAGGTCTCAAGGCCCGGTGAAACTTTCCCCACTCGTACAAGGTCACTCGTTGCTATCAAATAAAATAAAAGACTGGGGCATGCTGTGAAATGCCAGAACACGTGTTGCAACTCAGGCTTCAGAACCGAAGCCCCAGGGTGACGGTGAATTGTGCAACACGTCGGCTGCATACGGTTACCTTTAAGAAAGTGAGGTCATCCACCTGTTTCGTGTTTTGTCTGCCTCCGACATAGGATCGGTGTTAGGTTTGGATGAGTGGGCCTTGTGACTAGCTACCTCTCTGTTTTATATATCTGCCCGTACAGAGTCTTTAGACCCAGTATATGAAACTCAGCATTAGACAGATAGCCTAGGAGCAATGACAATCAGAAGTCAAGACACTATTAACTGAATCACCGCAGGCAGAGTTTCGATATTTTGTGGTGTTTACCGCAGAGTGAGGGTTCAGGATAGTTTATAAGCTTACAAGTCTTAACAACCCCTATCTTGCTACTGCTTCCCATTTTACATCTACCTACATCTGCACCTTATATTCCCTAGGAATATTCTGTGATCTGGCCAAGGCCTTTTTTACTGTGTTGATCATAGGATTCTCCTAGGTAAATTAAAACGCTATGGTTTTAGTGGTAAGCCAGGACTTTGGTTTAAATCGTACCTGGAAAATAGAAAGCAATAGGTATCATTGAAAGATGTTAATACAGAAGAGGTTATAAACTCAGAAGGGGGTATAGTTAAATGTGGTGTACCTCAGGGTTCAATTCTTGGCCCTGTGCTATTCTTAATAATTATCTCCCACGTGTTTTAGATGATAATGAATATATGATGCTCTTTGCAGTTGATACTAGCATATTATTGAAACACCATCAGTAAAAAACCTTGAAAACACAGCAAATGATGCTTTAAAGAAAATTAGCAGATTGTTTAATGTTAACAACTAATGCTTAATATAGAAAAGAAACAGTTGTTTCAATTTGATACAAAAATAAAACAAAAACTATAAGCAATCAATGAAAGCAGTTTCTCAAAATTCCTGGTGTATATATAGATAACAAATTGAACTGGGAGCATCTTCTTAAAAAAAAACTAAATTCTGCAGCATTTTCATTGATCTCATTCAAGGGGAACTATTCACAAGCACATTGGATATTTAAATCATTGAATTATTTGTGTACCAAGCCCACGGACGTCGTGCAGAAATCTATTTAGAAATCTGCGTGTTCTTACAATGCCAGCACAGTATGCATACTCCCTACTATCATTTGTTGTGGAAAATCCTGAACACTTCAATCTTAATGCTGACATACATAGCTACAATACTACAAGTAAATAAAATATTCACAAGGATTACAAGTAATTTTCAATTGTACAGAAAGGAATAACATTTACTGGAGGTTCCTTATTCAACATCCTACTACAAGAAATAAAATGTTACCTACAAAAATCTAACTACTTTAAATCCAAACTGAAAGAGGTTTTACTTCAGAACCTCTTTTAATCTGTGAAAGAATTTTATTCTTGGAATTTGGTAACTAAGAATGACTGAGAAAATGTTATATACTTGGTGTATGGAAGGGAAAGTGACCAAGTTGTCCATGATATATGCTTTTTCTTTCTATTGAAACTGTTGACAAATACAGCAATTACATTGTCTACAAATTTCACTCATATATAGTAATCAACATGGGATAATATGTGTTTACAAATTACAACTGAAATTTATTATACTAATAGGTTTTATTATTGATACTGTTAGAACGAAGGCAGGCTTTCACGGCGTACTATTAATAAGTGTATGTACTGTTTCACATATAATTATTAACTCGATATGATATGTATTTGCAAATTACAGTGGAAACTTATTATGCTAATGGACTGCAAGGAATTAACTGGTTATTAGATGCTGGTAATATTACTGATATTGTTAATAAGTGTACAAACTGTTCAACATAGATAGTAACTTATAAGAGATTACATTTGCAGATTACAGTGGATATTGATTACACTAATGGGTTGTTAAATAGCTAACTGGTTATTAGAAACTGGTAATATTATTGATATTATTAATAAGTGTACGTACTGTTCCACATCCGCGAGACTGTTCTCACATAGGATCAAAGCTTACATATCTATCTATGACCGTGCTTACTGGGTGAGCTGTAACGCTTTGGTATTCGGAAAGACGCTGGTTCGAATACCCGTCCAGCAATCCGTAATTTGTTTTTCCATCGTTTGTCGACATCCCTCCAGGCGACTGCTCTTTAGAGGACCATAACCAAATTGTTTCCCTTTCCCTGTCCCCAGGCCTTTCTCGCCTCTAATGACTTGAACGCCGGAGAGGCGTAAGATCATAAGAAAAAAATACTCTGCAATTCTCAAAACCGTGGGTGGTAAAGGATACTTTGCGCCTAAAGTCTAAACTAATTTCGTCTCTGTGCATTCCAATCCCGAATGGCACGAGGGAAGAAAAAATTCATATATGCTTCAGTATGGCACCTTATTTCTCTAATCATATCCCTACTCTCGTTGCGACATAAATAGGTTGGTAGACGAAGTATTTTATTGCATCCGTAAATCAATGTGGATGTTTTCATATTTGCCAATAAATTCAAATGAAAACTCCGTTGAGTTTGTCAAACAGTGCCATCTGTGTCTTTTAACAATGAAAGCAATGCCAGATTCCGAAGATGAAAATTTGACGCGGCTAGAAGCCTAAGAAGCTTATATTTTTTTTTTTTCATTATTTCCGTCAGTTATCTAATTTCAACACAATCTATGTATTAATTCTGTGACTTTCTGGTAAGGCAGCGTCCATTAATCTCCCCCCACCCCTTTTCGTGGTGAGATTCCTTATGATGACGTAATATCTTGAGGGGACAACACCCCCCCCCCCTTTCCGTGCTGACCGACCTGGCAAATTTTTGAGACCTTTCCTTTTTTAGTTCTGCTGCTTCCTAGGGTGGTTATAACCCCCCCCCCCCCTAAAGTCGTTTGTAGACCTTTTTTTAAGAACTGCTGTTCTTCAAGAAATTAAAAAGTTTTCCGTCATCCCCTCCACACCCTTGCTGAGATTTCGCGGATACCCTCCCTTCCCCCCTATTTCACCTCACGTAATTCTACATCTACATCTACATCTATACTCTGCAAATCACAAATAAGCACCAATCCTAATTCTGCGCATTCCAATCCCGAACAGATCGAGGAAAGAAGGAATACATAAATGAATCAGTACGGCATCTTATTTCTCTAATCTTATCCCTCCTGTCATTGCGACCTAAATAGGTTGGCGGAAGAAGTTTTTCGTGCACTCGTAACTTAAAGATTTTCGCATATTCTCCAGCAAATTCAACCGAAAACGACGTCGTCTGTCCGCCAAACAATCCCAGCCCAACCCACGAATCAGCTCTGTGACACTTACGTAAGGACTGTAACTAGCAGTCACGAATCGAGCGGCTCTTCTCTGTACTTTCTCTAATGTGTCAATCAATCCCTTGCGATACGGATCCCAAATTCCACAACAGTATTCCAAATGCGAACGCACTAGTGTTTTGTACGCTATTTCCTTTGTATGTGAAATTACAACTTCTCAAAAATGAATCGTAGTTTGGAATTAGCTTTGCCTACAACGGAAGTTATGTGCAAGTCCCATTTCATGCTGCATATTGGAAGTCCCCTAAGGATTGTGGCGAGCAGTCACAAATGAAGCTCTTCTTTGTCTTTCTCTACAATTTCAATCAATCCCTTGCGATACGAATCTTAAACGACACAACAGTATTCCAAATACGAACTCAAGAGAAGTTTTGTACGCTATCTTTTTTGTGTGCACGTTCTAATTCTTCAAAATTATATGTTGTAGAAGAGATCAGATTGTCTAAAATAAGAATATAGGCATGAAGTTTCTCGAAGTCACAGATAGTCAGATATCTATTTCGGTATGATCTGGTGCGTTTTTGTCGCCTCGTTAAACAGCAGCCATTGATCCGGATCCATAGTCACGTGCATGCGACAGCTAACGAGCTCTGCTGCTCCGCTCCAACTGTACGAAGCAGTGACTGTACCGAAAAATCGATATTCAAGCGTGCGTGAATAGTCACCCAAATGCTAATGCGGTTATTAGTGTCAGGCTGGTCGTGGACACACAAAATTCTGGCTACCTTTTATCGTTTTTACACTTATGTCGTTGTTGACGTTACTGCAGTTCTAACATGTTTAACAGCTGACGTGTTTTCACTGCACTAGGTGCGTGTGAACTTTCAGAACTTGATTGTTTGGAAAACAAATTGTGAACAGGTTTGAGATTAACGGAGCTGCGTGTCATATTCGACCTTATTTAAAGACTGCAAAATGTAGCATCAAATTGTCTAAATTTATTAACATTCTCCCTAATTTAAGAGGTAACCACACAGCTGGAAATCGCCGGAATGGTTCTCTTTAAGTCAAGTCGTACTTCGATATGAATTTTTCTTTATCAGTGTTCAGGGCCGGCGTTAGGGGGGGGGGGGCGGGTAAGTGGGTCAAAAGTACCCGGGCCCGATGGCTGTTGGGGAGTGGGGAGCCCCAATCACTAACTGTAGGGGCCCTCAGGCCATGAAGCCAAGGATCCGGCCAATTTGTAGAGCTAAAAAAAAAAAAAAAAAAAAAAAAAAAAGGCCCATTTTTACCCCGGGCCCGAAATTCCTAGCGCCGGCCCTGTCAGTGTCACAGTCATCAGTTGTTTTATGAAGCAATAAAGAACATTTATAAGATATTTCAACGAACGACGGTAATAAAAGGGGATATTTGCGTTCTTTGTAAAGGAATACTTACTGACAAGGGTTCCACTTTTTTTAATTGTATAGGCACAATAATTTAACTCTTACTTGCCGTGTTCAAGAGGACCTGAGAGCTTTTAGGCAATGGGAACTATAAAGATAATTCTACTTAACTAATCCAGACATGACTGAAGAACAACAACGTAAAACTGGAACTCTGAGGTAAATTCTGTAAGTCCTGGCATAACAGTTAGTTATAACCAGTTTGGTTTGACGCGAACCAATGCAAAGGGGAGGGAGGGGGGATGAAGTCATGGACGAAGAAAAACACGTCGAAAGCTACGTCTGACAACAAATCCAATCATTCCAGAAGTTCTATTCTGAACTTAAATATAATTCTTTATCTGGGACGTGTTATACATCAGTTTTAATTTCTCGATACATATAATTCGGATACCGATCGCAGTAGATCAGGTTTAATATCTAGCTTCATATATGTGGATGTTCATCTCTTAATCGATTGAAAATAGAAAATTTTATTTTATTTAAGCCTCTTTCACAGATCTTTCCAGCCGGTGTTATACCTAAATCTTATTTTTGTTTGTATTATTTGATCATTTAAGTTATTTTCATCGAGCAATAATACGGGAGCAAAATGACAAATTTAAATAAATATAGTCGGCTGTCATTCCCTAATATTTTCCGAAATGTTACGTTCAGTAATTTTGGTTTGAAACATTTCATGTTCATTTAAACAACTCGCATTTGTCATTATTTCTGCTATGAATTTCTTGTTAACGACAGCTCATCTTAAACTGCAGTATTAAACAAGTCTCCAAACTACAATTTACTTTTGACGTCCGTGTCTTATGTAATGTGAGACTTTCTTTTACCTCTTCGAATGGCTTTCGGTAAGTCAAGCTATTCCGCCAGCTCGAACAAGGTTATGTTAGCCAGCGTAAGAATCTCATTGTTAATTTGCATATACCTGCTGCTGCGCAAGTTAAAAGGCTATATGTAATTAAAAGCTGCTGCTTTTCTTTGGCAGTGGCGGATCTGGGAATTTTTCCGAGCCTGGGTAAAACTGTGAAATTGCCGCCCCTTCGAACATTATTTTGCCGCCACCCCGAGTTTCGCCGCCCTGATTGTTACAAAGAAAAACTGGGTTAGGAATATGCAAATGAAAAAATATATCTATAAATATAATGAAATGGTATCGGTTTGTATCGAGAAAAAAATATCGATACGTTGATTTATCGATATTTTTGCCTAAAGCCTGTAATTATCTAAAAATATTGCCAAAATATATTAGAATATTTAAGAAAATTCGGAAAACGAAAGACGCTTGCAGAAATTACAGAAAATTTTACTAATTTATCTATTTTTACAACCTATCAAATCAGTATTATTCTGATGTAGACTTCAAAAGAACTCTATTTTATATGCCCCCCCAGTCAATCTACTCCTGTTGTCCGGTGCCGCCAAGTTAACTGCAGAAGCCACTCTTCCGGACGACACAGAAGAGGATTAGCTTATCCGGTATTTCGTCAACGCGTTAACTAATAATCATCAATGAAAAAAACAGTTGACAACAGATGCTGTTAATTTACGTCAACCCTCAACGTAGCAATACGGATGCTTAATCAATATTCTTCGACTATAAAAATAACCTAACCGTTAACATTCAAAGAAGTTGACAAATATATGATATTAACGTAAATCTGTTAAAATTTAACCATTGATGAAAAGCTGTTAAATTACGACGAATTCACTTTTTTTTAAAGTTTCTTTCAGAAGATGGGATACGTACGTATATTTACCCTATGTATATGTAACATATTAAATTGGATACTGAATTGCGTTCGTACAAAAAATTTCATATTTGTACGTAAAATTGATACTCCATATAAAATATCGACTTTTGATATACCGGAAATAAAAACTTCGACCGTAAGTATCGATTATTTTATGAAAAATATCGATACATCAATATATTTTGCCCGAGCTCAAATTAGATTCGGCACTGACATTTCGGTATGGGTCTGCTTTCGTTTGTCAAGTCTTAGTTCATACGGTTACACCATCACGTAGGCCGGTCTCTTTGCGGTATTTCTTGACGTTACAACAAAATCAATGTGTGTTGGTATAACCACCTCAAGCTACATCCAATGTTATTTTTATTTACCAAGCATAAGTTTTACACTTTTTGCTGGACTACTGTTGTTAACCTTCACTGGATTCTACAGTGGTGAATGAGAGAGATATTTCAACGTTTTCAGAAAGAGAGAGCTCAAAGTATCTGGTTTTTTTTTTTTTTTTTTTTTTTTTTTTTTTTTTTTTTTTTTTTTTTTTAACAGATTAGATACCCATACGTGTTAGTGTAGCTTCTTCAGTTAGAACTGTTCACATAACAACTCTAATTATGAAAATCTTAACGAACGAACAAGTATGTCGCACATGTGTAAATAGCTGATTTGATATCTTTAACGTTAGCTGTGTGAAATATGTACTATTTCTGTAGTTACAGAGTCAAAACCGGAATAAAATAAATTTTCTGTTTGCAGTAAGAGAAATAAATAAAATGGAACATAGTACTATGAATCTCAGATTAAAAAAGAACCCTACAGATTGAAACTCAAAATAATTTCCCAATAGAATAAAATGGCATGTTACGCCTAGTTAATGACGTTTTATGTATCTATCGTATGGCATTCTAATCTTAATTGGATTTACTCACTTTAATGCGAGGTTTTTACTGAAGACGCAGGGGAAAAAAGCTATCACAGCTATGTTTAGCTTGAGTGATTCCTATCAACGACCACTCCAGTCGCAGTCTGCTGACGTCCAGCACATTCTATTAATAAAATTCTGTGAATAGTCTGAGAGCACATACTTTATAACCCGAACACAGAAAAAAGTAATCGTTTTGAACGATGCAAACCTCACACCGGTATTAAATAGAAGTCGGCTGCTCCGCGCATTAGCACAGTTTTGAAACATAAATAATTTATTTTTTCATATGTTAACGACGTACAAGACGAAGATATTTCGTAAGAAGCAGAACAAGAAAAACATAAATGTAGCGTCTGAAACTAACTACATTTGTTATAATGAATTAATAAATAAGATTCCGCTTTGAAGTTTATTCTACAGAAACGCAGAAAATATTCATAATGTCGATTTAACTAATGTACTCGAACATGACTCATCGTCAAACAAACACGAATCTGACAAGACTCCATTTCTTATTAAGTAATTTCGAAACACTGATTTGAACATCTCACATAGATAATTGTATACTGTCGTTTTGTTCCCAAAATATTAATTACACATCAAATAAAACCTGTTGTTGGTTGCTGTAGTCTTTACTAATACAGTCAGCTGCAAACAAACCACAAATCATTGATTTATTTAAAAAACGAACAGTGTTCCCTCCGTGTTAACTATCAGAAAAAATTTTCTCGGCGTAATTGCTTTTCAATTGAAACAAAGTTTCTCGTATTGTATGCATTCACAGAGCTGGTGAAAAATGCTGATTTATTTTGAAATCGTAACAATAATACTTACAACAGTAGGCAAAAAAATGGAAGTTAGGAGCTGAAACGATCTAGGGGAGTAACATATACATTTACTTAATTTTTGGTTCGCCTGTTTTTCATGCAGGAAGAGTACGTCATGATAGAAAATATAACAACACAATCTAAAAAAGTTCATACAGAAAAAGTAAGAGGCAACTAAAACTCTCTTGTATTGATGAAGTGTTTCATTAAACATATTAAAAAATCACCTTGTGTAAAATATTCTGCTTTCGACACAAAAATAGCACTTTACAATTTATGCGCCGCAAAAATATATTTCCATCAGTGAAAGAACTGTTTCTGTTAGAATAAGCAAAATCTCTTGTTAAAACACCACTCTTCTTCATTCACCCCAGCGATCTCATATTGCTACAAATATGCCACTTTCCATTTATTTTAAGAACAACAAAAATAATTGTGTTTATAAACAAACCAAGCAAGAAAAAGAACCGTTTTAGACAAGCCAGCAAAAGTCTCATTTCAATCTAACAGTTTCAACACTACAGTTCTGTTTCGCAGCGTCGACGCAGTACTATATCCGTGCTCATTTTCTCGGAATAAAGATATCGTTGAAACGGCGGCGGTCGAAGCGGCTTCGGCCGGGCCGAGCCGAGGAGACTATCGATTGTGAGTGACAGTCGCCGGGCGGGCGCAGCTGTTGGTGCTGCCCCCTCCACCCGGCCTCCCCTCCCTTCGCGCCCTCCCTCCCTCGCTCCCCCGCCACCGCCGGGCTAGCATCAGCTGAGTGTCAGCAGTTGGTTCGCCAGCCCCGTCCAGCGCACTAATATTCCGGTGAGTACGGCTCGCTCCTGCACTGACATGTCACCGCGGTCGATCCGCTAGCCTGCCGTCCTTTGTTCTACACCAGCGCTGTCCGCACAGTGGTAAAAAAAAATACTTCTGACGTCAGTTTTATCCGAAAAAGTAATCGATTGCGTACAGCGAGAACCTCGTCCGAGGTCGACTATATTTGACAGTAATCGTTATTACGCCCAGCCGTTCCGTTGCGCGCTAGTGGAAGAATCTGAGACTAGAATCGCTTTGTTTTTCTGCGCCTTATCTACCTGACGATTTGAAGGTTACCTCTCTACGGAACCCGCTTCTCAGAGCCAAGTCCTTTGTTACGGAACCAGCTGCGCGGAACGAAGTTGGGGCAAGCGGACGCTATGGCTGCGTTTTGTATGCCTACACCTCTCAACAGCGGTCAGGCATTTAAATCCCCCTTTTGAGGGCGTTCGTTCGCTGCGCGTTCATCCTTTGTTTGCTTCGAGCAAACAAAGAACAGCTGACCCCAGAGAGGCTGCAGGGTCCAACCAGCAGAGCCTACGCTTCGACAGCTGACGAAATGGTGACCGTCCTGTCGCTTTTGTTTTACAGTGGAAACAAATGACTCACTACGCTGTTTTTTGCTAGCGACATTTTGCAATCGGTTTTTGCCTGTGTCAGCTGACCGCAGCTGTAAGAGACACTAACGAAAAAAAGAAGATGTAAACGCTTCAGACATATCGAGTGAGAAAGTTTTTAGGAATGTCGACCATTTTGAAAATTGTCCATCTCTACCGTATGATAATTATGAAGTTTTGGACCATACATCAAATTACTAATTACAAGCGGACTCGGAGTGAAGGATAGCTTTACCCACATACAAGTTTCATACTAATTTCTTAAAATATGAATCGAAGTGAAACACTAAATAAAGTCTTTGCAACTATACATATATATTTGTATCACTCTTTTTCTTCACAATTTCTCACACAACACTAGACTTGGTTCCTGAGTAGCTTTTTAATAATGGAGTAATGTTGAAACTTTTTTCCTCACTCATCGAACTACCTACGTAGATGGCGTCAGTAAGTTTGTGAAAGGAAATGTCACACTCAGCTGTTCAAGGCTGCCTCTGCCTCGCGTATTTAAAATGCGCATTACGCAGCTCGTTAAAACGCTCAGGCAGGTGGAACTGCTAATCTGATCTCTCTTCGAATTATATTTCCTGAGGTGCTGATTTCTGTTGAAAACAACTCATTATGGAAGCATAAAAACTGATTCTGACAATTGTCCGTTGATAGCCTTACCATTCTCTCATAAGTAATGTAGCTTTCAGGTTTGAAAAATGTTTTGCGTACTGATTATCTCTTTCCCGTGGATTCTCATTATTTGTGTCCTTCATTACTGCAGTTTGCTTTGTTGTTCCAACATATTTACGATTGCTGCTATTTTATATTTTTCCTTCACTTTAGCCATCATTCATGTTCTGTGTAATTCCTTTTTGGGTAGTCTTACTTATTTTCGCACACAGTGCTCTTAACATACTGTTTAGTTTTGTTCCTGGCGCTGTTTGAAATAGCGCGGGTCTTATTGGCAGGGTCCCAATTTTGGCCTTGAACTTGCGTAAGCCACTGTATGTGTATATAGAGCGAAACCTGCTCTTGGCTCATCCCCAGGTCAGTAGGCATTTCAAGCTACGGGGGCGGCTGTTGCTTTCCATTCTTCTGAATCATTATTTGTGAGACGTAAGAAAGAAATATCTCTACATGAAATGAACGTTAATCTAATTTTATACCAGTGCATTTGTTAATTTAATCGTAGAGACTTCACTTAATCGGTTTGCTCCTCGTCTAATTTATTCTTCAAAATGTTTGTCTACTTCAAGCACATGTCACTGATTAAGAAAGAGTTATGTTTTACTAACATCGAAAACAGTCATGAGCTATGTTAATCTTCCAACGTAGATAATATTTATATTTGTACATAGTTGCAGCCATCAAGCAGTTATTAACGGGGCAATAAATAGCATTCCTTTAATTAGAAACAGCAACGCATTTGAGTATATTACTGCTAAATTGACTTAACACACTATCAGCGGATTTATTGAACAATAATCTAAACTTACCAAACCCTAATCAGTTCACCTTAGGCTACATTACAGACTATAAAATTAAAGCAAAAGTGTTCATTATTGAGTGGCGTTACCGACCGGTAATCACTTAATAGTAGTTCGACTTCGTAAGTGACAGACTTTCAAATCGCCGCGCAGTCCGCTTCTATCGAGAGAACTTGATCTAATTCGGTAATTCTTCCGTTTAAAAAGGACCTACAGCCTTACATGCTGTCCGAAACAAAGAATCCTTCTAGTGTACCTCATACAGAAATCAAGATTTAAAGAACAGATCTTATCGGAAATCAGGATTTCGTTCGCAACTTATACACATCATTAATGAGTCAACAAAATGCTCAAGTAGTTTCTTTAAAACGTATCATACACCGATAAACAGCTTAACGGTAGTTACACAAAGCATATATCAAATCTGACGACGCGTCTAAAAACTTATTTTTGGTATGACTGCTACACTTATCTCCACTATCGAACAATCTGTCATAAAAAGACTATACCCTGTTTGCACTAAATATGGATTTTATTTATGGACGCTTTTCAGTCGTTGAATATTTACTCTACATACAGCAAAAATACTGTATTTGCAAATATTTTCAGAACGTCGTATGATAATTGTTCGTCTGTTGAGGTATTTTAACATCAATTTCGTAAGTTAAATTTGCTGTTCTACTGATATAAATTACTGATATTCACAGCAAAATTTTTTAAAATTATTTCACAATGCGATTTCAAAAAACTAATTGTAAATGAAACGTGACCCTAACAATGCTAAATAATTTCCACGTCGTCTGGTAAAACTCAGAAGCACAAAAACGAACCTATTTATTACTCTGCTGTCCACATTAATTCTTGCTTATTTCATAAGATGAAAATATTTAGGCATAACCATGATCACACGAGGGTGACAAAGCGAAATGTAACTTTTATAGTTTGTAAGAAAAATACGGTTTTTTCATTGTCCGTTTTTCATATGTTAACTGTTTTATTAGGAGTTACCATTAAACTAGGAGCCTTAATAGTCAGTTCCAAAACAAATATGTCCTTAATATGTTCGCGTAGTTGAATTATTAGTATCAGATTTGTCGTGTTGGCGAATGAATTACTTCATGTTACCGCGCATTTATCAGTCTTACCAACTTCGACATGTATCTTACTGCTTGCTAAATTCAAATAATAATTTTCATTTGCGCGAGCGTCGTACATATCCAAAGGTGGTAGTTACTGCCTTGTAAATCTTTTTGCGGCTACTTAGAGCCTGTAAACTGTCAAATACCTTTTTAAGTTGATGCTTCCCTGTCAGTCTGCAACCATTTCACTGCTCTGTTACGTAACGAACAGCTGACGGACTATAACTCTAATTTGTTGAATTCCTCTTAAATCAGACTAGCTTATTAGATTTACGTTTTTACTACCCTCCGTAGGGATTTTTAATTTCCTGCCGAGCTTTCAAAAAAAAAAAAAGCGTTGTATGAAATTACATATGAGCCGGCTCTGTTTTATTAAGATTTTTAATGCTGTTAAAAATCTGACACTGACGGATAAAAGGCCAGAGCCAGACTGTGCAGAAATCATGTCGAAAATATTTAATACGTTTTCAAGGAACTTAAAAACTGAAGATCCACTGAAACACCGAAACTGGAATTTTGCAGGAACAGAATGCTTTCTCTGTAGTCTGTACTACGAAAGCTGCTGGAACGTGAAGGGTTGGGATTTGCTACCCATAGCGGTCCTTCCTATTTATTGACTCATAATAGCAGGTAGCAACCTGTCTACCCAACGCCTTGCAGGTTCAGCAACGGACAAAAGACACCTGACCCCTCTCTACAGCAGGTAGCTAGCCCCTACATCCCTACTGGCCCTTACGACATTTCGCTTCTTATAATACTGCTTGTGTCTATGCATTTCTACCGTTTTACTATTAAGAAGTGACAAAAGGAGAAATGTTTGTGTTTGAGGATAGCGGAGAAGCATACTGGAAACATACTAAGGTTGACGTGATATTAATACATTTCTCGCAATAATGAGCAGACTGGCAGCTCAGTGGTTAAAGGCGTCTTACTGCTCAGGTGTCAGCTTTGAATCCCTATATCGGCGGGGATTTTCAAACTGGCCCATAACCAGACCTTGACATCTGGCTTAGCTTTCTGTGTAATGTGAAGCACACCAGAACCCTTGCGTTTTCGGATTAATTTTTTTTTTTAATCTGCTTAACGTCTCTCTAAAAGCGAGGTCTTTAGAGACGGGAAAGGATGGGGGGCAAGGAATGGGAAGGAATTCGGCCATGGCCTTTTGAAGGAAGCATCCCGGCATTTGCCTGGAGTGATTTGGGAAACCATGGAAAACCCAAATCTGGATGCCCGGACGGGGATTCGAACCACCGTCCTCCCGAATGTGATGCCAGAACGCTAGCCGTTACACCACCACGCTCGGTTTGTTCGGATTAAACGTTAAACCGTAGGGCCCCAATATCTTACAGGATTACCGGGTTTAGGCTAAGTCGGCTACAATAGAGGCAGAATGCGAAGCCAATGAAAACTCTGTCACCAGGTCATTATGACCACACGAGCCATCGTAATAATTAACGCGAAACTATCTGATTAAAATACGCATTAAACAGAGTTTCTACATTTAACGTCGAACGCAAGATGTTAACAACGCGTTATTTCAGGTTGGAGGATGAGGCTACTTTCGAGTGTCATTAATCATGAATTTGTTAAATCAAAGTACATGGCTTAAATGAAGATTACTAGACGATTTTTTGTTTGTTTACTAGATCACTCCAGTCTTTGTTTTAGTTTGTAACTAGCTGACGCGTTATCGAAACGGAGCGTGTTGGGTGAGCGGTAACGTTCACAGCGGCATAAACTTCAGAACTGTATATGGTGACTGTTGAGGCCGTTGCCAAGCCGGAATTTGTATATGTTAATCAGTATCCGCCAGTAACTGCATTTAATTGATTTAAGGCTGTTTCAACGTGTTGTAAAGTATAAGAATAACGAAATAAAGTGGATACGACGAAGTATTGTTTACTAACTATTTTTCCTTTCCTTTGAGATAACATCGTAATTAACTGTTTGAAGAAATGAGCTGCAGTTTAATTGTGCTCATGACGGGATGGGCCATTGTTTACTCGTCCATAGCAATATGTTACGTCTATAGAGATTAAATGGTGAAAATACGTTACTTCGTGGTGATTCTTCATGAGCCTATATATTAATCAACTAGCACAGTTAGATAACCACTACAGTGAAAGCAGCTTATAGCATCCAGATTTCGGTTTTCCCGAAATCACTCCAGGTGAATGAGGGGATGGTTCCTTCAAAAAGGCGATGGCCGAATTCCTTTCATTTCCTTGTCCCGCCCCCCTCCCCCTTTTCTCTTCCCAGTCCGTTCGCACCTCTAATGACCTCGACATCGACGAGTCGTAAAGTAATTAGTAAAAAAGCAATATGAAATGTTTGCGTGGCCACAACAACGCCGTGAGCAACACGCTAAATTCCTTTGTTATGACAACCAAGACCGCCACCCGAGCTATGGCCTAACGTCATTAGTCATTACTATAACGGCGATAACAAATTTAAGTCCTAGCTACATCTGCGGTTAATGTCAAATAAGGCGATGATTATTGGAAATTAGTTGTTAGTATGCCCCTGTTTTAGGAAGAAGAAACAGATTTAACAGATAATAATGCAAGAACTCTAGTTCGTTAAAGATTCCTTCATGCTGGGGCCACACTAACGTCTGATCCAATAACTATCGTGCTATTTGACATTACACGCAGGTGTATCCGGGACTTAGAGCACTAATTTATCATCGCCGTTGGTAATGACGTTAGGCGATAACTCGAGTGATAATCTCGGTCGTCACATCAAAGAGATTTAGCGTCTTGTCACAGTATCAGTGTGTTTTTAAATGAAATAGCACGCGGCGTGAAAAAGAAAAGACTTAGTTGCCAGTGCAACACATTCTTCACTGTAGTTTTCTTCTATCGATACTGGAACAGTCGAAGTTGTCAACCTTGGTGATACAACACCTCGTATACGGCAGCACAGCTGGCAGCAGAAATAAAAATTGCTGTATCATTAAATAAGCAGCGATCAGATTTATAATATGTTACAATAGCCATTCGCCGTCTCTTGTCCATTTCACCCAAAATATCTTGCATATAGCCTGTTAACTGAGATTCACATGAATATCCTTGCCCAAAACCATGTTGTCAATTTGAAAAATAAGCTTCTTTCCTAACAGACATTCCTGATGTGGTTGCAAGTCAATCTCTCCAGTAATTTCCCTGCCACTGATGTCAAACTGATCGGTCTGTATTTTTCGAACCTGTTTGTCGCCCATCCTTTATGTACCGGTACTCCTATCGCACTTTCCCAGTCCTCTGGTAAGCAGCAAGTATCCAGAGGCAATCTAAATATTATTTCAAGATAAGGTACTGTACAATGTTTGGGTGGTCTGCATCTGTTCGTAAGGGCTCGTTATAGGGGGGGGGGGGGGGGGGGAGGAGGGAAGAGGTTGGCTGGAAAGCTACACTGGGCTACATCGGGGGAGGGGGGGGGGCGGGGGTTCCGAGCCAGGCCACGTAGTTTTTCTTTTATATTATTTTTCACAGTTAAAATGAGATATAGAACACACAGAAGAATGTAAATATTTATTTCCATCATTTAATTATCCCCGTATGTAATTTACGATAGTCTGACAAGAGAATACAGTGCAAAATGTCTTCTGGAATCAATATCGAAAAAAAGCTACGTGCTATGTGGGGGGGGGGGGGGGGGGGGGCTTAGAGACAAAAGCCACGTCGGGCTACGTGGGAGGGAAGGGGGCTTCGTAGGAGGCCAAAATGGAGCTACGTGGTTTATGGACGATCCCTAACAACTGAGCTGCAAGGCAATCTTTTAAAATTAAGATATTCACTCCCATTTATTGGCCAGACTGAATGTTGCTCTAGGAGAATTTGTACATTAACTTGTGGCATACAGCGTACCAGGTCCTACCAGCGCTGTGCTGTCTCAGTTCATTGAAGCACTTAGGAACTCAGCAGGTCCCGGGTTCAAATTCCGATCTCACCTGGAATTTTCACTGGCCTTCAAGTTGACCTTCACCTCTGGCAAAGCTTTACTTGTTCGTATGAAGTACGTACGATTCAGATTCGGATTTCAAGTTAAATTATAGGTTCCTTTAGCCAACAGACTAACTGTTTTTAGCTACCGTGGCAATGATGTCTTAAACACGAAGGCAGAAATTTATACGAACGTATTTCATCTATAATTACTTTTTAATCTAGGTAGGACTGCGATTTCCGTGTACAAGTTAACGTGTATAATAATTGTGGAAGGAAACAAATAACATATGTATTACATGTGGTAATACTATACTAAAAAGAATTCAAAACAGGAAATTAGCCCATAAGCGAACATATTGTCAGTTTTCTCTTGACCTGTTGTGGGTTAAGACCATTTTGTAACAGCTGTTAAAATAAACTTCAGATCGTTTTGTGTTCGTTATCTCGTGTGGTTTATGATAGCTGCCTCAAACAAAATGTTTGTTTATCCTGGTTCGTATTTTATCTCACATTGTTGTTGTGCACACTGAAAAGTACGATCAAATATCTCTTCCCCTCGAAAGAAACATCGGTTTGACTCTTTGGACTGATAGCTAATGGAAAATGAATTTAAATTTATTAATTCTGCAATGAATCACTTGGTCCTTATTTCTGAATCAAAACACTTACCACGCAATTAGAGGGGTAAAAGAAGAAAAAACACAAGGCAAGACTAAAAATAAGTACTTTCAGACATCATTTTGTATTAAAGATAAACTTCGTCCTGGCACGACAATTTTCTATTTATCTAAAAGGTTGCAACATTTGAAGGGTACGTTTAAAGAACGATTAATTGACATAGCTTTTCTTCGTATAATTTATTAATGTAAAGGAAAAGTCAGTCAGTGTCATTAATGAGGGGAGCAACTGGTCGTAGATTATCGGTAAAAACGTACTGTTTTCCATCCGTGACTACAACAGAATGAGCTCCAGTACACAGTACAGGGTGTCCACCATGAACCTGACGCATTTGAAATTGCTGTATATTTCATACTGCTTAGGGTAAAAAGAAAATAATGCATGTAAGGTCAAGAGTAACTCGCCAAGTTTTATTAAAAGAAATCGATACACCATTACATGAGATCCCCTCGTTGCACGAAGAACATCTAGCCTGAATTCAAGTTCCTGCCAGGTTTTCTGTAGCATCTCGGGCGTAACGAAAATGACAGCATCTCGTATGCGGCCGCGAAGCTCTTGATCACGAATTTTGCGGACTGTATACACTTTGTCCTTCACATAAGAAGAAGTCTAGAGGGGTAATATCCAGTGACCGAGGCGGCCAACTTGTCGGTCCACCACGCCCAATCCAGCAACCGAGAAATTGGATGTCGAGAAATTCTCGAACGATCAGGCTCCAATGCGGAGGGAAACCGTCCTGTTGAAAGATGACGTTCGGCTGCAAATGTATTAACTGAGGTACGACAAATTGTTCCAAAATGTCGATGCACATACTGCCCGTAACTGCTTTTCTACAAAGAAAAAGGGGCCGATGGTCGAATTGTGCATCAATCCGCACGACACATTTAATTTCGCGCAGTCACGAATGTGTTGCACAATGCAGTGTGGGTTTTGTGGTCCCCAAATACGTGCATTGTGTGTGTTGACTTTGCCCGATAAATGAAATGTGGCCGCATCAGAGAAAGCAATGAGAGTTAAAAATGTCGGGTCTGTATCAATGTGATGTAACATGTCGATGGTAAATCACCATCATCTATTTTCAGTTCATGAAGCAACTGCAATTTGTATGCATGAAACCGAAGAGAGTGAAGCACTACCTTATGTACAGTGGACATTGGCATCTGCAGTTCTCGCTTGTCGAATGGACTTGCGTGGACTTTGTTCAAACGCCTGTTTCACTGCTGCTACATGTTTTCTGAAACGTGCTCATTACCGGCACCATGCAATTTCTTCACACTTCCCGTTGCCAAAAAGCACTGTTTCCATTTCTTAATTGTGTTCCGTGATGGTGGGTCCTTCTTGAACACGCGGCGAAAGTTGAGTTGCACTTGAATCACCGAATTTGTTTCGGCGTACCACCAAATAACTTGTGCTCGCTCTTGCGGTGACACCATTATCAGTTAAGCTACTACAGCGCCACCTACAAAATCTTGCGCGGGTTTTCAAAAATAGTAAACAGAACTTCCACAGTTTCTCTGTATATTGCAATGCATGTTATAAACTTACTTCCATTCGTTGATTTTTGGTAGCCAAATGACAGGTGTCAGGTTCATGGTGGACATCCTGTATTTATCCGTTATTGAAGAAGCTGCAAAAGAATTAATATATCAGAAACATTACCCCTGAGTGCGGTCTGTAGCATACTGCTAAATTACCTCCAAATCGGAAGACACAGAAATTCTACTTTTTGCGTGCTCATTTTTCCGTTCGTCAATGTCTGAAAGGTAGCAGAAGTATTTTCTGCAGTGAAACGAGCATCTAATAGGCTGCAAAAACAAAGAGTATAAAATAAAGTACTGCGGGCAGCCAGGACCGCAAAAAAGAAATAAGATTTGACTAAACGACCTTCAGGGCAGTGGCCGCAAGCCTTTATGCAGGGGCGGACAAGGCCAAGCCACACGGTTGAACATTTCATGTAGCATCTCAGCTATCGCTGATTCGCATGGATCTCAGATCACAGGGCGATGACATCACGTGTAAAGGAAGCCTTTCTAGAGCTAGGGAGGCGCGATTCGATTAAGATAATGGGACCAAGTAGCCTCAAACTCAAGTTTCTCCCGACACAGCGTTAACTTGCAGATTACGTACCTTTCGGTGTGTCTTAAATGCCTGCAACTACCGCAGCTCGTGGAAATATGATCATAAATTACGGTTATTTTAATACATCAAGAAAGATGATTGCCACCTATCTAGTGATATACAAACGATTTTAGTTTTCTTTTAGTGGCATTTTGTAATAACTCTTTCGTATAAGAATTGTTCGAATATGGATTATAATCTTTATTTAGCGCCTAATAAAGAATGGTTGAAGTTGATAACACTGTCTGGTGTATGTGATTAAGCACTATTCACCCATGTTTATTGCATTTCTTTATTGATCCATTAAATCGTTTTGTAGTGTTTTTACTTTATACCGGACAAGTAAAAGCAATAAGATGTTGAGGAACAATTGCGAGTTTGTGTAAATCATGTAATATTCCAGCATAAAAGGTATAGACTGAAAAATATAAGTTACGAAATAATCCACAGAAAGGAAAAAAGCAACAACAAAGGATTATATAAACAAATTACTGTAAATAGTTAAAGTACTGAAAAGTAAAATTAATCAACATATTCAACTAATTAGATAAATCGTTTTTTGCTTAGAGCTTTACAGTTTACACCTCGTCGACGTTGAGGTCACTGGAGGCGGGAGAGGTCGAGGAGCAAGTATCTCCATGGAATTCTTCCATAACGTTTTGTAGGAACCACCCCAGCATTCTCGTTGAGTGATATCTGATGGTCAGTCGGAGGTTTGAAGCCGCGTTCGCGTTAACGCTAATCCACTGGGTGCGGTCTAAACAAAACATAAATATAGGAGACATGATTTATTTTGTAGAACAACATAGGCACACGTAACTATTGTAAGCAGTAGTGCAGCAGCAATTAAGTTAACCTTTATTTTCGTTGTCGAAATAACTACTGAGCGCGGTGACAATATGTACAATATGTGGTGGTGTACGAGGGTGACCCAGAAACTAATGCGCCACATTTTTGATAATGATGTTTCTTCTATACTCCCTATTTTTCCAAGTACTTTCTTTTTTTAACTGCTTAACGTCTCTCAACAGCGAGGTCTTTACAGACGGGAAAGGATGGTGCCACGGAATGGGAAGGAATTCGGCCATGGCCTTTTGAAGGAAACATCCCGGCATTTGCCTGGAGTGATTTGGGAAACCATGGAAAACCCAAATCTAGATGCCCGGACGGGGATTCGAACCGCCGTCCTCCCGAATGCGAGGCCAGAACGCTAATTTTCCAAGTAATCTCCTTCCCGTTCTGTAGCCTTCCTCCAGCGAAACACAAGAGCGTGTATGCCCTGGTGGTAGCACTCCTTGTTCTGTTCACGAAGCGATTTCTTCACTGTGCGAATCACTTCTTCGTCTTTCTCAAAATGTCTCCCACGAATGGAATTCTTCAATGGCCCAAACAAGTGAAGTCTGAGGGAGCGAGGTCAGGGCTAGGGGTAACATTGCCCAACCTTGTTTGGTTATGTGTTCTAACGACCTCAAACTTGTGTGAGGTCGTGTGTTATCATGTTGAAGCAAACAATCAGCTGTTATTGTTATGGCGTCCAAGTCGCTGGAAGCGCTTGTTGAGTTTGGTTAATGTGTTCACATATACTTTGGTCCTCCCAAATGAGCACATCAGCACGCTGCATCTTGTCAGGTGATACAGCCGTGGGTGGCCTTCCCGACCGATCTAAATATTGGACCTCAGCAGAAGAGCTTTCAGATGGCCTCACCCTCTGTGCCCAGTGATAAACCGTTCTTCTGTCGATTACTGATGCTCCATAAACTGCACTTCAACGTTTGTGAATGTTCCCAATCGTTTCTTGCTCCGCAGTGAGAAATTCAATGACACACAGCTTATAACGTACACTCACAGATGCCATGTTGAACCATTGCTGCAAGTTCGCTATCTGTCGGAAGGAACGGAAACTTTGCGCACGCACCGTGAGAACTTCAAAGAATTCATATCTAAAGTTTCGCATTCGTACCATGTGGTGCATTAGTTTTTGGGCTACCCTCGTAGTATGGGACCCACATTTTAGGAATCAAATACAGGAGTTGGAGGGGATGCAAAGAAGGGCTGCTAGATTTGTCTCTGGAAATTAGGCGGGTACAGGAAAGGGGGAAACATGGGTATGTAGGGAAATTGCCACAAGAGCGTGCGCTTCATCGCAATTAAATTAAATCAATATGCACTCTTTTTCAGTCGCTTTGGCAACATTTGTCTGAATTCTTCGCCTGAAAGCTTCGCGCGAGGGTGTTTAATTAGGGTTATCAGTAACTTACTGAATGCCTTCTCTTTGTTCCGTTACACAACCTGTTAAATCGAATTTTCTCTTAAGTAATTATTATCAATTTTTTCAAGTTTGTTCATTATTTTTGAGGATGTATTTGTTCTCCTTCTCGCATTGAAGTTCTGTGAGTACTGTTCTTTCATTTCGCCAGCCGCTGTGCATCTCGACTTGTCCTTGAAAGTGCACGGCCCTCAGTATTGCATAAATCGACTCCTACAGATGTCAGCGGTAGACATTCTAAGCATTAATAAGAGAAAACGGACCTTGAATGTGTTTTAGACCATTCGATTTCTTTTAGCACTTACGTCAGTCGAACATTATTGCCCAGTTTCTGAATTGCCAATATTTTCGGCCTTCAGATCAAGAAAATGTATGCTTGGGCTTGAATATGATGTTATGTAGAACGTATGAAACATTTCGCCTTTCTGTTCCGTGGTCAACGTGCATATTACAAGATATGACTTCACACCATTAATTAACGTCCAAATTGCCCTATGTAAAATCCATCTCAGCTCTACTATTAATCGCTTTACTTTTGTCACACCATTCCTTTTTCAAAACGAATAAAGATGTTGTATCATGCTTCTAGCAGCAAATATAATTTCCGTTTTTTTATGTATTTTTTAATTTGCAACACGTTATGCAAGATTCTTGCTCATGGCATGGACAATATCTACTGGAGAGAAAGCTTCAATGTTCTGTTTATGGTTACTATTAATCCTATGTTCTTCTATCTCATACACTCCCGGATGCAGTCAATAATAACGCATACTCTGCCACCATCAAATTACGTTGCAGAGTTTTTGTAAATAATTATTATGTGTTACTGTTGTAGATTTTCCGGGTGACTGATATTAGAATAACGCCGAGACCTTGTCAGATTTCTAGAAAACTGAAAAATGGTTCTAAGTTGACATTATTCACATTAATCCCATAAGGGAGCGTCCATAAATTACGTAATCCCATTTTGGCCTCTTCTGAACTCCCCCCTCTACCCCCCCCCCCCCCCCACGTACCTGACATAGCGTTTGCCTCAACCCTCACCCCCACCCCCTACTCCCCCACCCCTGGCGTGGCACGTAGCTTTTTCCCTATTTGTTCCAGAAGATATTTTGCTCTGTTTTCTCTTGTCAGACTATTGTAATTTACATACGGGTATAATCAAATGACGGAAATAAATATTCACAGGCTGCTGTGTGTTCTGTACCTTATTATTTTAACTGTGACAAATAATGTGACTGAAAAGTTATGTGCTTGGCTCCGAACACCCCCCCCTCCCCCAATGTAGCCCAGTGTAGCATTCTATCTATCAAATCCCTCCGCCCCCATAGACCGAGCCACGTAGTTCATGGACGCTCCCTAATACTCGCGTAGCACTGTTTGGGTTCTGTTATTTATTGGCTGACATTTGTAATATCAAACAGTTTCCAAAAACTGATAGCTATCAACGATAGGCTTGCTCGCTGGTCTTTGTTTTAAAATCAAAGTGTTCAAATAAAACTATCCATCACCACGAATATAACAGAGAGAAAATTGCATGATTCAAAATTGAACTAATGCAACCAAGACTGCCTAGAACGAGGGCGACGTACCATGCATGCTCCCAAATTCGATTTACAGTTCGCACTTTTATTTATATCGAATGCTTTGAACCCCACTCCCACAGCAGACTGCGATTCTTTCCCCATGGACTGCGAGACCAGAGATACATAAGATTTCGCTTCAAAGATTTTTGTTTAATATCAGAGTATCTTTGCATGCAATAAGTAAAAGAAAAGAGATCTGCATTTTCTTGTTTCTCTTTCATCCAGAAACTAGCGAATAAGATTATAGCTACTGTAATAACAGACCATATATACATTTTGAAAAATTTAAACTTTATCCCAAAAACTTTCATAAAAATTTCTTAAAGTACTTTCGAAATAAAATCTATGCAATGTCTTACACGTTGTCTTACTAAACAGATAATATATTAGAATGTAAGACTTGCGATAAAATACAACACGTAAGATGTGTGAACCGTAGTTGTTTTTTAAGCGTGTTGCACGCGTGCGAACGGGCGTTATCGACTGGTCCCTGCCTACACCACTTCCGCGTGGCTCCCCTCCGCCGGAAGCCCTCCTACCTAGCCAACACGCTCACAAGCCTCCAGCCAATGTTTTAAAGCACATGTAATACATTCGAGCTGCGGGGGCCAGTATCTGCTGGCACCGCGGCGATAGGCGTGGGGAAGCATTTGACCTCTGGAGGACGGTTGGAAACATGTCCAAAGTAGGATACGGTGAATTAGTGCCTTGATGAGTTGGCCTGACATCTCTGCCTTCCACGCGTGCAAAAATTGAGACTTCACTGTTGAACGATGTGTGCAAATCTCAAGCAAGCTATGAGTGATTCGGCTAGTGCGTGCTAATTGAAATAGATCAGGTGCAAACATTTATCGATTACGGCTGCTTTGTAACACCATGAATCTATTTCAAGATATTTGTTATCTTTTGAAAGAGAACCAAACCACAAGGTTTTTTTTTTAATAGATAATGATTTTTCCGAGAATTAATACTAAAAAAAAGATTACTCCGGTTTAATGGCATGATTTTAATTTAAACTTACCTTTGATTTTCAAATCCGTCAGCAGACCAACAAATATCGTTTTCAGTTATTGGAAATTTTATAGTTTCGTTACTAAAAGTTTACTGGATAAATGGAAGTGATTTTTATTTATATATTAACAGTGCTTGGTGGGTGAGCGGTAAGATTAAAGACTGGTAGTCTAACATTCTGTTTTCCAGAATAACTCCTGGCAAATGCTGGGATAGTTCTCTTATGGAGGAAATGGCGTGTCTTTGTTCTTAGTCCCCTTCCTGCTCTAATAAACTAGTTGCTAGTTTGCCGTAAAGTCCTAACTTTTTTTTAACAAAAAAAGAACAAAGACAATACAGAAATATAGGTGCTGGCAAAGAGAGTCTGAAATAGGGACATTAATAACTTTTCGTTTGGAATGGTCTCAGCGGAAATTCTATGAAACTTTATTTTAGAAATGTTAATAATAAATATTAAACTTGACGGTGCAACTAACCAAAGGCTAAAACCACAACAGTGGTTACAGATTTCGACATACTGGTTACACAATGTGGAGTGAAGAGTAAATAAGTTCCCTTTAAACTTGGGACAGGCACCGATTTTATCGGGAAGACACACCGGTCAACCGCTGTATTTACCTTCACTTAACAACTAGACGCCTGATGTTCCGTAGCAACAGAACGGTTTTCGTCTTTTGTCAGGCAATGCTGATTGCGTACCACCCAAGGCCAGTCAAACCCATGAGCACTTAGAAAAGGACCACCAAGCATTTCTTGACAGACATTTAAACTACTTTTTTTTAATGGCATTCGGCAACTAAGGCCATACAGCCAGCTCAATTTGAATATCATATATCTTCCAGTAAGTCAGTATATCCAGTATATATTGTAACTTCTAAGCATGGATACCACAGGACGGACACGATATTCACACACACAACACTTAAACACCCATGCCCTCGGCCGTACTCGAACCGGCGACCTTCAGCACGCGCGGCCAGTACCCTAGCCCCTATGCTATCGAGGCCGGCATTTGAACTACAGTACTTAACTACTGTTCATCGGAAAATGTGAAATTGTCACTGGAAAGAATAATAATTTGTTTCTGTCCGTGTTACCGCGTTTGGTGGGTGAGCGGGTAATTCTTGCACCCGATATTTGGGAGGTGAGTTCACCCAGCCAATTTTCTGTTTTGCATAGTTTGGGGGAAATTACCCCATTCGAATGCTGGGGTTGTTCTTGAGAAAGGCCATAGCTGAATTCCTTCCCGTTGCTTGCCCATTCCTCTTCCAAATCTAAAGCGTTAAAGAAACTATATATGCCTGATCAGCCTGAACTAATGTACTTGACAGAAATACCAAAACCGCGCGTTATGATTTGTTGCATACTAGATTAGCGGCACAGACAGAAATATTTCTTGTAGCAGATAGAACTCTTGGCAAGCTGAATTCTCGTCGGTATGTGTGACAGAGATTGCAACACATAGGTGCTCTGCCAATACCACCAGCTTCTACCGTGTGATATAATGTGCTATATTTAAAGTCAAGGCCAGTTGGCTCCGTGCTGTACATTGGGGCCATCATCCTCTTGGGTTGCGTATGTTTATTTGTTGTGGTCACAAGGGTTCAGTACTGAGATTCAGGGCTCGTGGGATGGAGTTAAGTGAAACTGAGTAACCACCTATCTATTAAGTGCCTTTTTTTCTACTCCCATGTCTTTCGTTCCGATTCATCTATCCACTCATTTTATCTTTTACAGAGTGTAGTAAAAGTAAATTCTTATGGTCTTGCATTTCGATTTTCAGCTCCGTCCGTCTCTGTCTTAGCCGGACCTACAGTTTAACATGATATCCGAACCACGGGCCCTCCTGGCATACTCATAATATCATAACAAAGCTAAAAAAAAATCCTGCCCTACCCGGATTAGAACCCGGGACTTTGAGTTTTATAGTCGAGTGCGTTAAGCATTTTTTCCCCCTATTGTATAATTTTAAAAAAAAGTTACATAAGTGATTTCAATAGTAATATATCTAAATTAAATTATGAAACTGGTTTTTTCTCTCTCTCTCTCTCTCTCTCTCTCTCTCTCTTACTGTTGGCTAAGATTCTTTCTTTCTGCTCGGTTCTTGTCTTGCCTGCCAGATGGAGCGCGCATCTGCCGTATGCATCGTGCATTATTTGGCGCCATTCGGCCTCAACGCAGTCACACTATTCCACTGTTGTTCTTACTGTAGTTTACATGGCGTAATGGTTTGTAATTAACTTAGCATAATTTTTCAGTATAAATATCGACATCGACATACCGCTCACGGACCTTGGTGAATGCAGCAATTGTTACTTGGATAGTTCGATCCCTATTGAAACACAAATGCTACACCGATTTTCATTAAACGAATATAAGCTTCTTTTTTTTTCAATCGCCTGTGCTGCAAAGAGAACATGGTGAATTCAGGTAATTAATGCTTAATATAAAGTTGAGGTACCACAAAAATAATTTTTGAAACTGAACTAGATGAAGTAAAACCGCAATAAATATGCTGTGCACGAAGGTCGTTTAAAGTTAAAATCATAGTATTGGATGTGAACTTCGGACGCCAGTTATTAAACACAGACTAGCCTGCATTAAGAATGAATCACAACTTAAACTTTTTTAGTTGTTCTTTATTTTCTTTCACCTTTCTGTTTCTGGCCGTTTAATCAGAAGGTTAGCTGATACGTAACATTGTTGATTCGACTTCAGGCGTTGAGCTGACAATGTGATCACAGTGTAGCGTCAGCTTACACTGCTGAGAGCCTCTTTCTTTATAAACCTATCAGTGGCCTTCATACTGCTTCACATTACATCGTTGGATTCTCATGCCCCCAATCCTACTATCGATTTATCACACCTCTGGATGGAAACATTAATGGTGACAGATGTGAAGGTTTAAAAGCGAATTACGAAACTGCCTCCCGTCAGAATAGTTTTGTTTATACAAATTTGTTTTTCGTCGTCCTCGACCTGAATGTTCCTCGCACCAAGGTTCCAAACAGACAAAATTTAGTGCCTGAGACCAATGACTCTCTTAACCTTGACCGCTTTACGAGAACTTGCGATCTATCATCAAGTTGGTTGCTCAAGTTTCTTTGCTTATTGTAACAATAACACACAAACATTGCCTTCAGTGTAATGTTACTGTTCCATTAAAAGTTTTAATTACTTCGCTAGCGTATTAAGGACTATAGCAAACTATTCTCTCCAAATTCACGGAGCGTAGTGGATGGACGATTAACGCCCAGCATTCGGAAAGACGTGGGTTCCATTCCCAAACCGGTTATCCAAATTCGGTAATTCAAGGCTTCACGTAGTTACTTAAAGTAAGTACGAGCATGGTTTATTCAGAATGGGATAGCCGAATTTCTTCCTGTTCTTTGATTTGAGCGTTATTGGAATAATCAAGTAGGGCTTGCAGTTAGTATTTCTTTAACTGTATAAATAAGCAGATAAGTTTGCTTATACAATAGATAAATTGATTCTTCAGCGTGTAAACAATTCACTTCACGTCAGCTGTTTTCATGTTCCAGGAAGCTAATTATTCCCTGAAACAAAGTACTTGAAATTCTATAGAATGATGATAAAACACACAAACGTACCGACTCAATCATGCCAAATGGAAAAGATTTAAAAAAAAAAACTTGTAATAGAAACCTCTTTAGTATTCAATAGGTTTGATGTTTCTGATTCGTAAGCACTAAACTGAAACATTGGTTTTCGTGTGTTCTTCGTTTTCAGTCTGGTGATATTTTTCTAAAAATATATCATTTGTTCTCAGCGACCGAATGTGGTGGGTGAGCTGTAGCGCTCTGGCCTCGTTTTCGGTAGGACACGGGTTCGAAATCCCTGTCCGGTCATCTAGATTTGGATGTTCCATGCTTTCCCTCACTTAAGGCGGACCGAGTATGCTGGTGTAACGGCTAGCGTTCTGGCCTCGCATTCGGGAGGACGGCGGCTCGAATCCCCGCCTGGGCATCCAGATTTGGGTTTTCTATGGTTTCCCAAATCACTCCAGGCAAATGCCGGGATGCTTCCTTCAAAAGGCCATGGCCGAATTCCTTCCCATTCCTTGCCCCCCAGAACGCTATCCGTTACACCACCACGCTCGGTTTGACATAATTGGTTTCACACCTCGGATGTAACTTTATTCCCTAAGAACATAACTTTTTACTTCTCAAATTCGTTCCCTCCAGTTCGTATTTGGTATGTTGGTATTGTTGTCACTCCATTTGTTTTGTTTTCGTTACTGTCTAGCGCAGATCCCACTTTAAATATTTTCGGCCGGTATTTCTTTTAAACCAGGAATATACAGGTCTAGCTTAGTTATTGCCTTACACGCACATTAGCGCTCACTTATCAAGTTCGATTCTATTCTGATAAATCAGCACTTTTTATATAATCTTACTCCTACCTGCGAATAGGACATCATAAGAAAATGACAACGCACTGTTTTGTCACCGTCAGGAACTACTTCTTCCTAGTTTCTTGTGTTGGGAGCAATCCCATTCTCTTTTGTCATCCCTTCCACAAAGCTCATCGTCGTTTCTTTATTTCGACCCGATCGTTTTGTTGCCCGTAAGGGAGCGTCCATAAACTACGTGTCCCCATTTTGACCTCCTCCTGAACCCGCGCTCTCTCACCCACGTAGCCCAACGTGGTTTTTTCCTATACAGCCTGCCCACCCGCGTGGCTCATAGCTTTTTTGCCTGTTGATTCCAGAAAATATTTTGTACTCTTATCTCTTGTCTATCGTAAATTACATATGGAGATAATTAAATGACGGAAATAAATATGCACATGCTGTTGTGTGTTCTGTACCTTATTTTAACTGTGACAAATAATATGAATGAAAAGCTACGTGACTTGATTTCCTCCCCCCCCCCGGCCACATAGCCCAGCGTAGCTTTCTACCCAACCCCTCTCCCCCTCCTAGACCAAGCCACGTAGTTTATGAACGCTCTCTAAGTGCAGCTCAAAATTGTAACTATCAATGAAAAATCTAGCGAACGATTGAGAAAAGGTTTATATTTTTTATTGGCTTTATGTTTCTTGACCATACATCCAACCTATTACAGTATAAAGGAATTAAGAACACACCATTTAATCTAGTATTCACCAGAAGAAATAACGTTTCTCACGAGTAAGTTATGTTGCAGACGAAAATGATATATTGATAATAAAAGAAATGCATTTTCTTACACCGAGGGATTAAAATTGTAATGCCTCGAAATGGATATATATGAGGAATTTTTATTTACGAGGCAGCGGATAATCCTTCCATCTCTAAACCAATCCCTTGCTTCATTCGTATTATTTATACCAAGTCAACCGGAATCTTTTTCCACCACCCGGTATACGTATGTACTAATGCCACATTTCTTGGTTTACGTGCTAGTGATTCTCGGAGACAAATTTTGACCATTAAAAGTTATATGACACACAGACCAAGCGGAAGATCATATGAATTGAGATTTATCAAGCAATAATGATAGTGTGTAAACCACGCATAACTAAGTACAGTGTGTGGATGAAAGTAACTAATGCTGTTCTTACCATCGTATAGCTGGCAGGTAGTCATTTCATTACAATATTTCTCAGATGCATACCAAAAAGTGAAGATTTTTTTCTCTGTACTGTCATCCTAGCCATATGCGGGACATTATGGTTGCTATCAGAATGCTTGTATCATTAGTTAACGTATACGTGAAGTCGAGTAAAGTGCTGACTACAAAGATCGACGAAGGTGGGTTTGGAGCCCAAACGTTAACCACTGAGTTATCAGATCGCTAATGATTACAGATCACCTTTGATAAGAGCATCATTAATGACTGCTCTCATAGCTCGCAATTAATTACAGAATGCATCAGTTCCGCTGACAGATCAAAGAAGCGTTTTGTAGAATTACCACTGATATTGTGTGTCTCACGATCGCGTCAATTATTTATGAATTAAGGGGAATCTTTCCTAAGGGGATGTCGGGATTACATGCGAAGCAATATGTTCGTCAGATTCATGTTTCAACAATGTTCGATCTCACGCTGTTGTATTCATTGTCAGAGATACAAATCGCTGTGAAGCGGGCAACAAACATGGAGGAAGGAATAATATGGAGACGACGCAAGAGACCTTTGCCACGCATGGAAGTGAAGCAGGCCGGCGGAGGAGTGGGGGGGCATGGCCGGAGTGGTGGGGACTTGACCGCTTCCCAACAAACACGGGGAGTATGGTTAAACACCTCAAGGGGACTCTAGGATAAACGTGACGCCGCAATCTGGTGATGGATTATTATGTAACTCGATGAGACAAATAAAAAATGAAGAATAAAATTTTTTGATATCCTGCTTAGTTTTCGAGATATTCTGTCTCAAATGTGAAATGGTTTTGGTTGAAATTCAGAAGAAAAAATTATTCAAAGTCAAATTTTATGATGAATTTTTATTTAAAAAGACGAGACAAATAAAAAATAAAGAGTAAAATTTTTCGATATTTCACCTAGTTCTCGAGATATACTGTCTCAAAAGTGAGGTGTCTTGAGTTGAAATGCAGAAGAAAAATTTCGCAAAAGTCAAATTTAATGATGGATTCTTATGTAACACGACGAAAAAACTCGATAATAAGGAATAAATGTTTTCGATATCTTGCTTAGTTTGGGGGATATACAACAACCAAATTGAGGGGTTTAGGTTTGGATGCAGGCTGGACCAAAAATTAATTCTGTCAAAGCCACAATGATTACATGGTTGACATGCAGAATGGATATTTCAGTTTTATTACTACCACTTGTGGTTAGTCTGAAATGTGTCCTAGACCAGAAAAAAGTAAGAGGACCCACTCTAGGGATGAGCAACCCAGACATTTTGTAGGCTGGTACCAGAAATAAAATGTTTCCGCATAATTTATAGTTAATATAAAGTATATCAACAAAAAGTAAAGAGTGATACTTTACTATAATGTATGGTTGGCATCATGCGGTGTTCTTTTAAGTAACTTCAAGCAAGTGTGCTCCAATCATAAATGCGATGATGAGTCACTGTCTGAACAAGCCTATACTTTTTTCAACAAAATAACTTATCACGCTAGAAGAACTCTACTTCAACTTCTGTTTAAAAGGGCAGAGGCTTTATTATTACCTTTAAAAATAAAAGAGCCGTTTCACAATTGTTGCTATTACAGGAATGTACAAGTAACTTTATGACACAGAATTTGATTCATTATTTTCCTTTACTTCACATTATTAATAATGAATTAACATGTGGTTAAAGGTAGGGACCGTGCACAAACTACACGGCCTGGTCCGGGGGGGGGGGGGGTGCTGGAAGGCTACGTTGAGCTATGTAGGGAGAGGGGGGGGGGATTCCAAGCCAGGCCACGTAGCTATCCTTTCATAAAATTTGTCACAGTTAAAATGAGGAATGGAATTCACAACAGCATGTGAATATTTATTGGTTTAATTCTAGATGGCGATACCGCTATAGCACCTTTCTGCCACACGCAGCTATCAAAGAATTATCCGTACCACTTTTATGACATTTTTCTTCTGGTCCAGGCTGTATTTCAACCTAACCTCAACTGCTAGGAATAATTTTAAAAAAAGCTAGATCCCTGTACTGGTAGTAGGCCTAAAGTAGTTGTAGCAGTATCATGATCTAGAATTAAACCTATTTATTTCCCTCAGCTAATTATCTCCTTATGTAATTTATAATAGTCTGACAAGAGAAAACAGTGCAAAATGTCTTCTGGAATCAAAAGGGGGAAAAAAACCTACTTGCTAGGTGAGGGGGGGGGGGGAAGGGGGGTGGAGGCAAAAGCCAAGTTGGTCTACATGGGGAGGGATAGTGGTTCACAGGAGGCCAAATTGGAGCTATGTGGTTTATGCACGCTCTCTTATGTATGTATCTCAATTGATGCTATCTATAAACATTAGAAATTAAGGAAAAAAAGTCTGTTAAAAATTATTTTAATAGAATTTTATTTGCCAAAACATCTACAGCCACAAAAAAAAGACTAAGGGTATTATTATTTTATTTAATTTCAATGGAGCACACGCTCCATAATATCCAAGTGTAATTAGGAAACAGTGATACAAGATTGATTGAAACAGAAAGTTATATATGTAATTTGAAAGTGTCACCATATGGCAAGATAATACTTGACAGCAGTAGGAGCACTGGATTCTTAGGTTTTCTGATTCATGTTTGAAGTATTTCTTTAATTCCTTAGTTATTGATCAAAAAATCTTAAAATATATATTAGCATATAAATTTAGTCAGGATCACTTTGAAATATTTTTACAATGTATCAGATCTTTGGGGGGTGGAGGGGGGGGGGAGGAATTCAAACAATCCCACTGCCCATACAATTTAAAGCAGCTTATAAAAAAAAAAACCTACTCTTGAAATGTGAAGTGAAATATGCAAACATTGGTAATTGTATACTCCTGGAAAAATTGTTAATCATGCTCCAGAACATATTATAAATTTTACATCAAGACATCATCGAATTATTGAAGAGGAAAAAGAATTACAGTTTCCTCCCAAGTCCGACCACGAATGTATGTTTGATGCAGGTGCACTAACTGTTTTAATAGATCATATTGTACACTACATTTCAGGATTTGTGGTACACAAACATCTAAAAATATTAAAAAGTGAAGAGTGTGTTAGTATATTGTGATCTCCATTTCTATTATTTTGGGGATCTCTCAAAACGTACAAAAGTAGAGATGGTCTTATTCATCGTTCACTTGATATAAGTAACATTTGTGAAACGTTTTAAAAAGTATTTAGCAGAAATGTGCATTCAAATTTTGGTTTATTTTTTAAAAAGAAGTTAAACATTTTGCAAACTGAAACACAAGTTGTTCAATTGATAATCTGTGAAAATTTATTCAGTCACCTTAATTTGCGAACAAAGTCATCCCATTGAGAACTATGACTAAATATTTATAGACGTGCTGCAAAGTTTGCTGTGTCTACCGCTCACTTCAACAACGATAATTACAATTCAACTTACTTATGAAATGATATTCCAGGTTCATTCCTGTCTGGCCTATTTGTGCAACCGTACGCAACACAAGCTGGCATTTTTAAACACTTATACACAATACTAAATGAAATAATCACTGCCTCTACCACAATGTGAACACCTTAATTGTTGGGAAGCGCCATATGGTCGCTGCCGGTGCTGCCACCATGCGGGAGAGTTTAGTGCTTGCTTCACCGATTTAAGCTCACTTCTTCTCCATATAATTCCTTCCTCCATGGCAACAAAACAGCAGACAATACTTCTTGCAGCAATCATCGATAGTCGATATTCGCCATCGAACGAGTCATTCTATGAGAATTAATTTTCTTCCACAATTTGCGTTAGGAATCATTAGAGCACTGAGAGTGCCACATTTTCAATTTAAAATTTACCATGTGGATAAATCAGTACCTTAAAACATTAGTTTTTATTTCTGAAAAGCTACAGTCTACGCGTATTGCGGATATTTTGAAGATGTCAGTAGCTACAGAAACGTTTGGCCAAATCTCTGTATGTTCCGGTGACAATTTCTTTACCTATTATCGCATTTCACGAATTTTAAATTCTTCCCATTCACCTTAATTCACATTTTGTTGAAACAGTCCCCATCCACTTCTACAATTTTATCATCATCCCACTTGGTTGTAGTAATCGACATGCGGTATTTTTTTTTTTTTCACTTCACAAATAAATAATAACTTTTATTTGCTTGGGCCAAAAATAAATCGTCATGAAAGAGAGTAAAATAAAGAAAGTAAATTTCATCATCGCTAAACAGTAGTTTTGGAGTGGCCCTTTTATACAAAAGAATAAATAAAATCCATACAAACTGGTCACCTGCACAAAGACAACCATTTCATTTATTCCTTCGAGTGAACTGATTGTATCGTTGATCTCTGTCTTCTCATTAATCTCCTTTTAAATTCTACTGTACTTCCAATCAGGGGCGTAGCTACTATGGGGCTAGGCGGTGCAGTGCACCGGGGCCCTCACGCTCAGGGGGCCCCAAGCATACCTCAAGGAGCCCCTAAGCGCAGTTTAGAGGGCCCACGAGCGCCTTCACGGCAAACTGGCGACCTTTTTTTTTTTTAGCTCTACAGTCGTCTAAGGGGCCCCTGAGAACACAGGAGCCCCTCACTAAGGGCCCTCGCTGTGCTCAGGGGAGGCCCCAACCACTGCTCAGGGGCCCTTTAAGAACAATTCAAGGGCCCTAATCCTCAGTTCAGGGGGCCCCTACCAGCACACAAAGCAAAAAAAAAAGGTCGCCCGTCTGGCCTCAGGGCCCAAAATATTTTTTTTGCACCGGGGCCCTTATGACCTAGCTACGCCACTGCTTCCAATCCCAATGATTGGAGAGTTGTCTTGATACTATTATCTATTCCATCCTCTTAACACGAAACTGTTGTCAATGAGCAAGTTACCACTCTTGCCAGTGTAAACAGGATGCACCAATTTAAGAATGGTTGACATTTAATTTTAAGAGTTCACTATTCCCGCATTACAACGCAACTATACACCAAAGATAAGAACGCGAATAGATGCATCACTTCTAAATGTACTATGTGCTAATGGTTGTAGTGGTGTTGGCTATTACGTCGAAGTGGTTAGTGTCTTTAGTCATTAGTGTCACCTGTTGTGCACGCGTTTGTTTGCACATTCAGGTCCTTCCGCCCCATTTTACTGTCCTCAAGGCCTGGATTCGCAGTGGCAAATACTTCTTTTGTTTTTTCCGCCGCCTGAGAACTTAGTCATTAATGCGCTACACTCAAAAGATACGTAACATGTCTCGGAAAACTAGATTAGGTGACGACTATATCAGGAGCAGGTACAGCATTGTTTGCAACAATTATTATTATTATTATTATTTTGGTATGTTAGGTACAGTGAATTTCTCTAAACTAATATACGGGTTGGAACATGAAATTTAATTTAATTTAATTTAATTTCGATGAAGTACATGCTCCGATTACTATTTCCCCACATACCTGCTCACCTGTTTCACCGTTTTCCTCATTTAAGTGCAATGGCATCACCAAACTCTTACTTTTTACCTTTTCTAATTTTAAATTTAAGTTCTTTCAGTGTTTCTCGTGAGTGTTCATCATTTACCTTGCTTATTTGTTCCAATATCCTTTGTTTTACTTATGGCTTTACGCTCGGTCCAATCCCTAACGCCCTTACCTACAAAAGAAAATTTTCCTTCTTTCTTATGCCTGACATCAAGTGCCAGTTTATGGACACGGTAATCTTTCCTTTTCCTAACTCTTCTACCAGTACCCATCCAAGCTTCATCACCAATATACATACACCTTATATATTCCCAGCATTCTCTTCACTCGTCTTCTACCTTCCAATGAATCTCATCCCAACTGTTATATCAGTTACATACTGCGTGATTTACACATGCAAATTTAGCTGCTCTTCTTGCACTCCATTCAATCCCCTTAAGCATTGAAATATTTCGAACACGAAGTATTTGAGGGGAAAAATGTGTTAAATAAATGTTAATTTATGGTAATGGAGAAAGTCAAATGCATTATTCGCCTTTCATTTTGAGTGCGTTTTCAAGGACATTTCAATGTCAACATACTTTTAAAAAATCCTACATTTTTGATCGTTTATTCTTATTTCTTGTACAATAGTAAATAAGTTTCGTATCAGCTATTTTTTTAATATAGCTCTTTGTTTGACAGCTATTTGAACAACAAATTTTGATCAAAGAAAGTCATACCTTGCCACTTTATATCTCCAGACTTTTGTTTATGTCGTGTCCTTAAAGTAAAAGTTTATATCGATGTACGAACGATTTCAAAAATAAAAGGAGCAGATATGGCATGCTTGTGCCAGTATTAAAAAATTACATTTGCGTAAAGACCAATCGTTCCGTCAAAATAAATTCAAAGTTTTTTTATTTTTTTAGCATTTATTAGGGTGATCTGATTTTTCTGTTATAAAATATAAAACAAATTTAGATGACCTCTTTTGGTCGCAGTTTGTTTTTCGAATATCCACCAAACTAAGCGCTAGATTGAAAAATCGTTGATATGAAACTTGTACGAGCTATAAGAATAAACAATATAAACAGAAGTTTTCGTTTATAAAACATATGTTGACTTTGAAATGACCTTGAAAACGTGCTCAAAACAAAGCATTTTGCTTTCTCTCTTAACATCAGTTAATTTTTCCTTAAATTTTTTTTCTCAAATACTCAGTTTTCAAAATATTTCGAAGTATCATCCTACAACGTCCACCCTGTATATTCTCTCTCATACTAAAAGGTTGGATTATGAATTTATCGGACACATTTGAATGCAATCGTAGGATGGTTGAGGGGTCTGGTGACTTGGTTGGTTATACCTTATGACGGGGGATCGAAATTTCCACAGAGTTTTTTTTACGGGTTTTCAAATGACTAACCTAGTTTTTTGTTCGAGTGAGAATGTGATTCTGATTCTATGTAATACCGTAGTCATCCTTTATCCGCTAGGATTAACAAGATACGTTGAGGTTGTCATGACAGAGGTGTATTGCGTGGCAAATTGAAACTGTCTATTAAGTGGCGGATCAATAAAATCAGTGGTATTTATTCCATCTTACTTTTGATGCGTCTCATGATATACACGTCGCCGATGTCATCCTAGCAGAATAGCCTTTTCAGTAAGTGAATTCCTTTTTCGTGAGTCTACAGTGTTTTAAAGTCGTGTTTATTGTTATTTTTGCTTTTCTGGCCATAACTAGAACAGACGCCGAATAGTGTGGTGTGCAAGCTGGCTATCGAACCACGGCCTGTAGTGACGTTAGAGGTATAAATACACGGCAACCGCAGCTGGCGCCCGTGGGCGAACCTGCGGGCAAAACGGATCGACAAGAGCCAGGGTACAGTGGTTACGTCATCAGCGGTCGACTGAACAAACCACTCGTAACCAATTCGTACACTAAAAAATCTATCAGATGCATAAAATTCCGAGCGCTCCGAGTCTACAAAAAGACGAAATGGATGGTAATTAGTGAAGGAGATTCGTGAAAAATGTGAAAGTTATCTTAATTCAGATTTGTATCCCAGGGAATGAAATCGGAAACAGAACTGAACTGGTAAAGACAGTCAGCAACTATCAGTCTATGAAATGGATACAGAACGCAGATAAAAAAATACTAAAGGTTAATTATTATTAAAGTGTGGACAAGGAATTGTTTGTTGAAGACTTGAAATGTAAATATCTTGGCATAACATTTGATGATAAACTCAATTGTGCAGCACACATTGTTCAAGTGGTAGGAAAAAGATTCAAAATTCTTAATTTACTGGAGAGAGTGATACCAGAGAAATGAGAGAATAGGGTTACAAGACTTTGGTCAGATCTTTGCTCCAATATGGTAGTGTAGTACGGAACCTGCATTTTAAGTATCAAATACAGGAGTTGGAGAGCATGCAACGACAGGCTGTTAGATGGGTGAAGAGACTGCTGGGAGTGTACAAAGCGTTTATTGGTGATGAGGCGTGGAAAGCGGGCATCCATTAATTACGTGAGGTGAAATAAGTGGGGCGGGGTATTGCGAAATCTCACCAAACCTCACCAAGGGGGAGGGGTGAGGGGGATCATCGGAAATCTCACGTAATGTTTTTGAAATGTTTGTTGAACTGTAGACCTAAAAAGAAAAGGTCTACAAATGACGCGAAAGTCGATAATACGGGGGTATTTCGTCGAAAAGTGGGGGTGTAACGGGCTTTGGAAGGGTGAGACCTAAAAAAAAAAAGTCTCATAAAGTTGCGAGGGCGATTTCTAGGTGGGGGAGGGGGGGTGTCTTGCGGAGCAGATCTCACAAGAGGGGGGGGGGGGGGGTTCGCGGACCATATCTCACGAAGTCTCACCACAGGGGGAGGGGGGTCCGGAAATCCGGAAAAACACCTCACGTAATTTATGGATGCCCCCAAAGCTGTTGGTGGAAGAATTAAGAGTGGTAAACGAAAGGGAAAAGATGACCGTGACCACAAACTGGCACTTGATTCCAGGACAAGGGTGTGGGAAAGTAGTCTTTCGTAGATAAGGGAGTCAAGGACTGGCATGAATAACCAAGGTAAGTTATGAAATATTTTAGCAAAAATGCCGAAAGAAATTAAAATTCTTAGAGAGGTAAAGAACGTGAGTACAAAAATGGTAAAAGTAATGGATGCCCAGAGAAATTAGCTCCATCGCAATTACATTAAATTAAAATGGAGAGGACGTATGTCGGAAAAACAAAGAAAATATAGATGGGCTCAAGAAATACACGCAGGACGTCAAAAGCCGGAAAGATAACAAGATATATACTCTAAGAAAGAGATTTATTGTCGTAGTGCCTCAGTTTCACTGAAAAAAGTAAAAAGTACAGGAGCATTACGATATAAGCTAGAAATTATAAGATACATATTCTAGCCATAACTGATTTATTTATAATGATTAGCTAAAAGGAAGTTTACAAATAAGTGAATAAGCACAGTTTAAGTGAATTATAAAAGTATGAAAATATAAGTTTTCATTTACTTGTATTATTAACAAATTAGAATCCAGTTATAAGCATAAGATGATCTGAACTCAGTCGATTACGAATAGGGGCTGCTTTGTGCATAATTGTGATCAAAGTCTGCTAATGGTCATCAGTATCGTGGAGATGTTATCTGTCAACTAAAAGGCGCACCGCTGAAACTGGCCTGGGTAGGCAACTTGGATTTTTTGATGATTGGAAACCAGCGGGGAAAGATGTGACCGCTCCCCCCCCCCCTTTTCTCTCTGTCTCGCTTTTGTGCGAGGTCCGTAGTCTTTGTCAAGGGAGGCCTGATGTCACATGTCAAACCTGACAGATCTTCGACTCCATCCGATTATGTGTTAGGCCGGCATTACACATTTCAAAGATCTTTTATAAAAGATTTTATCATATTTATTTTATTAAAAATATTTTATCAGGCCCATTACACTACATAAAATTTTTCATCATAGTTCTCAGAAATGAATGAACTAAACTTGTATCCTTGTGTAGCCGAAGTAAGTGCATGTATTTTACTGAAGAAAAAGAAAAGAAGAAACATGTTAAAAATGCAAGATTTAATATGAAAGTAACTCGTCAAAATTTAGTGAAGGTGCTGCAATGTGAGGACATGGCACAACATGTTAGAAGCTGCAGTATAGTTCGAACAAATTCTTACCGCAATATTTTCAAAAAATTCTGTATCAGAATGATTACCCCTGAACCAAACGATATACACTATTCGGTGTCTATTTTTAAGGTGAACGTGTACTCAGTTGCTGGTGGCGGATCTATGCCATTCTGCAGTATAGCATCCGTATTGCTCTGCGCATTCCCTCTGCTATTATTTAAGAAACCAATCAAATACTAGCCTCTTAACCCATTACTTTTCTTTTTCACGTCATCCACAACACAGCCATCTTCCATGTAACTAATGAACTTCGTAATCTTTGTGTAAGTGTTCTCTTTTTATTACTATTCTTATAGTCTACATGTTTCTGACTGTACAACATTTCTTTCCTTTTTTACTCAGAAATCAAGATTTTCGTGGATTCGGCAGTCCTAAGCAACTTCGCTAACTTCGCTTGCACCATTTTCGTTGTTTACTTTGGCAGGATGATGAAATATTTTATGGAATGTAATATCAACGTATATGCTCCATTACACTGTAAAATATTTTATAAAATATTTTTTATCAAAGATCTTTGACAAAGATTTTATACAGTGTATTGACGGCTTTATCTTTGGCAGAGCTCTGTCTACTGCACTTTCCCCCATGGAGGAAGGAAATATATGGAGACGACGCAAGACACCTTCACCACGCATTGAAGGAAGCAGGGCGGAGGAGGAGTGGGGGGGAGGGGGCACGGCCGCTTCCATACAGACACGGGGAATATGTACAAAAACCCCAAGGGGACTCTAGGATAAACGTGACGCCGCAATCTGGTGATGGATTATTATGTAACTCGATGAGACAAATAAAAAACGAAGGATAAAATTTTTTGATATCCTGCTTAGTTTTCGAGATATTCTGTCTCAAATGTGAAATGGCTTTGGTTGAAATTCAGACGAAAAAAATTGGTCAAAGTCAAATTTGATGATGGATTATTATTTAAAAAGACGAGGCAAATGAAAATAAAGAATAAACATTTTCGATATCTCACCTAGTTCTTGAGATATACTGTATCAAAAGTGAGGTGTCTTGAATTGAAATGGAGAAGAAAAATTTCGCAAAAGTCAAATTTAATGATCGATTCTTACGTAACACGACAAATCGAAAATAAAGAATAAAATTTTCCGATATCTTGCTTAGTTTTCGGGATATACTGGGATTGGGTTGATATGCGGCCTGGGCCAGAAATTAATTCTGCCAAAGCTACAATGAATTACATGCAGAATGGATATTTCAGTTTTTTTAGTACCACTTGTGGTTAGGTTGAAATGTGGCCTAGACCAGAATAAAAATAGTTATTTTGTTACCATACATCGTAAGTTAAATTGGGAATAGCTGGAAGTGGAAGTAGTTTCCATCGCTATACACGTTTTGTCACTAACTTGGTTCTCATGAAATTACTAACAGTAATAGATAAATTCTTTGTCTCTCATGGAACAACCAAACCATTCCGGTACAGACTGCATTTAGACCTAACCACAATCTGCATTAAATTGGCGCTACAGAATCAAACTATGTAGACATACCCACACACGCGTATTTGAATCGCAAACTGCATTTGCAGTAACAACATCGTTTGCTTCATCAAGATTCCTAGATTGCATAGTATAATTTAACACATTTAATTTCATCATACAGTATAAACTGCAACGTGACGAAAGAAAGCACAATACTAAATTCACTGAATCGCGATGTAAAACATACCCCGTTAAATCTCATTTTCAACACTCGTTAAAAAGTAATGCCAGTCGATTATGTGCAAAATAGCAAGGTATGCTGATTTTCTACACTACACCAACAAAAATTTGAGAAAAAAGTCATCCCATTGAGAGCTATGACTAAATATTTATAGACATGCTCCAAAGTTTGCAACTTCTACCGCCCACTTCAACAACGATAGTTAGAATTCAACTTACTTCTGAAATGATATTCCAGGTTCTTTACTGTCTGGCCTATTTGTGCAACCGTACGCAACACAAGATGGCATTATAAAACACTTATACACATTACAAAATGACATAATCACTGCATCTAACACAATGTGAACATCGCATTTGTTTGGAAGCGCAATATCGCCACTGCATGCGCGAGAGTTTAGAGCCGGCGTCACAGAGTTAACGTTACTTCTCCTCCATATATTTCCTTCCTCCATGCTTTCCCCGGGCCTTAACATTCATCCTCTTGTCACTGTTGGCGATCATTTATAGCAGACATCAAGCATCTTTGGTCGCCAGGAACCACGTCCATCAGCCAATCACCACCAGTGACTAAGTAACTTGACTGGCGCTCATGAGATCGCGTTCACGCATACACTTGTAGAAAATAATTGAAAGTTGATAGATCCTGGGAAGAGCGGAACTCATAGTGAGTAATCAGTTTGCCAACAAGTCGAATATGCGTTGCTAATCTCTGAATACCTCTTCCAGAAATGGTTCTGTCATATGCTGGCGCGTTTCTGCTAACTATTAAGAGAGGACTCTTAAAGTTTTTCACCATCCTCATGTTTTGAATAGCCAAAGCTGATAAACGTCTGTCCTAGGAATTTCTCAATAGGACTTGTAGACTTAAGGCCGTCTCTGTCCATTCCATCAATTTACTACCACACAGATGCGTGAGACTTAATGCTGTCCAGGCTTTCTCACGATTGTTAGACTTCGAAATATATTATAAAATTATTGAGCAGGTACTAGTCTTCATTTACCTTTCTAAACTATTATAAATAGATTTTATATAATTATATTATTATAATTTGGATTGGGGTTTCACAGTCTGAAAGCTTCTGATCTAGCTTAAACTCTGCGGAATATCTCATGTGTCTATGGGGAACGAAGCAAGAAATGATAATTCGTTCGTGCTGAGAACAGATGGCTGCCACAGATCACACTGCATTTCAGATGAATATTCCTTTACGAGATATCTACCAAAGATCACGCTACAATATAAATAAACATTTCGGTCTTTGAGATAATTGACAGCGATTAAAATATATTTTGTAAATAAACGGACGATGGGGGATGAGGAAAAACAGGGTAATGAGAATCTCTAGAGATAAATCTTCGCTGTGACAGAGAACGCTAGCTAAACTGTAGAAAAAATGGAAGGTTACTGGTTTTAAGTACGAATCAATCTAGAAGTAGATCGTTACTAGAAAATGTGCCAGTGCCGCCTAGTGGTAGAATGAACCCGCATTCATTGCTCTGTCCTTGCGTATCGGCTCAGGTTTCAGAGCGGTCCCAAAAATCAGCCACAAAAACTGCACAGAATAACGCAAAAACATTTGTCCAGAGTTAACACGGTTCGCAGAGGGATGTAAAGTTTCACTAATTTCCTTATGTTAATATATCTTTAAAGAACCTGTTAGTCAAAATGGCATAGTTCGTCCCTCACTGAAAGATAGATAATTTATAGCGAAGTGTTCATGCATTTATTTTTCTCCAATTTTTACAAGGCAGTCGGATACAGAAATGAATTTTTACATTCCGGAAAGTTTCAGTTGGACGATCCTAAACTATATATATCTCTAAAATAATCTTGTGGTTTAGACTCATCTTCATCATCTCCAGCAAATGAAATGTCTAGGTAAATAGCAGAGTGAAAAGAAAACGACGCAACCAATCATAGCGCAGGTATGTTCGTAAGAATTCACTAACCAGACTGTCTTCAGTCTCCTGTACAAATGATCAATGGATCCTGGCTTAAGTTTTATTTGAGTGGTTCGAAATATAGTAAAGGAGAACAAACCTGTGAAAACTGGATACAGTATTAATGATCCACGAGTAAACGTTTCATTTTAAATGTCTCATACAGTGTTAGGCACAATATTGTAATGTATGCTTGATTTCCTTTTACGATTCTTATGGCACGAATAAACCTAAATCAGTTTAACCATTTACCGTAATTTTAAGAGTTCTCGAATCTCATTTTGGTCTTCTATCTCAAACACCTTTAGTTCGTACCTAATTTGCTAGGATTTTTTTTTTTTTAAAAAATAATTTGACAGGAATCTGACCATTGTTGGTGAATATAAATAAAGTTTTACTGCTATGCTTTGTGACAAGTTATGGTAATCTATTGTGATCAAAGCTTTCAGATAAAAATTATGAAGTTATAACCAAATTCCAAGTCTGATAACCACAACTCTTGTGTGTTGGAACAGTCACGATTTCAGGGCAATTTAGTCACAGTCTACTGGAATGGCTTTTGAAAACTCGCTCGCGATTCAGATGTTAACACTGAATTTACTTAAAGGAGACGAAAGCTAAATACAATAATTACTTTGATAACGGCCAGACAATTAGAAGCTATATTTTAATAATTGTTAATACGACTCACACTGTTGCAGATACAAGTTGTAACTCCTGATCTTTCTGCTATAACGTATCATCGGCATACAGGTGATTACTGAGATTACATCAGTATAGATGATATGTATGTATAGATATGTATTACTTTTTTATTCTTCATCATCAAAAATAAGTAGTAAACTTAGATTCGACGAAAAATTCGATTTGGTTTTCTTGATAGTTGTATATTTTTTGAAGTAAGTTTTACATATAAAGGTTTTCAAATCAGAGTTTCATAGTTCCACTTCCTCGACAGTGGCTAGTGAATGCCTTGGTTTACTCGTATTAAGGTATAGAAGAAATCAGTTCTTCCGATAATATTTTTTGTGGTGCCTAATTGATCGCTTGTATCCAGGTAACCATTACAACGTCCGCTAATATAAAATTCGCGGCTCCACGTCAATACGTCAATGAAATTTGGTACACACATTCCTTAGGCAATAATATTTGATTTAAAGTGTATAACGTAAGCTTCGAATATTTAGAAAATAATGAAGAAATATCACTCAAAATGTGGGTAGATGCATACATGTTATTACGCAAGAAATACACGTTAATAGCTGTTGACATTTATTCCACGTGTTTTTAAGTATTCATTATAGAATAAAAACTGCTTTCCGTATGCAAACTGAAGATACGTAATAAGTAGAAAATCATGTAACATTTACAATTTCTCTGTGCGGGCTGACATATTGTTTTTCAGTGCTATAAGATATATTGCATGGCAGCCTACCTTACAGGGAAAAACATGACGTATACCGTAACGAATGTTTGATACAGGGCATTTAAGTTGGTTTAATTTTTTGCTAATAGCAGTTGTGGTTAGGTTGAAATGCAGCCTGGCCCAAGAAATTTCAGACCGATAGGACAATTTTTGTAGGTTCCGACCTATTGACGTGTTACCAAAAATTAAACATGATGTTTAGGGAGCGTTCATAAATTACGTTGCCCCATTTTGGCCTACTCTGAATCCCCCTCCACTCCACGTTGCCTGACGTGGTTTTTACCTCTATACCCCCTCCTCCCCTTCGCGTGAAACGTAGCTTTTTTTCCCTATTGATTCCAGAAGACATTTTTTACTGTTTTATCTTGTCGGACTATTGTAAATTACATACAGAGATAATTAAATGACGGAAATAAATATTCACATGCTGTTGTGTGTTCTGTACCTTATTTAAACTGTGTGACAAACAATATGAATGAAAAGCTACGTGGCTTGGCTCTGAAACCCTCTCTCCACCCACGTAGGCCTCGTAGCTTTCTACTCAACCCCTCCCCTCTCCTAAACCGAGCCACGTAGTTTATGGACGCTCCGTTAGCGCCTTACCTCCAGGAGATTTCTTTCCAGTACGCTTCGGGAAAAAGAAAGATGTCGTCTACTTAATAAATAAGTTCCGCTGAATCCTAATCGTGTCGCGCACCAAAGAATGTGTTAACATTAGTCCTTTCTCGAAATGAAATAAAAAAATAAAACTAACCAGCAGTTAGGTTTCAGAGGATTGACATATTTTATCTCTTCAGGTTTGTCGATCCAAAATACGGATCCTGATAGGTGAGCGATTAACGCTCATGCGTTATATTCGGGAGGACGGGAGTTCAAATCGCCGTTATGCCATGCAGATTTCAGTTTTCGATGGTTTACTGAAATCACTCCAGGATAGTACTGGGATGGTTCCTTCAAAAGGACATCGTCGAATCCCATCCCGTTCCTTTCTCAAGTCCTCTGTCGGTCTTAATGACCTCAATGTTAATGGTAATAAAAAGATCCAGATAACATATTTAGGACGGAAGACTGAAGGGTCTCATGGCATTGAAAAGTAATAAAAAGTTTTCGAAATTCCAGCCGCTTGGAAATGTTACAGTACTACGATGTTTTGTAAGACAAATAAGAAATGAGACGTTTGACGCTGCTGGACGCTGAAAATTTTTACATTAGTAGAGTCTATTTATGACGGTATAACTATGCCACGATTCAATTTTATAGTGGTTAGCGATTTCGTTATCGTGAAGACTCCAGAAGTTGAAAGACGGCTTTTCTAGAATAACCCTCGCGCCACAATTTGATGATATATTCTTATGTAACTCGACGAAGCAAATCGAAAGTGAAGAATAAACTTTTGTGATATTTCGCTTAGGTTTCGAGATATCGAATGTCAAAAATTAATTATAGGTATAGTTCTGTTGACGATGTTTTTCCTCTGGTCCAGGCCACATTGCAACCTAAACACTTCAGTTTTGAAATTAAGGGAGAAATCGATTTTTTTTAAAAAAAATATTATTTTCTTTCCATTTGTCTCGTCGAGTTATATAAGAATACGTCATCAAATTTTGGCGCCACGATTATCGTAGAATCCCTGGGAACACTTCCGAATTTGAACGGCTTTGATTAATTTTTTCACGCTCGAACTTTTCATCCAACGCCCATCGCCTTTGTTGACGATCGTCCTTGTGCCGAAGCCAAGGTCTGGGTCTGGTGTACCTCTGACATACAGCTGGCTCGGCCGCGGCTATTCCTGTGGCGATTCAAAACAAACGAAATAGGTGGGCTGAGAAGTGCTATTCCGAGATCATCCGCAACGAGCGGGGGACTTACGCAAAGACAGCCCTCAAATAAACTGAAACACCGCTGCCCCGAGTTTGAATAGGACTAGCGCGAAGGGCGACCGGTGTTGGACAGTCTTAATTTCACATCTCTCTCAATAGCGGGAGCAAAATACGTATGCCTTTAGTAAGGATCCAATATTTGACATATATATTTGGTTGCACCGTCATTTTAAAGCTTAAGTAGTAAATTGTTTTAGTTTCGCAAGCTCTTAGTATCATATAATTTTTATTAACGGCTGATATTTTCATTATATTTTACTTATCTATTTTTATAACTGTACTGTGTTGTTGCAAGCCGTTTTTTGCGCAGCTGTTTAATTAATTGCACTGTTAATAAGTAACTGTTTTTTGTCGCATCCGTTTCACGTCTCGTCAAGGTATCATCAGCGATTAGTTATTAGCTGTAAAGCTTTGGTAGCTGATCATTTCTGCTTTTCCCGCAAAGCAGCTGTCTATCAAAATCGCTCGTTTTATGTAATACAGTACAAACGTTACAGCATCAATGTGAGTAGTTCGTAGATCAATAAGTCATTCGAAAAACAGTTTTGTTGGCGTTATTTATTTATATAAGCTTGTTTTCCCCTTTCTTTGGCTTTACGTTTCGCCGACAAAGCTTTTTTTCTCCTTTATTTGGCTTTACGTCTCGTCGACGTCGAGGTCATGAGAGACTGGAAGCAAGGATCGGGTAAGAATTCGGGTATGTTCTTTTGAAGGAACCTTCCCGGTATTCACCTGGAGTGATTTGGGGAAACTATAGAAAACCCAAATATGGATGCCCGTAAGAGGATTTCAAAAATTCCAACCCGCACCCTCCCGAATGCGATATTTATTAACAATCCAATTTTATGATTGTATTTGAAACAATAAACTGACTAAGTCATCCTTCTCTTCTTGTTGTAAGAACCATATTTTTCACTTATAGTTTCCACAGGATACTTCTTTCCCACTTTTCGAAAATATATTGATAACATACCATTCCCATTACTACAGAAGTGTTTCTTTTTGAATCCCACAAAGCTTTATGCTCCATATGTATCAATTTCGAAAATTCTATGTCGTAGATTAACAACTGATATTATTTCCTTTGAATATGATATATTTTCTGAATGAGCAAATTCTCTTATTTCTACTATGTGCGCTTCATTTTCACTGTCCCAATAATCAGTTCTCACGATCTTCTTTGCTTACATTATTTATTTTTAGTTTGAATTTTTCTATATATTTTCTTTCCTATTAATTTCGCCATATCTTCCTCGATTGCCTTTTATAAATGTAAATTAAATATTTGTGCAGACAGAACATAAATTTAACTTGCTAAATGGTATTTCTCTCCTATTATTTTCTATTTTCAGTACAGTAAACCCCTCTATCTCCCAAGTCCCACAGCTCTCAATTAGGATTAAAATATTTTGTGTATCAGAATTTAAGACTTTAGTTCTTTAATATTACTATTATTTTACCAACAGTAATACCGTATGGAAATTTTGTAAATCCACAAGATTTATTTTTTGTTCCACATTTTAATTTCAATCAACCTTGTTTTTCCTTAAATTCGGACTGGACTTCATCCTCCTTTATCTGTGGTTAAATGAGATTTCCTATCAATTTCCTCTATGTTAATGTCTTTTTTCATTTTCCCAAAATTCTTCTTGCTATTCCTGCACATCCCAACTTTTCAACCTACAACCATCTCCTTATTTATTCCTAATTACCTTGCATTTTTCTTTGTCTTTTTTTGTTGTTGGATTTCCTGACAAAACTTTTACACCCATTTGGACATCACTATGATAATAACTATAATTTACTAGCACCTAATTTTCAATGTAGCCTTCCTATTTTTTGATGGCTTAGACGTTCCTCGAGGAGGAGTGGAGCAGTTTGCTGCTGGTCTTTTGGATGTGAAAAGTACAATTCCTTCGTGGCATAATCTCCACTTCTTTGGATGCTCTGACCAATAAGTTCACATATGTCTGACAAAAAAAACTCTCTTTTAACTTCCTAATTTTTTAACAGTTTCACATTTTAATTTATAACAAATTTAATAAACTAAGGAGTCCCTTGGCAATTATCCTGGTGTATCAGACAATGCTGCCATGTCTCTATTCATCTGATGCTGAATTCAAATTACAAGACCTTTGTAGTTTCTATTTAATTAAAACCAACCAAAATCTAAGGACAAAGCATTCAGAAGTGTTAACCAATAACCTGTTTTGTGTTTCAGGCACAATGTTGAGCACCTTGGCGAGCTACCTGCTGGGCAGCCAGCCCAGCGAACAGGCGGCAGTGGCTCCTGACATGAGACTGAGGGCGGTCGAGGCTGACGATGACTGGCTGCTCGTCGAAACTGCCGGTAACATACCTACTATATCACCAACCTAAAAAAATGAAACACAATTAAACAAGAGAGGGGACTGTGAACAGCTTTAGGGGGATCTAGACATGATGCACAGTTGCCAAAAGGATTCAGCTTATTGGGTATACACATAGAAAGGTATGTTCATTGTAAGGTGGAGAAGGAAATGCTTGCTGAAGAAAATGGAGTGGAAATATCTAGGTATGTCATTTGAAGGTGCATACACAAAGCAAATCACAACCAAAAAAATGGCATCCAACTGTTTCATTCTCAGAAATTAAATCTGGTTGATTTTTAATCATGAATGGGAATGTTTATGGGAACCTGTGAATTGTGAATATAAAAACAAACTGAAGAGATGCTTGGTTTGAAATAACTAAGCTTGTAGTTAATGTACAAGATGTTAAGAAGAAAATGGAATCTGTCACTCCTCTTTAATTTTGAAAAGAGATGCCATTCACCAGCATTGATTTTTTTCTTCTTTTTCTGATCAGTTTCCTGTAAAAAGTAAATGTTGCACATGTGACAACTAATAAATCCTTTTCATCCCTGATAATATTGGCTGGTTAAATTGTAATTGAAACATTACATATAATTTATAATATACGATGCTAACAAATTTGACAAGTTTGCACACCTGACTGTGATTCCACAAGGCTGAAACCCTAAGAGTGAATCCCTTGGTTTGATGAAGATGAGAGGCCGAACGCCAATGCTTTGGTGGCCAATGTTTGTCCCAATTCATTGGTTATTGTTTGTTGGCTTGGGTTGGCCTAGTGTATATATACTTTGATCATAAATTCAGCTTAGAGGACACATTGGGCAGGTGGTAGGGCCAAGTGATGTACTGTGGATATGATAGAACTGGGATTCAAAATCTTGGTCAGACCGTTGCTTGAGTAGTGGGGTAATATGAGAATCACATTTTGGGCATCAAATATGGATCTTGGAGGTAATCGTAGGCTTCCGCGGCCAGAGTCAACTGATTCTTGGCTATCCGGGTGGCGCCGCGTCATGTTTCTTAAAACCGACGTTTCGACCCTCATTCTGGGATCTTCTTCCATGGCAGAACTGCAGTTCTGCCCTGGAAGAAGATCCCAGAATGAGGGTTGAAACGTCGGTTTTAAGAAACATGACGCGGCGCCACCCGGATAGCCAAGAATCACATGGATCTTGGAGTTGACTCAAAGAAAGGCAGCTAGATTTGTTTGCAAAAATTGGCATAAAACACAATCAGTAACTGTATAAATTGATTTGGATTGGGAGTCACTGGAAGTGAGATGTAAGATCTGTTTTTATGATAAGGGCTGGAGGAAATTGCTAGAAATATCAGTAGTAATATCTGGAAGGGAAGAGATAACTATGACTATAAACTAAATTTTGATTTCATACATAAAGGAGTGGGAAAATTTTCTTTTGTAAATGAGGGAATGGGGGACTGGAATAAATTACCAAGGGAGTTGCTGAGGAATTTGCATCAAATAGCGAAAGAATTTAAAGAAAAACTCATCATAGGCACTTGGGGGCCCCCTGAGGTATGCTTGGGGGACCCCTGAGTGTAGGGGCCCCGGTGCACTGCACCACCTAGCCCCATAGTAGCTACACCCCTGCTCATTTCACAGTATTCACATCTCATATGTTTGGTTGGATCCTCCCCTCAGGTAGTATACCATGCCTGGATTCAGTGGAAGGGAGCCCAGGATCTTCACTTGGTGTGTCTGTGTGGTGTTGTATGAGTGTAGATGACGTGATTGTAGTTAAGAGTAGTTTTTTTGCTTGAAAATTTCTTGAACATGCTGTTGGATCAATTGATCATGACAGCAGTCTCGTCTCGAACTGTGCACCTCACGCCAGTCAGCAGAAGATGATGGCACATTAAGTTGTTGAAAATTTGTTGAACAATGATCACTTGATCTGCCTGCATTCCCGAGAAATTTCAAGCAGCAGATTCACGGGGAAAACCTATGATTACACAATAGTTTTTTGGTTTGTATTTTGCATGTGAAGATGAAAGAAAAAAAAGAGGGCAAAACCAATTGTTAGACAATTCAAGCCTTTTCTTACGAAGATCACCAAGTGTGTTGTTCTCATCTTACGGACAGTGTGGTACATACACAGGTTTGGGATTTATCTCAGGTATTAGATGCAGGATCTGCTTACTAGAAGTTGACATTTCAAGGCAGCTACAGATGACCCAATTTTGGTCCATTCTGGGGGATAATCTGAAGAGTAATGAACTGGACATTCTCTTCTCACATTACAATTTTGGTCCCAATTTTAGTTTACAACGTGATTGTCTCAATTGACACATGTTAAATACTTGCAAGTGCGTTCAGTGGTACCCTTTCTCTCATGTGGCTTGACTTTAGTAATAGCCTGTATGAAAAAGAAGAGATGCTGGGTTAAAAATGTTTTTATGGGAAAAAAATTATCTTGTATAAACATTGAGGTTTTCAGAGCCTGAAGATTTTAGAAATTTCCTCAGACTAGATTCAGAATGTTTTACAGAACTACTCAACCTAGTGACACCTTAAATAAATAAATAAAAAAAAAATATTACGTGAAAGTATAAGTGCCAGAGAATGTTTACTCATTACTATGCATTTTTTGGCAAGTGGACAAACTTAGCGATATCTGTAATTTAGTTCACAGATTTCCTCACAAATTCTGATAGAAATCAATCCTGTATTTATTAATGTACGCCACACACAAGTCATGTCACGTTACTACTTTTGCTCGCTGCTCAAAACCGACTGAGCTGAAATTGTTCTAGTGATGCTACACATGTCTCAATTTGCCCCCCAATATGCAGAGACAATCTGTAAATTGTGTAACACACTCTGCCAACCTCCCAATATCCGGAGTAGCACCTACAATTCAGCTACTTACATGGCAATCTGCAGGGGCACTGCCAGATTGCCCAAGCAGATAGGGACCAATATTGGGTCATCAGTAACCGCCTTTAGGCCACCCACAGGAGCCTAAACAAGCTAACCCATGGTTAGCTAGTTCTTGTCCTGAAATAGGAACAAATTTTCATCAGGACTTTGTCAGCAATGTAGAAGAAATTCCTCATCACCAGATTGTGCACTTATGTCTCAGGTCAGTTCCGAAAACTCTCCATAGTGTGCATGGAGTGAAAGCATATGACACTGTTGATGGTGATTCTTCCATCTGATGGGGATGTTAAGCCTCGTGACTCCCTTGGTGTTTTTTAATAAAGAAGACCTTCTCTCATCTTTCATTCATTCAAAGCACAAAACACTGAACATACACACATAACAGTCACAGTGTCAGGATAAGATAGTGCGGGGTCTGTAGCAAATTTGAACAAGAGGCCTTTGGTTTGGTTAAGGTATTAAAGTTTAGGGTATGGAATAAAATAGCACATTTACAAAACTACCTTTCGTGATTAAATGTGGCCAAATTTAGAGATAACATTAGCTAAAACAATATTCATAAGTAAATCATTTTCCGTATACATTAAAGCCAGATCACTTAGACACATAGGCACTAGGCCCCCCAAAAGCGTGGGACCCGTAACATTTGCTAGCTCTTGTTACGTTGCTTATCCAGTGCTGCAGTCTCTCTCTCTCACACACACACACACAACAATAAACATGAAAATACACTTCCATCACCAGGGGTGGCAAGGTTTGGAGAGAGAGAAAAATCCCAAGAGAAAGTACCCACCAACCTATTGGTTGAAGATAGGGATGTAACGGAGTTCCACATTCCCATCCGCAAGTGCAGCACTGCTGTACGAAATTCTACCTCCACTTTCACATCTGCATCCGTAACTTTTAATGTGGAAGTATAGCGGATGTTTTGTTTACATTAGGAATATGTATATCTTATTATTTTCTCTTTGTACAAGAATTGCCCTATAGTTGCTTAGCTAAAAAAAAAATGTGGTTGTTTCCTTTCTAACAATACTGTAATAAAGGTAACAATAAACTGAATGGTGTTATTATCTAGGCACGAATTTACTTGTTTGAACTTGCATATAAAGTAAAGCGGCCTATTCACAATTCAACTTGTTGGACCTCCATGCAGAACACCCTTAGGATGCACTCACCCATTCACACTACTAGAAGGGGTCCAAGCAGTCCTTTCCATTCAGCATTTAGCAGTGGACCAGTATCTTTTTCGCACTCTCGTGGATCCTCCAATCAAGAGCCAATGCCATAACTTGTTGGACGGCAGCGACCCGTGTTGGTTGTTTGAAGTCCAACCTCATCCATCATGTCCTGCATGTAGTCCTACAACCCCTTTCATGGGCCAACAAGAGTCCTAGATCAGAAAATCGGATCATCGCAGGTTCTACAAATTGGACTGTGAATGGGCTGCAGAATGGCGGAAATGTTGGAAACTGAGCATGTTTCAATGAATCGAGCCACAAGCATTGCAAAGCTCATAGGACAAAGATTGTTTTGTTGATGCATGCGTATTTATGTAAATAATTTAATTCTCTTGTTAAATCATCCAATGTTTTTTGCCGTTGAAAGATGAGACAGAAAATGATAAGACGGTATGAGATGAAAATACACTTTGCTTATGCAAAATATAGAATTTGTTATAAAAATATATGTAATTTGATTTTAAGTTAATTTTTTATTAAATATTAAAATCTAACAATTATGAATTTATTATTCCGCATCCGCTTTCGCAAAATATATGCAGATGTCAAGCAATGAACATCTGCATCTGCTAAGGGTGCCTCTGTTACAGTCCTATTTGAGGAGAAAGAAAAGATGAAACGAAAAAACAACTAAGCAAATTTCCATGATACATCATTTGTGTCGTGGCTGCAGGAACGACGCTGGACTCGGCGGATGGCAGTGTGTCCAGGACGGCCGTGGAGCTCGAGCTGGTGCTGCGACCTGGCAGCGTGTCGCGAGCCTCGTCCACGTCTTCCCTGCCGGGGGAAGACTCGTGGTTCGTGACGCCCCCGCCCTGCTTCACGTCGGCGGGACCTGTCCAATTGGAGACGTCTCCTCTGGAGGACTTGCTGATCGAGCACCCCAGCATGTCTGTGTACCAGCGATCGTGGCCGCAGCACGAGCGACCGGTGCCTGCCCGCATTGGCTCCCTGCCTCCGCCCAGGGCGGCGCGCTCTCCCTCGCCGCCCCCCGCCGCCCCTGCACCGGCTCCGGTCCCGGCGCCGGCCGCCCGCGCCCGCCGACGAAACGCCCCCGCCCCTGCCGTCGCCGACGTCGACGGCAACGGCAACCCTCCCAGGCGGCCTGCAGTGTACGCGCTGCAGCAGTTGCAGCAGCAGCAGGCGCTGCAACTCCGGACCTCGCAAAAGGTGAGTTCTCCAACCATAATCTGCTATTAGTAGAAAGTCTATTATACTCCAGTACACAAAATTTAAGACCTTTGGAGTTGACAGCAGTGGGTCATTCTATACCAAAATAAGCCAGGGATCATTCCTCTATATTCTCAGAGAGCGGTTTGGTCCAGGGCTGCATTTAGGATCCATAGGACCCTAGGCTATACCTGTGGTGTGGGCCCTTTAGGATCCATAGGCCCACAGGCTGTATCTGTGGTGCGGGCCTTGTAGGATCCATAGGCACCTAGGTTAGACCTGTGGTGCAGGCCCTTTAGGATCTGTAGACCCTTAGGCTATACCTGTGGTGTGGGTCTTTTAGGATCTGTAGGCCCCTATCCTAGACCTGTGGTCCTGGCCCTTTAGGATCTGGGGATGATGAACATAAAAGAGACGAACAGAAGAAACGTAATATTTTGGTGGTTAGCCTTATTGTTGCAAGAAGTGAGACACAAGGCAGGGTACAATGTGCATGCACCATAGTAGTTTCCTGCTCATTGGTATTGTATATATATATAAGCAATATCAATTACTTATTATTAAATTAATAAACCTTTTAATGCAAAATATCGACTAATGTAATGACAGTAAAAATATACGAGGATAACTTACTGGAGTATCAAAAGTTCAAAACGAGCTTCCTGTATCATTTCCGAGACTGAAGTGAACAAGGTTAGCAAGTGCTGCTCACTCGTTCAATTTATCGACTAATGGTTGATAGAATTACAAACTCAAAAGCTTTAATAACAATATGAAACAGTAAACTTACATATTAAAATAAAACAAATAATGAATGATGTTTAAGATAACCAAAGCTCACAATAGAGAAGGATTAAAAACACAATACTGATTATGAACACACGCATGTCAACAAAAAGACGACTAATATATTTTATTTTTACATATGTCGCAGGTCCCTTTGTGGTGCAGGGCCCTAGGCTACAGCCTAGGTAACTGCTGCCTAAATGCAGCCTTGTTCTGGTCTATTTAGAATGTAGAAAGTGTCACAACTATTGACTAGATGGAATATCATGTAAAAGATATAGTTGATGACATAGTAACAATTCAAACTATGTCGACTGCAGCACTTAGTTGCTAGCAGTGGGTCTTTGTATACCAAAATATGCCAGGGATCATTCCAATATGTTCTCAAAGAGCGATCTAGTAGCTTGAGAAAATATTATGTGCTACAACTATTGAGCAGATGGAATATCATCTGAAAGATATGGTTGCCGACATCGTAAGAATGCAATCTCAACTACTGCGCTTAGTTGATAGCAGTGGGTCTTTGTATATCAACATATGCCAGGGATCATTCCTCTATATTCTCAAAGAGTGGTCTTGTGGCTAGAGAATATAGAAAGTGCTACAGCTATTGAGGAGATGTAATGTCATCTAACAGACAGGGCCGGCGTTAGGGGGGGAGGGGGTAAGCGGGTCAAAAGTACCCGGGCCTCGCCGGCTGATGGGGGGGCCCGATAACCGACTTAGGGGCCCTCAGGCCATGAAGCCATGAATACGTCCATTGTCGCCTGGCCATTTTGTAGAGCTAAAAATGAACTGCAGTGTGTATGAAAGCAACTTTTAGAAGAAAAGAAAAATTGAGTCCTTGCATAAGGAAAGCCATTGTCTTTAAATGGCCAACATACTGTATCTGCCCAGACATTTAGTATGAATTTATGTGACTAATAAATCCAAAAATACACACATTCAACATTTGATTAGTAGAATAACCTCTGATTACCTAAGTAGAAGACTGCTGTGGCGTGAACACACAGAAAAACATGTAGACATATAGCGCATTGAAATTTTCTGGCTCATGTCTAACAATAGAATAAGGTAGCTTTTTGATGGGGGCTAGTAGCTAATTCCTATCCAAATGTTTAATGTATCCACTTCATTGCACTTTCCTTTCCAGACAATCCAAAGATAAACAGTCATATAAATTACATATGAACTATAAAAAAAAAGCAGTATTGGATCTCACATTTAAAGTTGGGGGTCCCAGGTTTAAATCACAGGGGGAACAGGGGAAGCAGGAATTTCAAGAGTTGTGTTTGATTATATGAGCTACGTCAGGACATTCTGTGTTTCTGATTCCACATTAAACTATAGATCTAGCCACAATGAGGCAGAATGCAGCAGCGAATCAGAACTCTGTCATTATAAGAATTTATTTTTACTAAAATTTTATCCCAGTGTTCCTTGTATATATGCCAACAAATCAAACTTATGGATTAACAGAATGCAATCGCATCAAATTGATGTGAATATGCAGAGGGTTGTGTGATCTGTCAGATAAAAGTTAACTGATTTTTAACTGACTTCAAAAAAAGGAAGAGGTTTTCAATTCGTCTGTATTTTTTTTTGGTATGTATCACCATGCGATATTTTCACCAATTTTGAACCGATTTAAATTAAATTTTTTTAGTGGATAGGGTATAACTCCAAAGTGGTCCCATATGAATTTCATTGAGAAACCACCCCTTCAACCCCCCTCCGCCCCCTAATTTTTATACAAATCCACATTTTTTATTTGATCTCGATGAAACTTTGGACATATATAACCAAAAATAAAGAGAAAAATACTGTCAACTTTTGGTTTAAAAAAATTGAACCCCTCTCCCCCTATCCACCCCCTTAATTTTTGCCAATTTTCTTTATTCAAAGCTACAGTCGACACCATTTAATTGATCTCCATTAAAGTTGGCAATTACATGTAGTTTTTCATGGAGAAGGATACTGACCAAAAAAATCAAAATATAAAACCACCCCTCTCCAATTTACACCCCTTAATTTTATAGAAACCTACATTTCTTATCTGATTTTTGCTGAACTTTGCCCATGTATACTTTAAAACAAAGAGAAAAGTCCTGTCAATATTTGGTCTTCCAAAGTTCAACCCCCCCCCCCTCCTTACACCCCTTTAATTATTGTCAATGTTCTTCATAAAAAGCTACACTCGACACCGTTTGACCGATTATCATCAAAAGTTGGCGTATACATGTAATTTTTCATGGAAAATCTGACCAAAAAATAAATTAAAAAACCACCCTTCTCTCCTTTACACCCCTTAATTTTTATACAAACTCACATTTTTTATCCGATTTTGATGAAACTTTGGACATGTATAGTAAAAAATAAAGAGAAAAATACTGTCAACTTTTGGTTTGAAAAAACTGAAGCCCTCTCCCCCTATCCACCCCCTAAATTTTCACCAATGTTCTTTATACAATGCTACAGTCGACACATTTAACTGGTCTCCATTAAAGTTGGCACATACATGTAATTTTTCATGGAGAAGGTTTCTGACCAAAAAAAATTTAAATAAACAAATAAACCACCCCATGTCTCCCTTTACACCCCTTAATTTTATAGAAATCTACATTTCGTATCTGATTTTTATTGAACTTTGCCCATGTATACTTTAAAACAAAGAGAAAAATTCTGTCAATATTTGGTTTGCCAATGCTCAACCCCTTTTCTCCTTCAACCCCATTAACTTTTGTCAATGTTCTTTATAAAAAGCTACAGTCGCAATCGTTTGACTGATTACCATGAAAGTTGATGCTTATATGTATTTTTTTCACGAAGAAGGTGTCTGACCAAAAGATCTAAAAACCACCCCTTCTCCCCATTAAACTGCTTAATTTTTATACAAAACCTCAGTTTTTATCCGGTTTAGACAGAACTTAACAAATTTTTACTATAAAACAAAGAGAAAATTGATACCAACTCTTGGTTTGCAAAAAATGAACCCCTCTCCCTTTTTCCACCCCCTTGATTTTTGTCAATTTCTTTTTAGAAAGCTACAGTCGACACCATTTGACCGATATTTATTAAATTTGGCACATATATATGTAATTGTTTTATGGATAAGATCTCTGACCCAAAAAAAAAAAAAAATACTACCCTAGCTCCCCTTCCCTTAATATTTGTACAAAACCCACATTTTGATTCGATTCGGTGGTACTTGCATATACTTTAAAATAAATAGAAAAAGAAAAATACTGTCCACATAACTTTCACAAAAATGCAAACCCTATCCGCCTTTCTACCCCTTTAATTACTGTCAACGTTCTTTATACAAAGCTACCATTTCTTTCTGATTTTGAAGGAAGTATGCACATTTATACTGCAAAACAAACAAATATACTGTCTACATTTGGTTTCAAGAGTCCAAACACCACTCCTTCCTTTCCATCATTTAATCTACAGCTTCTAAATTCTGAAGGAAATTTGCCACACGTATACTTTAAAACATATAGAGCAATTTTGTTTAAATTAGGTTGCTGAAGCCCAACCCCTTTTCCCTTCTACCCCCACCCCTCCTAATTTCCAATGTTCTTTATAGATACCCACAGTTTTATCAGATTTCCATGGACCACTGCATATGTACTTAAAAAAAAAAAAAAATAGTGTCTATATTCTGTTTACAAAACCCTACAACTCACTCCCTTACCCCATTTAATTTTGGCAAATATTCTTTACACAAAGCTACAGTTTTTATCTAGTTTCGATGGAAATTTGCACGTGTATACTTTAAAACAAAGAGAAAAATACTGCCCACACTAGCTTTCCAAAAACCAAACTACTTTTCGTCTCCACACCCCTTAATTGGTTTTTTTTTTATACATACCTACAGTGTTATCTGATATCAATAGAAATTTACACTAAGTATACTTTAAATCAATCAGAAAAGGCAGTCTACATTTGGTATACAAAAGCTCAATGCCTCTTCCCCTTTACCCTCACACCTTTTAATTTCCAATGTTCTTTACAAAATATCCACAGTTTTAAATCCCGTCAAAATAAGTTAAGCTATTTTTAAGTCATGGCATAATATTTGTAAAATAAATGTGTCGTAATGTCTCAACATGTACTTCAGATTTCAACTTTGATCCCAAGCTTTCACCAATTAAAAATCTATATTTTTTGTGTGATGCCAGAGCAAACAGATATATTCCAGAGAGATTTCTGTATGTGGTATGTATTAATGCCCAGATGTTACATGTTTCGGTTATCGAGCAGCAGCTTTAACAGATGTTATGATAAGATCGAAACATAGCCTGACATTCCTTAACACAACGCCCAATTCACCCCGTTCTGGAAGTGGTTGTGGTATATAACGACAGAATTCTTCTTTGAAAGCAAGCGCTTTAATCTCTGAGCTACCAGGAAGTTGGCAAAATGGGAACTGCTGCGGCATATTTAAAATACTAAACGAAGTATATCATCACTAAAAATTTAAAAATAAAATAATTGTTTAAAAAAACATAAAAAACCGCCTTCAAAAAAAAAAAGCACTAAAAATTTTAAAATAACTTTATACTTTGCTTAGGAAAAAATAAATCTAAATAGACAACATTTTACATTACTTTCATTGAAATTTTGACATTAATTAGTTATTTTTGGAGTCGGTGCCAGCGAAAGCAAGAAAAAACCAAAAAGATAAAAACAATAATGAATAACAATAATACATAAAAAAATCATGTTACTGCTTACCTACAATTAATGCTATAAACATGTTTGAACAAAACTGAAACATACAGATGATACGCCAATATTATACTAACTGTAAATCGCTTACTGCATGATGCAGCCTACCAACTGACACTGTAGTGCCAGAGATATGCCTGGATGACCAATAAGGTCGAGCTACAGATTAAAATACTGTTAATTTGTTTCCCTAAGATGTCTCCCACAGTAACACTACCTGCCTCACGACATGCTGTAAAATATTGGGAATTTTTGTTCGTACTCCCCGTTTCGCCTCTAATGCCAAAAGAAGTTCAGTAATTTGATCTTCGCGATGTGACAGCTGGCACCGACTCCAAAAATAACTAATTAATGTCAAAATTTCAATGAAAGTAATGTAAAATGTTGTCTATTTAGATTTACTTTTTCCTAAGCAAGGTATAAAGTTATTTTAAAATTTTTAGGGCTTTTTTTTTGAAGGCAGTTTTTATGTTTTTTTAAACAATTATTTTATGGAATAGTGTGAAGGATGCACTAGAACACTTGACAGAGAAAATTTTCTAGCACAAAGAATAATTCAGTCACCTGCCTCCTCTAATGTATAATTGTGACCTCCACTGGATGAGCAAGCAGCATCTATGCCAACAATTAGATGAAACTGATAAACTAACTGAGACTGCTGGGTGAATGGAAACACTCTTGCCTGGCATTTGGCATGTTCAAATCCCCATCCAGCCATCCTCAGGATGATTCCTTATAAAGGCCATGCCTAAATTCTTCCCTTTCTTTGATTTCAGCATTGATGGGCTTGAAGCCATAAAAAAAAAGATATTTCATGACCTGACTATCACTGTGAGTGAGATAGACACAAGGAATGTGTCTGTGTGGTCTTTATAGTGACATTTGGCGCTAAAGGGTTATGACAGCAAATGACTGACTCACCTTTACTCACATCAGCATCAACATATCACGTATGCTTTGCAAACTGGTATGAATGTGGTGGGCGAGTGGTAACGCTCTGGCCTCGCATTCAGGATGACACAGGTTTGAATCCCTGTCCAGCCATCTCAAAGTCGATTTTACCAGTTTTCCAAAAATCAAGCCAGGTGATTGCGATAATGGTTCCTTCAAAAGGCAATGGTTGAATTCCTTCCTGTTCCTTGTCCCCAGTCCTTTCCCATCTCTAATGACCTCAACGTTGATGAGGTTTAAAATCATAATATTAAAAAGTGAAACCCTAGAGTCCATGGTTCCAAGTTTTCAGCAAGGCATTGTGCAATAGTGTAGGGCTACATTAAGTTCTGGTGGTATGGATGCATAATGTACATTTAGCAATGAGGTGTGAGTGGTTTAGAAGCATTAGAAGGTTGGTGTTTGTGCACAAGTACATCTTTTAGGTTAGGTGGTCTGCTGAAGGTAAAGTGGAGTGTTGTGGGAAGGACAGTGGTGAGAATGTGACACATTTCAGGAAAAGATCTGAGAAAATCATAGCCATGATGAAGAATCTAGTTTCGGGATTCCAGACCAAGACAGAACTAAATGAGAAAGACAGGATTATGTTGGTTTTTGGTTGCGTGTATCGGCATGGTGGTTAATTACTGGCTCAGGATAGTTGCTTGTGGTCCAGTTCTGAATGATGAATATGGAATATAAGGGCTTTTGTCAAGTTGTTGGAGCAAATGGTAAAAGATTCTTGGTTAGAGCCTTGGATGACTAGTCTGTAGGGGAGTGAGCATTTTGTGTGATATGGATACCATCTATCCATAGGTGGGCCCAGTTAATCGAAAAGTTAACTTCGTTAATCATTACTCTGATACTTAAAAAATTAACTTCGATAACCGTTAAAGCGTTACATTTTTGCAAATTTAATGCAAATTAAAGTTAACTGTTAAACGTTAACCATCCAAGAGTGGAATTGATGTTTATGTATTGCAGTAGGTGTTACTGCAAGCAATACCAAGGTGCTATGTACCATGATGTGAATGAATAATACATCTACCAAATGTCATTCTGGAAATTGAGTTTTTACTGGGGTTCAACATTTTCACCAGCTTCTCAAACATATCAGATTCTTCAACATGTAGTGGAATCATGTTGGCAACGAAAAGGTTTGCAATACATCGGTCCACACCAGCTTGGAATACGGTGTTTACAGTAGTTATGATACCAAATTTTTTACTGACATAAACTTATGTTAGCAGATGGCAATGAAAACAGATCAATTCTGCTTCTATCTACATCGGAAGAAACCACAGCACTTGAAGAAGAATTTGAAAGATTTTTCTTTTCATATGAGTTGGTTCTGCTTTTTCTTTTTCTTCAAGCTGTTGATATGCATCCTCTTCATATGTTGTTTAAGATTATTAAGGCCAGAAACGTGAGCCTTGATTGTAGAAAGTTTAGGAAACACAGTTTGAATTTGTTCTCCCAGTCTTGATTTAAGTACAACATAATCACATAAATGTGGCCTATGATTTTTAATATTCCGGTTGCTATTGTTAGTATTGCTGCTTTCACTAACGGATTGAAGAGCTTCAGTTTTCATGATATAATCATGTAATGAATTTGAGATTAACTTATTTCACTAACAAACAGCAAACCAATACCAACTAAAATGTAAAATTTTCATGGCAGTAAAAAAGGTAGATTATAAAAATATCAAAATCAATCACCAATCGAATTAGAAATGAATAGTGAGCACCAGTTTGACGTAAAATAGAAACACTCCAAAACTCTAGCTTTCCTGCTCACACCCATGTCATGCCTAGCATAACAGTTATATATGCATCACACTCACACTTTGTGTTACCTATATTCGTTCGCCATCCGCCTCCTTGAAAGTACGATTGTGGCAAGATGCGCAATTCAGACATACCAAACGATGTCAACTACTATTGTAATGGCTAAAGTTAATGATAGTTCAATTTAATGGAATTTAAGAATACCATTTTTAGGTTAACTTAAAATTTAAATTTTTCCAATTTGGTTAACTTTGTTAATTAACAATTAACGGATTAACAATTAAGTTAACTTAAAAGTTAATTTTTTCCAATTTGATTAACTATGTTAATTAACAATTAACGGATTAACGATTTTCTGCCCAACTGTGCATCTATCAAAGTATAGATTTATCTGTAGGTTTGATGTGTAGAGAGGTGTGTAAGTGTCCATTATGCACTGCATTCCCCTATTCTATTGTTGCTGACAATGTAAATGTGAAATTTTTGAAAAACTCTTTTGCATTAAGGTTTCAAACTAATTACTGAAAGTTGTTGTGTATTATGGCTGGCTAACTGCTCAAAAGGATCTTGTTTCCAAAAATGTTTTACTGTATAATATACCTGGTGGGATAAATAATTTACCAAAATATACTATCAATACTAACGAACAAGAGGTTGGTGGTGGGTGTATTATTGTCACTGAAATTAGTGGCAGAATGTTTTTGAAGGGAGAGGAGAATTTGATATAATGGGAATCCAAAAAGTGGGAGAACAAATAAAAAATTATACCCAAATTCTACAGGAATTCAAAAAGGTATCAAGTTATTAGTACACCTAGAGCACATGCCACTAAATAAATAATACTGAAAAAAGTTCCAACAACTAGAATCAAAACTACAGGTTTTTTTTATTCCCCCCCTCCCCCCCATGATTGAAGCTTTAAATGTCGAGCCATTCATTTTATTAAATGAATAATTGTAAGTTATAAATACCTCACCTTGTCAGTATGAATAATGGTTTATCACCTAGATGTTTATATTTTTTTCTTGTATGTCTTCTATCAGACTGATTCTAATGCAGTACTTTCACTCATTTGGTTTCCCTTGTGTACACAGTAATTATGGTAACAGAAAGTACCCAAGCTTATTTCCCAAATGTTTTCCAGTGTGCTACAAATGCACTCAAGACAGTAACTACTAAGTTCTGCAATGTATATGATGTCTATATCTAAATTGCATATGAATGTGTTCTTCCTCAAAACACTCACAACATTAAGAAGACTTGTATACAGAATTAAACATTTCATAAGTAAAATCATACAAGTGATTAACAATGCAGAATCATATATTACCATGCATAAAACAATATAAGATTCCACAATTTTTATTTTATGCATGCTTTTTCTACCTCTGATTTCAGATTCAGCAGCGTAGAGCTTACCAAGTGTTGAAGCGAAATCATTTGGAGCGCCAAAACAAGGCTCGTGAATATAATTCCAGAAATAAAGTACTCAGGCGTTCTGATTTCATGCAACACCACTCAGGGGCAAACAATAACAGAAAGTGCTAACTTTAATGTGATTGTTTTATGATCTCAGGCCAAATTATGTTAATAGTTATGACTGGCCAAATAACACAAAACAAAATTAACATTACCAAACAACAAGTGTTCAGTTTTATGCCATGGCATCTGCCTGTAGAGAAACATGGACCATGATATTTAAAATTTACTGCCACTGATGTTGAATCTGGCATGAATGAGAAATGTTTTAGAGGATGTTTTCTCTTTCTAACATACTGCCTGCGCAACACAATGGCTAATATATTACAGAGTAATAAACAGCTACAAAGTTTAGTCATTAGTAATAACTGTCTGAAACACCAAAATAAGTATACATAAAATATTAAACAAATATAATGTTTTGTCTAAAGTAAATACAGGTATCTTTAGACAGTATAATAAATCCGTCACTGTTCAAAATATGACATTCTTTATTTATGCTATTAACTATTAAGGTATGTTAAACTGAAGTTTTTAGAATGTGTGACATATGCATAATAAATGAGGCCTTTTCTTTTACTAACATTTAGTATATTCTTAGACCACTGAAATATAAATATATTTCATTTTTAATATTACTTCCTGTACTGTTTGGAAGTTAGCTCTAAATATTAATTAAATGTGAACTTCCGTCTGTCCTTCAGATTATTACTGGGCAAAAGGAAACAGTTTTCCTTTACATGGAATGATACTTCAATTATTGGTACCTGATAGTATTGTGAGAAAGTGGCAGTGTAATTCCTACCTTTTTGTAACTCATTTACTAAGCACACAAAATATTACCTTCTAATTTTGACAATACTGTAACAGTTATATAGTATGCAGCATTTCTTATAAGTGAATTGAAGTCACAATTATATTATACAATCCACCATTTATGTAATGAGGTTGGTTTTATAGAATAAGTTTGAAATGAAAGGGTGTGATTAATGCTTGTATCTTATCAAATTTTATCCCTCCTGCATCCTGGATGTGGAAGGATGTAACAACCGGGATAGTATCTGTTATTCTGCTTGTGATAAAGCCAAACAATCAATCTCACAGCCTTCTGAATATCTTCAATACTTTCAAAGAAGTGCTAAATACACGTATGTAGTCAGAAAATAAACATATACGGACAAATTTTGGAAGTAGGGAAGATAACTGACGATAAGATAAACATTTGCATCCAGCAACTGTCCTACGAAATAAGAAGAAACCCTCTGCTTCATACAGTTTCACATCGTGCTTGGCATGGAATATTGAGTTGCAGAATGATAAGTTAAGTCTGATAGTACATTCTCAATATGTTGTTTCATATTTGGTGAGTCTATTTTGGTTGAAAGCATATTAAAATCAGCCTCAGTGAGTGATTGTTGGTTTGTATACTTTTCAATCCCATCATCACTAATTGATTTCCATTTTAAGAAATATTAATTGTTAGATAATGAGTAAATGACTTTTCCTTGGCAGTAAAGATTCATACTCTGACAGTAGTAAGAACAAACTTTTGATCAAGCCAGAAAAATTAAAACAAAGTTGTCCTGTACAAATGACTGCCGAATGACTTGCTTTGAATATTCCTTTCAGGTGCAAATGCAATAAACAGATTTTTAAAATTTTAACTTATTCTGGTAGAATAATTAAGCTTCTCACTGCCAACATTATATATATGGGCAATTAAAAATAGTGTGATTATCCATCATTTATTAATCTCCCTGTATATTGTATTTAGTGGATTCCAAATAATGACTTATTGAAATATGAGTGTTAGATGTACATTAATCGAAGGATAAGTTGAATCCCAGTTCTCCTGGAATCATGTGTTTTCAGTCCGCTATTGTTTAACCATCTGCAGTGAGAATTTTACTTTTGTGTCACAGTATTCAATGAGTTTCTGTGCTTTCACACCTTACACTGTGATAAGTGACATTATCTTCCTCTTACCACTCTGTTTACTGTTAAAAAAAAAAAAGTTTTCCCACAAAAGATAAAAGCTATAATTTACCATAACAGAAGGCAGTGAAGAAACATGACACAAAAAACTTGTGTCTAAAACAAACACAAAAGAAGGGACAACAGTTGTAGTACCATAAATGTTCACAGTATGACATTCAGGATACCCCTTTTTAGTTGCAGGAAAGTCTTACAGTACACTTCTTGGTTTAATATTACAAATAAATTAACAATCCATTTCTGGATTTGTTCCTGATCTTTAATAATGACCCCAATAAATTAAAATTCGTTTTTTCAATTAAATAAGCTGTTAGGCCCAATAAGACAAAACCATTTGAGTAAAAAATTAAAATCCAAAGATTTTGTACAGTTTCTTCAAGTGCTCAAGTCTATTTATAGAAATCTGCGGACTTATTCTGTTAGCTTATTGGATGTAACAATTACTGAAGACAAAGTGAATATGTTTTATTTTTTATTTAATCAAACAGATCTCAACAAAATACAGTAGGAGTAAACCATGAATATACTGATTATCATGTATCAGACATAAGGTACTGTCAATTCCGTTCTATGTACTGCAAATTCCCTCATTTATATTTCTCACACATTAGCTGATTACCTTAGCTATGATGTGTTAGAGTATGCTTGTATCCCTTTGCACCTTCTGTTAGGGTAAACAATCAGCTTCACTTCTATCTTTAATATTATGACTGTAATAAGCATATTTTCTTTCCTGCATATTGTCATGAAGTGGAATAATGGGCACTAATTTTTATGCTACAAGCAAATTAAATAGTTTTTCCATTATCCAATAAATATATAAAGTGTGTATAGGTTTTCTATAATTGTTTTTAATGCTATATTGTCTTACTAAATTACTGAAGTAATGTTTCAGCAACTCACCATATCTTCAGGCTGTGCTTAGGTGAATATCAGTGTGTACATTGTATCACTTTGTTTTGCTATTGAATCAGTTTCAGTTTATTTGACAGTATCTTGTAAATATATAATGCATAACTTAGCATTAAAATAAACATCCTTTCTTCCCATTTAATGCAAGTTGTCAAATAATATACAGGTTTTTTCACTAATTGGATGAAGTACATACATTGTGGTAGTAACATAAAAATATTATATTTTAAAAAAAAAGAATCCATTGCAATTCTGCCTCCATTTAATGTCCAAAAAATGTGAAAATATATTTAGTTGCTGTCTTCACACAGTAATTGAACCTAATGTATCAAATGTATTGTTTTTATGTTGAATCCAAAACTGATTTTGTAATGAGAGTTTTAGCTTTTTTCCCAATGGGTCTCTCACAGATCAGTAACAAGATATTAAATATTCATAAATGTGCTAATTTCATTGTAAAATACAGCATTTCTTCTTTAGAAAAGTAAGAGCATGTTTTACTGATAGACAGCTGTGAGCATCATAACATAGTTTAGAATAGATGTCAAAATATTTTTCAGACTTTTAGTGCACCACATGATAATGATTATTTCAAAAGATTAAATTAAAATACGTATAAAAATGCATTTAAAAATTTTATGACGTTCCCATTACAGCAGAGTTGAAAATTTATACTTGTTTTAAAATAAATTCTACCTCCAAAATTGCATGAAGCACAAATAAATTAATAGCAAAAAGAAAAAGAAAAGTTTGTGCCCACATGATGTTATGTTAAGAATACTGCCTTATAATTATTAATAGTAAATACTGTTACAGTTTATCACTTCATGGAATGGAAAGTAGTAACAGATCTGAATGTTAAAAAATGCAATATATTAGCATTAATTAAAAAAAAGTCTGCTGAAAAGTGTAAATTACGATTATAACTTAAAAACAAACTGTTTGAAGTGATTAATAAAAGACTCAGGGTTGGTTTGATTGATGGAATTGGAAGATCATAGCAGCAATATTTTTTATGACCTCAGTTTTCAGACATTTTGGTAAAATTTCATTGTGTATATACCTAAATTATAATTAATGATATTTGTGCAAGTTCCTCAAGAAAAGTAGATTCATCTGTCAAGATACACAACTTTTCTCACATTAGCTATAAAACTTCATATAGGATACTTCATGTTGGATAACCTACATCATAAGAGTTGTGTGTAATTTTTTTATGGAATTATACTTAATACGAGGTTGATATCCAAAAGTTCCTAAAGGACAGATTGTTGAGGAAGCTGCGCTTTTAATCATTTTAAAACTGAGTGTAGCTGATGAATTCTGTTCCATGTTTGAACGAGGACTTAGGACTCCTTAAAAAATTAAAGAGGGAGAAAATTATCCTATTTTTTCTTTTTTATCTGTGGGAAACAGAAGAAATTGCAATGGAGATGACCTTGGCCAATATATCAGCTACTACATAATAATATCGAATTTGAATGGCAATTTTGAGATCCTTGAGATATGGCAAACACTTTTTTTTGGCCCAGTTTTCTTAGTTTACAGTTTTCCTCGACCTAATTTTCCATGCTCATAGCGAAGATCACAAAACCACAGACATACGCAGCTATCTACAGAATAAAAATTCTGTGGGCTTCTCACCATGATTTGGTAATTCTTCAGGGGAATAGAATGTTTTAAAATAACTTTCACTACAAATAACAATTTTCATTGAGATAGACTTTGTTTCATTCTTACATACTAGTAAGCTCCAGGACACATCAATTTGCCTCTTTTTTTTAGTATTATTTCTGCTGTTTGGTATGCATTAGTCTTTCAGCCTGTGATCTTCTGTTATTCCTCTTCCATCTCTCTTGACTTCTGCAATACTCTTCACAAGCACATATCTTATTCTTAGACTACAGATCTTATGTTCAGATCTCTTTTCACATAGAAATCTTATCACAAATACATGCAATATCATTACTAATTACCTTGTCCACTTGTGTATCATATAGTGTTTTTGTAGGGGATTAGATACTTGCACCAAAAAAAATCCAGGTTTATAATGCAGTTATATGCAGTGATTTTAAGTAATAGGAACTTTTGGATAAAATCTTCTACATGTAATGTCTTTGAAACAAATGTGGGAATTGTTAAATGTAGTGGTGTAATACACTTGATGTTCTCAGCTAACCAGATTGAGATGGATGGTCAATAATTTAATTTGTTGCACAATAATTGAAATGGTGTGATTATATGTGGGGATGTTTATAACCTGATTGTAATGTTCTACAGATAAGCTATGTGTGTATGTTGTGAAGAGAATTGACTGTCATTGCGTATAAATGTTAGAATAATGTTAATTGTGACTAAAGTATGGATATATTTATTGCACTGAGATAAATAACAAATGATTTTTGCTTTGTGCAGCACGAGTTAAGCTGTATATTTATGCTGTTTCATTGTAAAAACAGGAACATTGTAAACTTTCTCATGTTTTCTGGAGATAAAATTCCATCTGTAGCAGATGATGCCTATAAAAATTAATATTTGATTTTAATTAGACCTCACTATTTCAATTTTGAAATAAAAATTTGCAAATAAAAATTATAAAAAAACGTTGATGATATAAACAAAAGTTTAGTTCTTTCATTGCATTTTCCCCTTCATAAAATATCACTTTAAAATAAAGAAATAGAATAGTCTGCTTCTCCGTCTTTAAAAAGTTCTTGCCTGGCACAAAGTCGGAATTGCTATTAATATGTATATTTTTCTTATGATGTTGGTGCAATACTGAACATAAAGTTCTAACATAATCTGTGTTTCTGTGAAGTAGTTTTTTTACACGGCTCGTTGGAATGGATAAACTGGAATATCACACTTCATTAAATTCTTTGTTTTGAATGTTTTATTGCCAATATAAATTAATCCAAAGTTAATAAAGATCTACCAAGGATCTATTCCTTCATTTTCAACAGTGAAGAAAATGTTAATGAATTTAAACATGGTTTAAGCAAGAAGATAATCCACATGTAGCATGACCAAAAACTTGTAAGGGACTTGCGCTATACCGGGGTCATAGTATGTGCTATCACCTTAACTTTCTGTGACAATGTCTTTCTTGTATTGCAGATCATAAAAGCTGTTTTACCATGTAAATTTGCCTCTGAAAATCAACTGTAAGAGTTTAGAATGGCCGCCACTCTTCTCGATATAAACCTCAAGAGAGAAAAGGTTAGGTAGAAGTTATAAATGAAAATCACTGCTACAGATTCAAAGTCAACACTCAATATATTCTGAAAATAATTTATACAGTTGAAGGCGATCGAACATTTCTTTTCCTAAAAATAATTTTAAAAGTCACATGATAATTATTGAAACTGAAATGTAACATGTACCAATGTGGCCACCACCACACATGGGTATGATCAGGGCCGCATTTAGGCTTTGAGCCCAAAAATTTACGGGCAACCTTTTTTTCTAAAAAAAAAAAAAAAAAACTCTACTACTTGTGGTGCGGGCCCCTAGGCTACTAGCCAATGCTTAAATGCAGCCCTGGGTATGACCACAATAGCTTCTGGCATAAATGCCTCTCACGCTGAACACAGCAGCACATCCTCGCACTTCACGAAACCACCAACAACTGGGCCAAAAATGCCGCGTCCATCGCCTATATGTTCCTCATCCCCGCACCAGAGTAACTTTCCACTGTGCAACATAGTTCTCCAATCTCAGGAAACACAAACTGTAGAGTTCTGAAACTTTATCGGTCAGTAGAATGAGGGGCAACTAGTAACTTAATTCCTTATAAATTTTTCTGTAGGGTTAACCGATTCTCCGTAAAGAGCCAATCGGTTCTCAACCCCATCACAACGCAAAAGCTAATAATTCAAATTATTTAAGTGGTAGAAGGTTTAAGTGAATTTTGTAGAGCTTCTATTTAAAATATCTTTTACTTAACATCAAATGTGACTAGTTTATTACTCAGATTTAAAAGTCATCTAAAATCCCTGCTTTTGTGTCATTATGCGATACTTCCAGTGCGGAAATATTGTGTTTTGAGCTTTAAAACCTATTCCACTAAATTCTACGGTGTCTCAGCTGCCCAAAAAGCCCTCAATCTCCTCTCTAGCTGCCATACTTGTTTTACAATCAATTTTCAAAAATATCTACTTCCTTATACAGAACCGCCATGACACTGAAAATCATTAATTTATCAGATTATTATGAAGGTACTGCCTATTATACAAAAAGGCTGATAGAATTAATTTTAGAGATTTTATTACATATCCCGAAAGTATTTTCTTTTACCAACTTTAGTTGGCGGGCTCATAATTTTTAAAACTGTATATACAAAGCCAGGTTTTCAAATTATATCTGTTCAGTTGGTTTTGCAACTTTAATTCATTGTGTAAATGGCTCTAGGCTGCGGTATCGGGTCGTGTACTATGCCAGTTCCCCATTTACCAAAATGTCTAACTAGAATTTGAAGAATTCTAAGGTAAAGACGAAGAGGGGAGATGGGCACTTTGGTGGTGTAGGGCATAACTGAAGTCACAGGCATATCAGAAGAAGGGATACAGTACATTTACACCAAGAATTAAATATGAGAAAGCTTTTTGAAAGATAGGTATCACATTTGCCAAAGGCGGGCTGACCAAATACAAAAACGAAAATAAATTTCTGAGCAGTATTTTGCCCATTTTAGGTAGGGCATTACCAATTTTTTGCAACGATTAGTTATATGAATTATAGGCCCTTCCAGTGAATGCAGTCTAAATAGTTTGCATGTTTTCTGTATAAACTGTATTAAAAATTCGTGAGAAGATACGCTAATTACAAGAGAGAAAAAAATCACCTTTCATCAGGGCATTTAACTCCCCACAAATGTGCTTTGGTAATAGGAAACGGGAGGTATTTGAGTAAAAATTGATCGAACATCCAGCCTGTTCACCAGATTTGACTGCATGAGTTTCACCTATTTCTAAACAACTTTATGATTGGAAAACATCTTGAGCCATATGAAGACATGACAGCAGCCATTGCTAGACCTTCCAGATTTGCACTTCAAAATTCTAATCCCATGTGTATACTCTCACTGCAAACTTTATTATAATACCAAGCATGAATTCTTCACTGTGTAACTAACATATAAAATACAGTAGGGCTGAAGAAACTATTGCTCAGAATAGTAATGAGAGGGAAAACATTTTGCAGCACTCAACATAAAGAAAAATTTTAAAAAAAAAGGAAACTCTACACTTAAGGCTCGGTCAAACAGAGCGCGGGCAGCGGGCGCGGGACGGGCAGTCTGCACGCAGCGGGCACTGTATCACATGGTATGGCATCAACCCTGTCAAACAGAAGGCGGGCAAAACTGGCGGTCCAGCCGCGGGCAGCGCGGGCAGCGGACAGGTTGTGATTGAATACAGAGACCGCGCGGTCACGGCAATATGGCGGCCATCGAAACAGCTGTTTAAACAAAAGTTCGCGCGGTAACCTCAAGATGACGAATGTAGAAATTGAGAAATTAATTAATTTAGTGCGGGAAAAAGAATATTTATTTGACTCTCGACACCCAGACTACAAAAACAACAACAAGAAAATTGAAGCTTGGATAGAGTTTGCGGGATATCTGAATATAACCTGTAAGTTCCATTTTCGTTACAATTTATTTATTTGAATGCATTTTATTTCACACATCATTTGTAATACATTGTCAATATAATCATTACTGATTTTTGAAATCTATTTACTTACAAATAGATTTCATACCGTGAAGTGGGGATACTTTGCAGGTCTAACTTTGACCGAAAATTACGAAAAAGTTCGAGCAGCTCTTTCACGGATATTTCTGAACATATCCAAGCGCACTTTTGTCATCGTAGTTCCACATGTATTCTGTAAACACATCCAACAAAGGGATGCATGTGCAGTCATAGCTGGCACAAACATTGGACGTTAAATTTTGTTTACTTTTGTTGTGTTGCTAAATCTAATTATACCAAGAATATCAGCTGTGATTTCCATTCTCTGGCTATTCTAGTAACTACCAATACGTCTAACAATAACGTTTCATGTAATATTTTGTATAGGAATTAAGAATTAAAACGTAAAAATAATTATTTGGTTGATCACTGCATGTTCGTTAGGTTATGTGGGGTTACTTTGACTAATAGTCAAAGTATCCCCACTAAACATTTTAGTCGAATTTCTTGTGTTTTACAGTATTTTTGTGCTCTCTTTTGTAGACACAAGAATAAAATGAGGAATCATATGAATTGAAATTTTTCTATCAGAAGTTCATGTGACTCAAACATCCAAGCAAGTGCAACTTAGGTTCCAAAATGATATAGGAAGCCAGTGATACCAAACTAAAGGCTATAAATAAATAAATTATCTTATTTTTAAACAATTTTCCCTGACTGTTCATTCACTGGGGTCTGTTCATTCACTGGTCGGGTTACCCTAACAGTGCTACCTCAGAAAATATCGAATTAGTATTGAATGAAATTAAAAAATGTACCATATCAATAACTGTAGCTGCTAAAAAATATAGTATATCAAAAGGAACATTAATTAATAGATTTCACAGCAGACATGAAAAACTGTTTGGCTAGCCAACTGTATTTTCAAATGAAGAGGAGATGGCTTTGGTGCAGCATGCTGTTATTGTTGGGAATGGGGTTTCACTTTGAATAGCCTTCACTTAAGATATCTTAAGCAAAGGCTTATTAGATATGCAGGGAAGGAAAGTTAAAGGGCTTGGTAAGCATTTCTCTGATGTTTTGTGGTTCTGCAGCAGGAGAGGTTCTACCTGCATATGTAGTTTTCATTAATTTCAGAATTAGTTAAATACCTATGTATATTACTATAAATGGTATACGGGTTACAATAATTATGCTGTTGCCTCATTGTAGCCCATTAAACTTTGTTTGAAACATTAATTCATGTTTATATGTGATATTGTTGGTCAATTTACACTCCTGCTGGGGATATTTTGACCAGGAAAGTAGTTTTCATTAATTTTGTGGAAGCAGTCAAAGTTACCCCACCATAGGTTAACTTTGACCAGTGACAATAAAACTTATTTCTCTTGATATATATGCATTTAAATAAAGTTAGGTATATCATTCAGTAGGTATATGCCTAGCCCCCAAAATGCCATATTTAGTTTGATGAAAATATTTATGTATGTTCTGATATTGCATCTAAATTGAAAATATTGGTCAAAGTATCCCCATTTGACAGTATTACATACAATTCCATTTTTTATTTATTTCAACACGTTTTATTTCACTTATCATTTGCATTATATTGTTTATATAATTATTACTTATCTTTTAAATGTATTTATTTACAAATACCACTGTTTTGTGGCACTTTTAACATATAATATACAATTGATTTATTTCAGAAACGAAAATAGTAAATGTGTGCATTTATGATATGTTTCAATATTAATTACAATAATTAAAGTAAGCGACGAATTGATCTCTTACTTCAAAAGCAGCTGAACTTGATCTCCGGTTAGTTGGTATTTGATTTGAGAAGGCCGTTCTCGACAGGTCTGGACAATCTGGTTCTTCATCCCTTGTCATATCTGCAGTATTATTGCCTCGAATGTAATTGTGTAAGCAACATGCTGCTTTTACTACATGTACTACAGTTTCAACTTCCGTTTGGGAGGTAAAATAGTTTTACAGTGAACGAATTCACGGTAAAAAGTGGAATTCTGAAAAATGCCACTGTCGCTGTGCCGGCCGTAACTGCCAATATCCACTACAAGAAACTTGTATTCAGGATCGACAATTGCCAGTAGAACGACGGAAAAGAAATTTTTGTAACAAAAATAGCTTGAGCCACTGTTGTTGGGGCATTTTATTTTAACGTGCTTTCCATCTACACTGCCAATGCAGTTCGGGAAGTGCCAACGTTCTCTGAACCCCTCCTCAGATTTCTTCCAGACATCCTCGGTTGGAGTAGGCAAATACGCCGGCTGTAAAATGTCCCACAATGCTTGAGTCACTTCTTTTACAATACTGGAGACAGTCGTACGACCGACACGGAATGAAAACGCGATAGTCCGGTACGAGTCACCTGTGGCCAAATACCTGAAACAGAAAAATGAATACCCATAAATTTTAATAAAGTAAAAAGTTGCTACACATAATATTTCTTTCAGATAATATTTCATCATTCAGTATTAGAGTATAAATTATTTCAAATAAACCATAAATCCTTGTTTTGTTTGACAGGTGAAGCAGCTAAAACCAAATGGAAAAACCTGAGGGATAGCTACAACAAACACCTCAAGTGCATCAAAGGCAACACAGGATCGGAAGGAAATATCAACAATGGCCATGGGCTAACCATATGGATTTTCTACTGGATACACTGCTACCTCGACCAACAACTTCAAATGTCTCTATCACATTATCACAAACGCAAGAGTCATGTGATGATCAGCAGCAGGGCCGGCGTTAGGGGGGGGTAAGCGGGTCAAAAGTACCCGGGCCCGCCGGCTGATGGGGGGCCCCGATCACCGATTGTAGGGGCCCTCGGCCATGAAGTCAAGAATCCACCCATTGTCGCCCGGCCAGTTTGTAGAGCAAAAAAAAAAAAAAAAAAAAAAAAAAAAAAAAAAAAAAAAAAAAAAAAAAAAAAAAAAAAAAAAAAAGGGTCGCCCATTTTACCCCGGGCCCGAAATTCCTAGCGCCGGCCCTGATCAGCAGGATATTAATGATGGGGATGATAGTGAATGTGCAGGTTCTTCAAGTAGCCCTTCTTCAATGAAACCTCCGAAGAAAAAATCGCGAAACGATGTAACTGCTGTTTTGGAATACCTTGAAAAAAAAAAAGAAATGAAACGTAGCGAATCTAAGAAAAAATTTGATTCCATAGATATGCTTTTTTTGAGCTATGCTGATACATTTAGAACGTTTTCGCCCAGAACTAGAGCGGAGGTCAAATTAGAAATAGCCAATTTATTTGCGCGAGTAGAAATGCTGGAACTAGACACACCAGGTCCTAGACGATCCATTTCAAACAGTTCTGTAATGTCGTCAGAGTGTGAGTCACCTCTACAGCTGTGCTCAAATGAATCTCCCTCGTACTCTGCACATGCACATAAAACTCCAGTCACTGATCTGGCACAAGCCACATACGAGTATAGTTCGGCAAGAGATCTGTATGACAACGCAAATATAATATTTTCACCATAAGAAAGAATATGTATATGTATAAGATGGTAATATGTTTGTATATTCATTTTTTCTACTTTGATTACTTCACAGCATTTGTTTTTTTTTTTTTTTTTTTTTTTTTTTTTTGCTTTCTACGATTTTCTTATGATTGACGTTTTCAAATAAAGTAAACTTATTACAGAATTGTAGGTAATTGATTTCTTATCTCAAACAAATGATTTACATTTATAAGTAAATTGCACTTCTTACAGAATTGTATGTAATTGATTTCTTACCTCAAACAAATTGCAAGACGTTCCTTGGTCCCAATTGGTCTCCTCCAGTTTGTCCTCTGCTTCCCGATTCTTGACTGTATGAGGTTGTGTACTTCACTGAACTGAAGTCTTGATAACCGAAAATAGTTAAAAAATCTGTCTTCGAAAGAATTCAGTTCAGTGCACAGACGGTGATATTCACCGAATTCTTCCCTATTTTTATTAATTTCATGAACCCACTCTCTCTTTTTCCTCCTACTAATTAAAGCTAAGAGAAGAAGTTCTTCTTCCTCGTCAGAACTAGAAGTATATAAACTAAACATCTGAGGTAAATTTAAGGAAAGAAATAAAAAAAGTAAAAAACGCGCACAAAAAATCTTGAGATCGTTCCGCGCGACGCTTGTTCACTATACTAGATCGCCTCGTGTAGCCCGCGCTGTGTTTGACCTCGCCAGACCGCGGCGGGCAGCCCTCACCGTGCCCGCGCCCGCTGCCCGCGCTCTGTTTGACCGAGCCTTTAGGCCGGCATTACACTATAAAAGATCTTTGATAAAACATATTTTATAAAATATTTTACAGTGTAATGGGGCATATTTTATAAAAGATTTCTTTTATAAAATGTAAGACGTTGGCATTACATTTTATAAAAGATTTCACCACACTGAAAACGTAAACAAAGAAAATGGCGGAAGGGACATTACCAAAGTTGGTTATGACCACGGAGGAAGGAAATATGGGAAGGATATATATGGAGGAGAAGTGACGCTAAATCTGTGAAGCAGGCTCAAAACTCTCCCGCATAGCGACAGCAGCGGTATTGAAACCCAAACAAATGCCGAATTCACACTGTGTCTGATGTTCTGATTATTTCATTTTGTAATGTGCATAAGTGTTTTATAATGCCATCTTGTGTTGCATACGGTTGCACAAATAGGCAAGAGAGAAAAGAACCTGGAATATCATTTCATAGGTAAGTTGTATTCTAATAATTGTTGTTGAAGTGGCAGTGGGAATTGTAAACTTTGGCGCATGTCTATAAATATTTAGTCATAGCTCTCAATGGGATGACTTTGTTCTCAAATTTTTGTTGGTGTAGTGTAGAAAATCAGCATACCTTATTATTTTGCACATAATAGACTAGCATTACTTTTTAACGAGTGTTGAAAATGAGATTTAAAGGGGGCGTGTTGTACATCGCGGTTCAGTTAATTTAGTATTGCGCTTTCCTTCGTCACGTTGTAGTTCTGTATGATGAAATTAAATGTGTTAAATTATGCTATGCAATCTAGGAATCTTGATGAAGCAAACGATGTTACCGCAAATACAGTTTGCGATTCAAATACGCGTGTGTGGGTATGTCTACATAGTTAGATTCTGTAACGGCAATTTAATGGAGATTGTGGTTAGGTCTAAATGCAGTCTGTACCAGAATGGTTTTGTTGTTCCATAAGGGACAAAGAATTTATCTATTACTGTTAGTAATTTCATGAAAACCAAGTTAGTGACAAAACGTGTATAGCGATGGAAACTACTTCCACTTCCAGCTATTCCCAATTTAGCTTACGATGTATGGTAACAAATAACTATTTTTATTCTGGTCTAGGCCTCATTTCAACCTAACCACAAGTGGTAGTAAAAACAGCTGAAATATCCATTCTGCATGTTCACCATGTAATTCATTGTGGCTTTGGCAGAATTAATTTTTAGTCCAGGTCGCATATCAACCCAACCCAGTATATCCCGAAAACTAAGCAAGATATCGAAAAAAATTATTCTTTATTTTCGATTTGTCTCGTCGTGTTATATAAGAACCGAGCATTAAATTTCACTTTTGCGAAATATTTTTTCTGCATTTCAACTCAAGACACCTCACTTTTGATACAGTATATCTCGAGAACTGGGCGAGATATCGAAAATTTTTATTTTTTATTTCTCTCGTCTTTTTAAATAAGAGTCCGTCATCAAATTTGACTTTGACCAATTTTTTCTTCTGAATTTCTACCAAAACCATTTCACATTTGAGACAGAATATCTCGAAAACTAACACGATATCAAAAAAATTTATTCTTCATTTTTTATTTGTCTCATCGAATTACATAATAATCCATCTCCATATTGCGACGTTACGTTAATCCTAGAGTCCCCTTGAGGTTTTTGTACATATACGCTGTGTCTGTATGGGTTAGGCCATGCCTCCCCACTCCCCCCACTCCTCCTCCGCCCGGCTTCGCTTCTTTGCGTGGTGAAGGTCGCTAGCGTCGTCTCCATATATTTCCTTCCTCCATGATTATGAAAGTCGAATCCACGAAAATCTTTATTTCTGAGTATGAACAGAAGGAAATGTAAACTCAGAAACATATAGACTATAAGATTAGGAATAAAAAGGTAAACAGTTACGAAAAGTTAATTAGTGCTATGATAGAAGGCTGTACTGTAGAAGACGTAAAAAGAGAAAATTAATGTGTTAAGAAACTAGTATTTGACAGGTTTCTGGAATAATAACGGAAGTACTGCGCAGACCAATGTGTGTGCTATATTGCAGAATGGTGTAGATCCGTCACCAATTACCATCAATCGAGTACGACCCATGGCACATACACCATAAAAATAAACACCCAATAGTATATATGGGGAAATAATTCTGATGTAGAAATTTATGAAAATATTGTGGTAAGAATTTATTGAACGTATACTTCAGCATCAACCATAATTTTTATAATTTGGCATGTCCTCACATCGCAACTCTTTCACTAAACTTTGATGAACTCCTATCATATCAAGTCTCGTAATCCACGGTCTAACCTAAATATATTTACTTCTCTTCTTTATCTTCAATAAAATGCATATTGTGACAGTTGCACCAACTGGGTCTGCAAAAGCTTACAAATTTACTCCATTCATTTCAGAGAACTATGACGAAAAATTTTATATAGTGTAATGGGACTGAAAAAATATCATAAAATATCTTTGATAAAATAAATATGATAAAATGTTTTATAAAAGATCTTGGACAAAGAACTTTTACAGTGTAATGCCGGCCTTACAAATGCTCAAGGCTCATTAGGAATCTGTTAGATAATTCTTATATGAATTCTTTTTTCCCTCGTACCATTAGGGATTGAAATGCACAACAAAGAGATTAGGTTTGGTGCTGAGCATGGAGGAAGGAAGATATGGAGACGACACAAGGGACCTTCGCCACATACTGGAGTGAAACCGGGCGGAGAGAAGTGGGGAGGGGAGGCCGCCATATTATTTGACAGGAGAAACGGGAAATAGGCACAAAAACCTCAAGGGAATCATAAGACAACCGTGGCACCGCAATTTGATGATGGATTATTATGTAACTCGACGAGACACATCAAAAATGAAGAATAAAATTCTTTGATATCGTGCTTAGTTCTCGAGATATACTGTCTCAAAAGAATGGAGTTTCTGGTTGAAATTCAGAAGAAACGTGTCCCCAAAGTCAAATTTGGTGATAGATTCTTATGTAACACGACGATACAAATCGAAAATAAATAATAAAATTTTTCGACATCTCGCTTAGTTCGCGAAATATTCTGTCTCAAAAGTGAGGTTTTTAGGTTATGAGGAGATTCAACGATAACCGTGGCGCCGCAACTTTATGACGAATTCTTATGTAACTCGATGAGAGAAAATGAAAGTAAAGAATAAATTTTTTTGATATCTCGATTAGTTCCCGAGATATTGTACCTTAAAATTGACGTGGTTAGGTTGAAATGCGGCCTGGACCAGAAGAAAACTTTCGCCATATCCATATTTGATGATGAATTCGGACTAACTTAATGAGCAGGTAATTCTTTTTAATTTTAATAACAAACTGTTTATTTCTACAGTCCTTAAATTTTAGTTTATGTTCAAATAGGTTATATTTTCACATTCTATTTCAGTAATTGACAAGATTTCAAAATCTAGAAATATACAGTTAATTTTAATTTAATTTAATTGCAATGGAGCACAAGCTCCGGTGGCAATTTCCCTACATACCCATCTTCCCCCTATCCTGCACCCACCTACATTTGCCCTCTACAAATTTTATCTTTAAATTCTTGTAGACATATTTACAAACAAGTCATATCTGAAATTTTAAAAATAGCATAAGTCAATGTTTAGAACTTTAAAAAATTAATACTTCATAAAACCTCATAGTTTCTGAGCTTACTGAGAAGATATTGTACTGTTAGTGGCCTATATAATATTGCTAGCAAAATCAGTGCATTCATAAATCAGAAGCTAACAACTAATAATAAATAAATTGTTTGTTCTCTTCTGGTATACACTGCAATTTCAACCTGCCAACATTTCCATTAATATCGCCGCTACAAAACCAAACTATGTAGACACATCTAAACACAAGAAATGCATCGCAAACTACATTTCGGACAACAAAGTTTATTTCATCACGTTTAGTAGTTCGCACAACACAATTTATCACAATTAATTTCATCATGCACTTTCAGTGTAAACTTAAACGTGAGTAATGCAAGTAGATTACCATATTTACTGTGTAGCAATGTATACATGACCCGCTTAAATTAAATTTCCAACATTTGTCTACAATAATGCTAACTTTTCAGGTGCAAAATAGTAACATATGCTAATTGTCTACACTACACCAACAAAAATTTTGAGAATGATATGATCCTATTGAGAGCAATGAATAAATTTATAGCGAATGGCACTAATGTTGCAGTAACCTGTCAGATACTTCAAGAACGATAATTACAATGTGACTTACTCATGAAACGCTATTCCAGGTTTTTCCCTATCTCGTCAGTTTGTGCAACCATATGCATCACAACTTGGCATTATAGAAAACTTTAGAATATTATAAAATGAAATATTCTCAGCAGCTGACACACGATGTCCGCCGCGCAAGCGCAGTTTTTTCACGAGGTTTCACGGATTTAGCGTTATCTCGTCTCCATATATTCCTTCCTCCATGATGCTGAGCACCCTCTGCCACCCACAGGTTTGTGAATTGCAGAGTTTATATGTAGATGTAGATAATTTACTTCAAAACATGAAAGATTCAGGGTAAACACATGAATTTGTGTAGGAAAATAAGTTCCATTGCAATTATTAATAATAATAGTGCTACACATACTGAACACTTGTATCAGAATATTCCATATTCGAATTGGATTGTGTACTATCTTTTTGCATGGCTTGGACTGAGAATATCTGCTACCTGAACAAGCCAGGCAGACAAGGGTGTAGCCAGGATTTAGTTCACGGGGGGGAGGGGGGAGGGGGGGGGCGGCAGCAAGAGAAAACTGATAATATGCATGTTACAAAAACATTTATTAATGGAATACATAAATATTCAAATAATTAATTAATAGACTATATATTTTCCATTAATATATGTATATATATAATTACACTAATTGTAATTTTCGAGCTGCTTCACCTGCAATTTTATCACAATTTTCGTGTAAAAATTTTCTGTGAACACTAAGCATACACAGACAGCATCATTGATCTCAGCCATGTTTTAACCATGGAGGAAGGAATATATGGAGATGAAATAATGCTAAATCTCATATAAAAACTCGTCTCTTACTATGCATGCGTGGCGGCCAGAGGAATAACCCCAATACATTGGGCTGTTTGCACTGTATCTTCTGCTGAGAATATTTCATTTTCTAATATTCTAAAGTTTTCTGTAATGCCAAGTTGTGTTGCACAAACAGACAGGATAGGAAACAACATGGAATAAAGTTTCATAATTAAGTCACATTGTAATTATTGTTCTTGAAGTGTCTGATAGGTAACTACAACATTAGTTCCTATCGTTATATATTTATTCATTGCTCTCAACAGGATAATGTCGTTCTCAAATATTTGTTGCTGTAGTGTAGCCAATCAGCATATGTTACTACTTTGCACATAAAAGTCTAGCCTTATTGTAAACAAGTGTTGGAAGTCTAATTTAAGTGGGTCATGTTTACATCGCGATACAATGAATATAGTATTCTGCATGCTTTAGCCCAGTTCCGTTTACTGAAGGTGTACGATGAAACAGGGCCGGATTAAGACAGCGCGAGGGCCGTAGCAAATGTGAAGAAGAGGCGCTTGATTTTTGCCGTTCGGGGAAAAATTGTAGAGCTAAAAAAAAAGGTCGCCGGCTAGCCTAGGTGCGGGGCCCCCTAGGAGACGCGAGGCCCCATAGAAGGCGCGAGGCCCGTAGCATTTGCTACCTCTTGCTACGTGGTTAATCCGGTACTGCGATTAAATTAATTGTGATAATTTGTACTGTGTGAACTATGAAACGTGGTGAAGCAAATGTTATTGTTACCCGAAATTTAGTTCGCGATGCATTTCATGTGTTTAGGTGTGTTTGATTTTGTAGCGACAATATTAATGGAAATGTGGATAGGTTGAAATGCAGCCTATAACAGAAGGAACAAACAATTTATTATCAATTGTAAGTAGTTTCATAACCACCATGTTAGTGACACAACGTGTATAGCGCATCGCAAAGTATTCTACTACCATTTAAGCTTCTGAATTTTGGAGACAGCATATCTCGAGAACTAAACGAGATATCGAACACTATTATTGTTTACTTTCAATTTCTCTCGTCGTGTTACATAAGAATCTATAATCAAATTTGACTTTGGGGACTTTTCTTCTGAAGTTCAACCTAAAACACCTCACTTTTGGGACAGTATATATCGAGAACTGAGCGAGATTTCGAAAATTTTTATTCGTTATTTTCAATTTGTCTCGTCGTGTTACATAAGAATCTAACACCAAATATGACCTTGGGGAAATGTGTACTCCGAATTACAACCCAAAACACTTCACTTTTGAGAGAGTATATCTCGAGAACTAAGCAGGATATAAAAAAAATTATGATTCATTTTTGGTCTGTCTCGATTCTCGTAAGCCTCCATCATCAAATTGCGGTGCCACGGTTGTCGTATGATTCCCTCGAGGTTTTTGTGCCTATTCACCGTGTTTCTAAGGTCGACCAATATGGAGACCTCCCCACCCCACTTCTCTGTATCCGGTTTCATTACAGTGCGTGGTGAAGGTCCCTTACGTCGTCTCCATATATTCCTTTCTCCATGGTTTTAACCATGGAGGAAGGAATATATGGAGACGAAATAACGCTAAATCCGTGAAACCTCATGAAAAAACTGCTCTCCTACTGCGCATGCGCGGCGGACATCGTAGGAGTACCAAAACATTGGGCTGTTTACACTGTGTTAGCTGCTTAGAATATTTCATTTTCTAATATTCTAAAGTTTTCTATAATGCCAAGTTGTGCTGCATATTGGTGCACAAACAGACGAGATAGGAAAAAACCTGGAATAGCGTTTCATAAGTAAGTCACATTGCAATTATCGTTTTTGAAGTATCTGACAGTTCTGCAACATTAGGGCCATTCGCTATAAATTTATTCATTGCTCTCAATAGGATCATATCGTTCTCAAATTTTTGTTGGTGTAGTGTAGACAATTAGCATATGTTACTATTTTGCACCTGAAAATCTAGCCTTATTGTAGACAAGTGTTGAAAATTTAATTTAAGCTGGTAATTTTTACGTCGCGACACAGTGTATATGGTATTCTTCATGCTTTACTCATGTTTAAGTTTACACTGAAAATGTACTATGAAATTAATTGTGATAATTGGTGCTGTGCTAACTACTAAACGTGATTAAATAAACTTTTTTGTTCGAAATGCAGTTCGCGATGCATTTCTTTTATTTAGATGTGTCTACATAGTTTGATTTTGTAGCGGCGATATTAATGAAAATGTTGGCAGGTAGAAATGCGGTGTGTACCAGAAGAGAACAAACAATTTATTTATTATTAGTTGTTAGCTTCTGACTTATGAATGCACTGATTTTGCTAGCAAAATTATATAGGCCACTAACAGTACAATATCTTCTAAGTAAGCTCAGAAACTATGAGGTCTTTTGAAGTGATAATTTTTTTTTTTTAATTTTAAAAAAAGTTCTAAACATTGACTTATGCTATTTTTAAAATTTCAGATATGATTTGTTTCTGTTTGTAAATATGTCTACAACTATTTTTCTAGATTTTGAAATCATTCTTATCAATTACTGAAATAGAATGTGAACCTATTTGAACATCAACTAAAACTTAAGGACTGTAGAAATAAACAGTTTGTTATTCAAGTTAAAAAGAATTACCTGCTCATTAAGTTACGTCCGAATTCATCATCAAATATGGATATGGCGAAAGTTTTCTTCTGGTCCAGGCCGCATTTCAACCTAACCACGTCAATTTTAAGGTACAATATCTCGAGAACTAAGCGAGATATCAAAAAATGTTATTCTTTACTTTCAGTTTCTCTCATCGAGTTACACAAGAATTCGTCATCAAATTGCGGCGCCTCGGTTATCGTTGAATCCCCTCATAACCTAACAACCTCACTTTTGAGACAGCATATCTCGCGAACTAAGCAAGATATCGAAAAATTTTATAATTTATTTTCGATTTGTATCGTCGTGTTACACAAGAATCTATCACCGAATTTGACTTTGGGGACACGTTGAGACAGTATATCTCGAGAACTAAGCACTATCTCAAAAAATTTTATTCCTAAATTTTGTTGTGTCTCGCCGAGTTACATAATAATCCATCATTAAATCGGTGTGCCACAGTTGTTTTACGATTCCATTGAGGTTTTTGTGCCTATTTCCCGTATCTCCTGCCAAGCAATATGGCGGCCTCCCCCACTTCTCTCCACCCGGTTTCACTCCAGTATGTGGTGAAGGTCCCTTGCGTTGTCTCCATATATTCCTTCCTCCATGGTTTTAACACCGCGCGGTGTAGAGAAGGGCTCTCTATGTTGCTTGTTGTACAAGGCTGAGCCAAGGAAATTAGGATTGGGTTTTTTGTCGCAGAAAAGAATATTACCGCATCATCTAACTCTTTCTCAAGGTCAAGTTCTAAAAGATTTTCTGTTGTCATACCCTCTTCCTTCCGTAGTTTATACCGTAGTTCGACTTCATAATCAAGGAATTTTTTAAGTTGTAGTATTGGCAGAAACTTTGTGAATTTTAAATCAACCAATGACATACTTAAACTTTAACTGGGATGTAGCTAGGGATTTCAATCCAGCAATGCGTGAGCCATCACCTAATTAAGCGGATCCGCAATCCGTAAAATGGGGTGAAAACATGTTTCAGTTTTCGTCACCTTGCCTCCCTGTCGTCACTTTCCGGTCCGACTCGGTCACTGCCGGCTGTATCCCCCATTTACCTGTAACCGTCAAGCTGACATTTGACTCACCGCAACAAATGTGTGTTTATGTCGTCCTTCATGATCGTTAGTAAATAGAGTCACTTTTACGTTTTATAAGAATTCCAGTTTGTTTTTGTTGTGTGCATTACTGTAATTAGAGTTACACACAAAAAAGATACAATTCGAGTTGTTTCTGAGGAGGAAGTAGAAACAATAAAAAAAGAAGATTACAACTATTGACAGCTATTTCAAAATCTATTGAATAAATGATATGTTAAAATGTTTTTGTCATAAATTGTACTTCATTGTATTTGAGATATTTATTTTTCAAAAAAGTGGATTTCTATTTCCTAATTGTGCTAATTCTATAAGATCTATGATAACAAAGTTTTCAAATACCGTTGACATAATTGTTGAGTTTGAATATTTCGATAAACAATGACAAAGGTTTTTCGTTAATTGTTTGATGTGTGATCGTTCCAAAAAATCACCTATACTTGAACGTTTACGTTCACCGCAAATAAACACATTTTAATATCAGCTTGCTAAGAAGTTCGTACACCACGAAGCATTGCATCAGTCTGGTCAAAGAACTACTGACAAGCTTTGGTGTTGCTGATGAAACTGATGTTATCGGCAAAAGATCTGACGGGACAAGCGTCATGAAAAACGTTCAACTTTGGTACCTGCAATTGTACTTTACACACATCACACAATTGGCAGCGGTTGTAACACTGGTTCATCCACATACTGAGGTGATTCGCAGATATGATCTAAAAAAAATGTAGAAATTTGTTAAGTTTTTTATTTATGATCATTTCAATCAAACAAACGATCGAGGAGGCAGAAAGTGCTTTCTCGGCTGCTGGCTATAAATGTAATTCTTTGCAAATAAAGTAATAGTTTCAGTGCTTATTAGATAGATTATTTTTCAAACTGACGTAATTTACTGTAAGGCATGCAATGTTATCTAAAACTGAATACTCACCATAATTGATTATTTAATAAATAACTAGAGATAGGTTTAAAACAAAAGTGTAAAAGTGCAATATATAATCCCAAAACACTGCTCCAGAGAAGCTATCAAGGAATTTAAATAAGGTATGAAAATATATCCCTTTCAAAAAATCGTATAGAGAGTCAGCAGGGTAATTGGAACGGCGTTGTTGGACAGATAAAATGCGTCCACTTTCAAATCGGTTCCAATGCCAGCTTGTGATGATCATATGGTTATATTATGGACGATTATGTAGTATGCAAGTATATTAATAGGCTTACTCTTTGAGTTTGGGTTACATTCGTGTTCCTTTTGTTTTGAGATGTTGGTTGCCAGGAGCGACATGTTGAAAGCCTAGATGGTAGAGGCGACATATTAAGTTCGCAAGTTGGATATGTTGATTGAGAAATATTAATATGAGAAGTCCGATTTAAAGATTTAACGGTCGTATTTACAACTGGTGTTGGTGGAAGTTGTTAAACCAATAACTGAATAAAAGTTTTATCAGAACAATTAAATGTCTTACGCATCGGTTCCTATGTAGATGCTAGCTATATAAGATAAAGGTGAAAAGTGGTAACTACAGACATAAGTAGCCAAGAATATATCACCACAAGCTGCTGTTCTGGTAGATGTGTTTAAAATATTTTAGCTCTCCGCGTTGCTACGATGATCTTTCATGACATATATTACTGTATTAATATGATCAATGCATGATTTCACGTCGATCGTCTTTGATTGTAACGCAGTGGCAACAGGTACCAATAATCCTGAGTATTCAATCTAATGCCTATAATGAAGTCTGATTTAGTTGCAGTGCACTGTAAGTGGCAAGCACCTTTCCTCGCCGCATCATTCCCTTCTCTAAAAAATTCGAAAGTCCATTAAAAATTTCTTCAAAATGCTCGTTAAAAATAGCAAAACACGTATATTTTTGAGAACAGTGGGTCTCATATAAAGCTGAAATATATGCACGTACTTTCTCTGTAAAAAGGTTTCTCGTAAAAAGTTATGATGTACTCTATGGTGTTAATTGTGTTCCGTATTTCTGTAATTCGATTTAAATTATTTACAACCAGGTTAAGTCTGTGACTTGTACAATGAAAATATATATTTTTTAAATTTATCTTTAATTTTTTTATCTCACCAATTCATATCCTTGGCTAAAGCACCTGTCAGGTCCATGTCCTTCGTTTTCTTAAAACCTATCAATTTCTGAAGCTATAATTTGTCATTCAACGCCATCAGATCTACGAATCAGAGAAATTTTTTGCGGATTGTATTTTTATCTTCGTCATAAAAACTGATTTTTATGGAAAGCTATTCTTGCCCAGCTATGCTACACGACTCATCTGCCAATACAATATAAGCATAAGCCTTCTTTGCGGTCTGCATAATTTCACTTTTATTGACCAAGCCTCCTAGGTCAGTGATTTCGTTTTGAATCTGTGGGGAGATATACATAACAATTTTCTCAACTTTTTCAATATGCTGTTTCAAAACTAAAACACTTGAATCAATTCTTAGTTTCAGCAGGTCTTCAAGAACATCTTGATGTAGCTCTTTACTTCTTAAACGCAAGTCATTTGTATGGTGTACCACAGATAATAATCGAAGATATTATAGATGACAGAATTTGTCGATTATCTTCTACTTCCTTCTGGTGAGCAGTATTCATCATAACAGCGACCTATATTTTTTTTCTCGAGAAGTTCTTAGCATCGTTAGCTGCTGATTGGTGATAATGTGATGCAACCTGTTTTTGCAGTATTATTGGATATTTTTAAAGTGAGAAAATTTGAGTAACAAATTAATTAAAATATACTAGTAGAGGCAGGTAAGTCTGCAAGCAATCATGATAAATTTTCATTTCAAATTAGTGGCTTTAGCATCTACAGAAAAGTTTTAATTTTGGTAAGGTACCCAGCAGCCTTTCAACACCTCTCTCCAACAGCATTGTACTTAATTCATAAGACTGAAGTTAATATGAAGCTAGTCCTGTGAGCTGTAACACCGTATGTAGCAGTATAGATATGACTACAGAACGAGTGAAACAACTTGACCTTTTTTGTGTCGCTGCTTCAACGGCGTGTTTGTGCATGTCCCGCTACATAGGTAGCTCTAATGCTATGTGTCACTTTGTATTGGATAGGGTTGTTTTGGGGACTTTTTATTTGCGCTTTGAGGCGAAAACATGGCTATGGTCGTCTAGGACGACCTTATGTGAAAAACTCCTACAGTTTTCTTATGATCATATTAGTGCTAGACCTTTGGACCAGCCCAACCCTTATCCAGGCGAATCCGGGCACCTTAGGACATATATACTGTAAATTCAAGAGTAATAAATATTTTATCACAAATTAGCTCTTACACTATCGACTTTTTCACAATCGCTTAATGGTAATAAAAATAAATAAAATACAAATGTATGCGGCTAACTATAGTTATTAAATAAAAGTCGTACTTTTTGTAGGTACTGTATTAGTTAAAAGCCGTCGTTAGCCTTAAGGTAAATACAAATTAATTACTTTTAAAAA
>JARYHS010011408.1:202744116-202813331 GCA_031002005.1 Vandiemenella viatica
CGATGAGGTTCTTCCAAGTTGAATCGCTGAAGAAGATGCCGCTGGTGGGGTCAACATTTGGGTAAAAACATACAGTTTTCGTCCTGGCAATCGTACGGAAGGAGACGGCGTTCTCACCAAGTGGAATGTTTGTCTGGGAGCTGCCTGTGTAGAACAAATCTGACACTACATCCAATACTTGAGTCAGCACGACCCATTCTTCATACGTTAGTATAACCTTGGTGCGGTATCCAACTTTTTCGAGCACTACTACTGGTTCAAATTCATGTTTGGACGATAAACCTATCGTCAAACGCTTAGAATCAGCAGCATTGAGCTGATACACAGACGAAAACAACAGTACCGGGCTGGCCATCTCTGTACACTGGCACTGGCAGTCCATTTGGGTAGTAATCAGGTCTAGTCCGTGGTGGTGGTGGGGGTAAACATGTTCAGTCCTGTCCTTAGGTAAGGCTGTTACGACTGAAAAACTCTGACGTCAGACCATACATACCAAGCGACATTACATTTTATTTGAAAGTACTGAGAAGTAAGGATTTGTTGTCCTGAATTATGGAGAAGTGTTCTAGTGTTCTGTCAACGTGAGTTAACTGCTGACAAAGTGATTCCTACTGCGATTCATCGTCATTTCAAGGCTGTTTATACCGGCAATGCCGTTGATAGGTCTACTGTAAATCGAATGGCACTAAAATTTGGTGATTGCGAGAATGTAAAGGCCATAATTGTATGGACTGGTGGCAAGGACTGGGAAGGAATTCGGGCATGGTATTTTGAATGAATAACTCGACATCATCTGGAGTTGGTGCTCGTGGTTTTTTTTTATGGTTCTACGCCTCGTCGACATCGAAGCCTTTAGAGGTGGGAAAGGGACAGTGGACGAGGAACGGTGGGGAATTCGGGCCATTGCAAATGAAGAAATCATCCCCGTCATTCGCCTCGAGTTAACGGTTTGCTGGGGTTAAAATAGTATCTTTTACCCAAATACTGAGCCTAACAACCAACGGTGATTCATTTTGGAGGAACCTCATCAGCGTGCAACTCGCAGTGACCGACGCCTTGGCCGTTGCCCCACGTCGAAACGCAATACCATAGACTTGTTAGCCACAACATAGGCAGATGTGCGCGGCAAGTCGAAACTCTGTTACTTTTGAATGTCAATAACTTATCGATGACTCTCGGTCAAAAATATAGCTAACGTTTCAGACTGTTAGAAATTGTGTAAAATCTTTCGTAGTAATCTTGAGGGGGATACTACAGCACGAATACGTGGCCTGCAACCAGTGTACGATACTTATCGATCGTCACGGTGCCTTGCACGAACCCCACGTGAATGTTCCCGCAGTACAGGTGACAAGAAGCTGTTCCCGTAGAAACGACCAGTTCGCACCCTTACTCCGGCATGATGAAGAAAGGTATCGGAATTCATCAGACCATGCAACGATCTGCACTACGCCAACGTCCAGTGACGATGGTCTCGTGCCCATTTCAGTCGCAGTTGCCGATGGCGTGGTGCACATGCATGGGTCGTCCGGCTGCGGAGGCCATCGTTAGGAGTGTTCAGAGCACTATGTGTTCAGGTACACTTGTACTCTGCCCAACATTAAAGTCTGATGTTAGTTCCGCCACAGTTCGCCCGCCGCCTGTCCTGTTTTTACGTCTGCCCAGCCTACGACGTCCGACATGTGTAAAAAGGGGTGGCCGCCCAACCACTCAACGTTTGGACATGGTGTCACCGTCGTTTCGCCACTTGTTGAAGACACTCACTGCAACAATGCTCGAACACCCGATATATAGTGCAGTTTCCGAAATGCTCGTGCCGAGCCTCTGGGCCATCGCAATCTGCAATGGGTCAAACTTAGATAGATCGCAAGCCTTCCCCATTTTAAACACTGATAGCGCGCTCACTGATACTACATGCAGCATGCGTGTGTCTGACTAGCAGCCATTCCTCGTGACGCTGCTTTCACCTGGACGGGTTTATATCGATAGTCGGTTGGTAGTTATAATGTTCCGGCCGATCAGTGTAAGTGTGGAATGCATTGAAGAAAAAAACACGAAATCACCTGTATGACACTACCGAACATTAAAAATCACCAACCAGTCTCAAAAATTAAACCTGCATCTTCTCAAACGTGGACGAATGTAATTATTTCTGCACTGATTTTGGGAAACGATCATTTTTTTAACACTGTAAATACTGGCTGTATGTGAATTTTTTGAACCATTGCTGTTAGTTTAACTTTCATCTAACATTTCGATACACAGTTCGTATGCGCCTGTCCCAGATGCAACTCTTCCTCAAAATAGTAACATAACTTCGTAAATAGTAAACGCAGGCAATTATGAGTTACAATCAAATGATTTAGAAAGTCTCATGTTAACATTTCTTTGTTGCGCTTACACTTTTCACCATATCTACATGACTAGTAACACCCACCTCAGTTCCCTGGATTCGTGTCATTACATTTTCTTCTTGCCTCCTGCTAGCAACCATAGCGAACAATTGGTAATGATGAACAAATCTGAAAGGTGTATTTGAACCGCTACCATTTTTAACGCATACATCCTTCTAGTAGTAAATCGGTAGTAATTTTAGCTCCATCAGGAGTCCCGGCTTCTGACTTCTGACGCACACGAAACGTTCCTGCTATTGAGCAAACTTTATGAATGAATATTTCTTGTATAATGATTGCTAGTAGGAGGTGAAACTATTTCGAACCATCTCTCATCAATATTCTGCGTCGGTTTCTGCGAGGCGTTGAAAGCACAAAGAACCAATTGAATGTCGCACAGCAGCATTTAGTCGTTGCAATAGAAAATATTAACGGTAATTCTAAAGGAAAACGTACTGGGCTTAAGATTTTTTTCTTTTTACTTATGGCTTTACGCCTCGTGGAAGTTCGAGGTCATTAGAGGTGGGATGTGACTGGAGACAAGGAACGGGAAGGTATTCGGCCATCGCCTATTTGAAGGAAGCACCCCGACAATCGCTTGGAATGATTTAGGTAAACCATTAAAAACCCAAATCTGGATGCCTGGACGGGGATTCGAACCCGCGTCCTCCAGAATGCGAGGCCAGAGAGTTAACCGCTCACCCACCACGCTCGGTCTGAGCCGTAAGAATATGCACAAAACTTTTTCCAAAACACTCGCCGTCACAAACGTCTTTGGCAAGGACTGGGAAGGAATTCGGGCATGGTATTTTGAATGAATAACTCGACATTCATCTGGAGTTGGTGGTCGTGGTTTTCTTTTTTTATGGTTCTGCGCCTCGTCGACATCGAAGCCTTTACAGGTGGGAAAGGACAGTGGACGAGGAACGGTGGGGAATTCAGCCATGGCAAGTGATGAAATCATCCCGTCATTCGCCTCGCGTTAATTGGGGAAACCATGGAAAACTCAAATCTGGATGACCGGACTGGGATTCAAGCCCACGCCCTCCCAAATGCTAGGCCAGATCTTTACCGATCACGAGGTGTGATAGGACTGGTGCAAGGATCGGGATGGAATTCAGGCATGGTCTTTTGAAGGAACCAACCCAACATTCACCTGAAGTACGGAGTAATGGCTCGTTTGGTCATTATGACCAGGGTTTTTTATTGCCTGCGCATTCCGCCTCTATCCTAGCCTACTTGAACTTAACAGGGTGTAGAGAACCTACAGTAGGGTTTTTTATTGCCTACGCATTCCGCCTCTATCCTAGCCTACTTGAACTTAACAGGGTGTAGAGAACCTACAGTTTAAACTTGAAACCGAACAACGGAAGTGTTAAGGCGTAACTACATTACGACGCAAGTTGTGAAAGATGTGAAGGTCAGGTTGAGGGCTTTTTGAAAATCGCAGCTGAGCCCGGGATTCGAATCCTGGACTTTTCACTTTCCCGTCAGATTGCTTAAGCGCCGAATGCAGTAATTTCACAAAAAGCATGGAAAGCCGAAATCTCGATGGTCGGGGCAGGGATTCAAACCCACGTCCTCCCGAATGTGAATCCACAACATTGCATCTCACCCATCATGCTCGTTGTTGCTGCAGTGATTTCACGTGTTCAGTCCTGTCCTTAGGTAGGGCTGTTACGACTGAGAAACTAAGTACGAGTTTAAAAACCTATGTAGTTCCTGCTGGAATACAAGCAAGCATGGATTTGTGGTTATTGACAAGGACAGCGACATGTATCATTATACAGAAGAGAAAAGTTAATCATTAGCAATAATATATTCTCCTTCACTGTCTACAAAGTCTGCCAGCGTTGCGGTAGTTTTTCCATTCCACGTCAGTAGAAATCACGTGGTAAATGATGTACCTTCCTTCAAGATTGTTCGGTAAATAAGTTTTTTTTTTGTTTTTTTTTTTTGTTGGCTTTACGCCTCGTCGACGTCGAGGTTATTAGAGGTGGGAAAGGACGGAGGTCAAGGAACAGGATTCGGCCGTGGCCTTTGTAAAGGAAGCATTACGCCATTTGCCTGGAGTGATTTGGGGAAACCATGGAAAACCCAAATCTGGATGCCCGGACGGAGATTCGAAACTACGTCCTCCCGAATGCGAGGCCAGAGCGTTAACCGTTCAACCATCATGCTCGGTGGTAAAGAACGGAAAACGTAAAAATATGACAGCTCAACATCCATGATCACTCTCCGACGAACATTCTGCGCAAAAATGATAACATATAGAAACACTCTGTATAATTCAAGTAAACGTAAATACGCCGATGTATGCCTCTCATGTTAATTGAATAAACTGTCGGGTTATGACATTATTAGTGGTAAACTTTTCAACCCTCTAAAACTCTATGTGTAGAGCACGGCACTGTATGGTAGTGACTCATACAAACCGGTTTCTTGCGCGACACACCTGGGTCGCTCAAGTGGCCCTCGAGTCAAGTGAGGGCAGCTGGTGCTAGGGAAGGCAGGTGTTCAAACAAGTGGCGATGATTGACAGGTGGGGTCGCTCAAGTGGCCCTCGAGTCAAGTGAGGGCAGCTGGTGCTAGGGAAGGCAGGTGTTCAAACAAGTGGCCATGATTAACAGGTGGGGGAGGGGAGGACCGCGACACACCTGTGGTCTAACAATAGAAGGGAAACTGAGGTTAGTCAAGTGGTTAGTCAAGTGGCCATGATTGACAGGTGGGGACACACCTGGGTCGCTCAAGTGGCCCTCAAGTGGTTAGTCAAGTGGCCATGATTGACAGGTGGGAGGGGGGAGAACATAGAGGTGAAACTGGGGTTAGTCAAGTGGCCCTCAAGTCAAGTGGCCTAATTAGCATAACAATAGGGACCTCATTAGCATTTCTTTTGTGTGGGCCTGTTGTCTCCTTTTATATCTACTGAGCAGGTTCTGACTCTCGTGACCCACATCGAAACTGAATTCCAAAATAAACTTAAAACAGGAGCTGTGTTCGTCGACCTATTTGGAGCCTATGATACTGTCTGGCGTGAGGGTCTCCTTCTCAAATTCGTAAATATTGTATAGCTGAACTCTTGAACAATCGCAAAATCCAGGTCCACTGCGGGGTCCGCTGGCGTGTTCTCAACAATGGACTGCCTCAGGGTTCGGTGCTGGCGCCTGTGTTTTTTAATTCATATATTGCGGATATACCTCAACTAAATTGCAGAAAATTTTAGTATGCCGATGGTCTGGCTATTACTTTCCAGAATAGAAACTTCCAGATTTGTGAAGATAGAATCTCTGAGAGTCTTAACCAGCTCTACATATTCTTCTCTAAGTGGAGACTAAAACCTAATCTGACAGAGTCTTGTTGCTTCCATCTTTCAAACCAACTTGCCCTCGTCAGAATAAGACCTACATTCGGACCCCTTGGAAGAGTAGAAAACAAAGACCACCCTAAATATCTGGGAGTTACCTTGGATCGATCCCTCACTTTTCATCAGTATTTATCTAACGCTGCAGAGAAAGTGAAGACCCGTGAGAAACCTTGTTAAGAAACTGGCTGGTACATCATGAGGTGCAGGCGCCCAAGTTCTTCGGGGAGCAGTCCTTGGCTTGGCATTCTCCACAGCAGAATACTGTTGAAACATGGCTTGGCAGTGCTCATACTGCCAAAATTGACACCCAGCTCAATGCTGCTATGAGAACAGTGAGTGGTGTCATTAGGTCTACCCCAATATCCTGGCTACCTGTACTTTCCAACATTCCTCCACCAAATTTGAAGAGAAAATCGAATTTCTTAGAGAATTGGAAGGATTGTAAGAAAACAACATGATTCCTCTGCTTGGTGACCTTCTTCAGCTGCCTCGCACACGACTAAAATCGAGGAGACCTGCCTACATACAAGCAGCCAATTTCAGACATAACAACTTTAATCTGTATGAAGAGAGGAGAAATGAGTGGGAAGCCAACAGCCCACACAACTGTGGGCTTATAAAAAATCCAACAAGCTGTGTTCAAGGATTTGACTTGCCTAGGCGTCTTTAGTGTTAGTTGAACAGATTTCGCACAGATCACGGAGTGTGCAATGTATCCAAACTGCTGACCACATTGTGATGGACTGTCCAGCAAGAAGATTATCTGGAGGCCTTCTCACACTGCATCAAGCTGCACCAGCTGCCATAAGATGGCTTGAATCTATAGATTTAGTTATCTGATTGACATGTCTTTTGTTGTACTTGGCACACGATAATAATAAATTTTAAAATTCCTTTTTGTTTTCTAAGGAAAGAGGTTTTGTGTGTGTAGGTCAAGGATAATGGATCGGGAAATCACCTGCAAGACATCTCAGAGAATATCAGTCAGCACTATCTAATCAGATCTTGTCAGAAAAATGACTTTACATACACAGATAGATCTTTCTTCTGATATAGCCGGCAAGCTTAAGCAATAAAGTTGACTGAATATGCACTGTTGTAGCGATGTTACACTGTCAGTTTTTGCTGTTACTGACACGTAAAATGATATCTGAGAAGTATTAAGTTTAGTTTTTACTTTTGCCGTAAAACAGCGACGATGTAATGCCGGTCGACTATCCTAGTTTAGAAAAAAACGTACAGACACGTCGTTTTCGCTTTTTTCGCTTATGGCTTTACGCTTCGTCGACGTCATTAGGAAAGGAAAGGAGTAGGGGCAAGGAAAGAAAAGGAATACGGCCATATTCTTTTGAGGGAACCATCCCGGCATTTGCCTGGAGTGATCTGGAGAAACCATTGAAAACCAAATCTGGATGGTCTATTGGGGATCCGAATCGGCGTCCTCTCGAATGCGAGGTCAGAGCGTTATCACTAGAGATGAAACGGATAACTTTTTGGCCGCATTCCGGATACCGGCTAACCGGCCATCCTATAAGCCCGATAGCCGGATATTCGGCAGCCGAATATCCGGCTGAACGTTGTTAGTCTATTTGAGGTTAGGAAAAACAAAAATGTTGTCAGTAAAGAAAGGATCGTCTGTTTGGGAATATTTTTATGTAAATAATGACAATAAGTTTTAGATTTTGAATTACTTTTCGTGAGGCACGTTTTGACGCGAAGTTTGAATCATTTCATTTTTCGCTTTGTGGACTTAAAGAAAATACAATGACGTTTTTTTTTTTTTTTTTTTTTTTTTTTTTTTTTTTTTTGTCTTCGACCAGATACCTCTGCCTTGACAAAACATTTGTAAATGAAACATCCAGTAAACTTTAATGAAATGAGGAAAGCTTTAGGCGCTATCCTGCCTATATTGCCTTTAGCCATCCCCGGTACATGTTCGTCTTCGACATTGAAAGAAATCCAATTGACTATATCAGAATCGTTTGAAAGGAAATTACTTTGGGATGTAAACGACGCAAAAGCAAAAAAGATGTCATCAAGTTACTGCAGGAATCGTTGCACTAGAGCCAACGAATCGTTATATATCGTAGAAATAAATGGATTTTCCAGACCCCTAGAAGAAGCTTTACACCGCTATAAATATCGAGTCTTACATACATTTCCCAAAAAATTGTACCTGACTTCTACGAGAAAATTTATGAGAAAATAAAACAAACATTTCTGGTGCTCTCGCTATTTCTGTTTACACAACAATTTCCTGAATTTCACAGCTCATGGGTATCTTCTGAAGTCAAACTAGAACATGGAGGTTTTGCTATGAAGCATTTCCCTGGTTCTCACCCTGGAGAAAATATAGCAAGGGAGCTTAAACAGGATCGCAAATCGTTGGGCTATAGACCAAAATATAATACATTTACTCATTCATGACAGTGGTGCCAACATGGTGAAGGGTGTACGCGTGACTGAGTATGCTTCTGCAAGATGTTACATACCTTTGCTTCAGAGAATTTAAACTGAGCCATTGATGATCCAGTCAGAAGTGGCAGTAGTGATTGTTAGTGTTAGTTGTCTCGTTACGCACTTTAATCGTTCGGGGTTAGCTCTAGAAAAATTGCTGACGATTCAAAAAGAAAAATTTACCCGTCCGTCAGCTGGTGCCAGATATCTGGTAACTGCTTTACGTCTCTTTTTAACATCGAGGTCTTTAGAGACGGGAAAGGATGGGGGGCAAGGATGGGGGCAAGGAATGGGAAGGAATTCGGCCATGGCCTTTTTGAAGGAAGCATCCCGGCATTTGCCTGGAGTGATTTGGGGAAACCATGGAAAACCCAAATCTGGATGCCCGGACGGGGATTCGAACCGCCGTCCCCCCGAATGCGAAGCGAGAACGCTAACCGTTACACCGCCCCGCTCGGTGCCAGATATCAGCAAGAGCTACTACCAACTCGATGTCATGTGCGTTATTTAATAACTAGAGACCGGATTACATACATTTGCATGTTCGCATATGCATTTGTATATTAAGCCCATTTTCGCCTGTTATCAAAAATGTAGTGTTGATGCATATTTTCGCTATATTTACAATATTTTTCGGTAGTTTACGTAATTATTAAATAAAATCTTACGTTGTAGCCGTAAAACCACTAGCAGCACTGCTCTTAGTCTACGACGACTCGCCGAAGAACTTCGACCCACATTTGGGAATGTAAATAAACGGATTTCATCAAAAAAGAAAGCGTTTCTTAAAGTAGTTTCGCGTATTAATGCCTATTAAAAAAAAATCCAAATTTGCCTTTACCTTCTGAACCAGTAGTAACTCGATGGGCAACGTGGGTTGAAACTGTACTGTTTGTTTTACAATGAACATTTCGAGGTCATTAAAGGTGTAGTAAACGACTTTGATAGCGCAGAGGCTATGACAGTTTGTCACTAAATGGGAAGCATTTAACAATACTAGAATTAAAACCATAGCTGTGATTAGCATTCGTTTTTCCTACATTCCTGCGAGTATTAAAAAGGTTGAAACTAAAGGTTTGACGTTGACTGAATCTATTCAGTTAATGAACAAAATCCACATTGCCACATGTATTCCTGTGTAAACGTAAAGCGAAGCTTGAAAATATTTTGAAAAATAACCCAGGTTTTGAACCTTTGTGTCAAATTGATAGTTTTAGTGATGGGACTGGTGAACTTTTTCCATAAACAATGGCTACATCCAATTTCAAATACTGCCCAGTTACATCAGTGGATGTGGAACGGTCCATATCTACTTATGAAAATATTTTGAGAGATCGAAGAAACAATCTTATTGTTGAACGTTTGGAACAGTACCCGATTGTCTATATTTACAAAAGCAAAAAAAAAAAAAAAAAAGTTAAATAATTATTAATTATTGAATTTATAAATATGTTATTCAACTACTTTCTAATTGAATGCTGATTTTGAAATAAAAATCACTATTTTTCTATTATATAATGTTGCATATTTTAACAGTTTTTGACACTTTTCAGGCATATTTTATGCATTTTTCATGCATATTTGCATATTTCTAGCTTTTTGTGTTGCATATAACCTGGTCTCTATTAATAACAATTCTATTTAGCTAAGCATTCGAGAAGAAATGAATCGAAAAAACATTGAATGAAAAGTATGTAGCCTATCGTGTTTAACATACTAATTGTGAGCTACTTTTTATTTATTTATATTCGTTCGGCAAAGATGTCTTCCTTAAATTCTTTGCCAAAAGATATGTAAGATAAAAGACCTTACTTTCGAGCAGCAATGTTAACGGAAGTTTTGACTAGACTGGAACTTAGCCTGGGTCATAATGACAACTGTCACTTGATGTTACATCAGAAAGCATCAATAATTTAAGTTTTTTGTAATAATTTAAGTTATTTTCATGTTACTAAAAACATTAGGGATTAATTACGCGATTTCTGTGTGTCTGGAACAGGATAAAAACTAGTAATACACGTCATAAAATAAGTTGATAAGATTTATTTTGCTTTGGATTCACTGACGCCATACTACTGACATTATTTCCAACTGTATCACGATGTAAACTATAATCGGAATATGTACAACATTATAAAATCAGGGTTACGAGCCTTATTTAGTGACAATTGTATTTAGTTAAGCAAATGGGGAGAAATGATTTGTCAGAACACTCCGTTAAATCTATCCGTTTTGACAAGCTAAGAAGCTAGTTAGATAATAATGAGTATATTACTAGTGCTCGAAAAACCATACTTAGAACACGTAACGGTTCCCGTGAAAGCTTCACAAAATGTTTTTGAAAGTCTCTGACATTTCGATCAGTCAGTGGGTGATCTCGCCTACCCCATTAGCGTCCTTCACGTTCACTTGTCCACTCAAGTGAAAGTAGAGTGGATTGGCTGAATCTCAGCAGCTCCACCGCACGACAAAACACGTGCGACCTTTTGAGAATGCTGTCATCATACGATCGTAAAGTAGCAGGAAAGCTACTAGCCACGTGTAATCTCTGATTTCTGTCACGCTTGCCACCACTGTATCAGAACGTGATCAAAGACCCTTGCGTGTAACTGAAACAAGGAGGGAACTCTTTATTGATACAGTGATTTGATAATCAAGAGTAATGCGAAATAAAGCAGCACTTTAGATTGATAGAAATCCGTCACAGTGACATGATATCGAGATTATTTCGCCTTATGTTTTGACGGTTAGCCAGCAATGGGAATGATTTCGTAGGCTTTCGCGTCCATCTTTATTAATAACTAGCTTGTCTGTGCGAAAATTTTGCTGGTGATATACGACGAATAACGAGGTTGGTGATTTGTAGTAGAAAGAAAGAAGAACCGGATCATTTGTAGCAATTGTTTATTTGTAAACTGAAACAGGTACGAAGCAAAACGCTTACAACATCTTGCAAAACAATTGGAAGTTATTAAGTGTTTCCATAACAGAAACAAAAATATTCGAAAAGCTCCTTAGTATATGAAACACACAAAGCTTATCAATAACTCTGTGATATGTGGTGCTGCTATCTAGTGGTAATGAGATCTGTCCTTATGGCCGGCAGCGCAGCCTAACAGCTAGACTCTGAACTATCGCATACACATGACCTTGATAGTTTATAATTCTGCCATTTACGGGTTGAATTTCGAAAAATTCCTTTCTTAATGAATGATGTTACCAAAGTGGATAAATTTTAAAATGATATGTACAAGGCGTTCATAGAAGAAGAAGAAACTAGAAAAAACTTAATTTGCCAGTATTTAATTAAAGAAGCATTAATAACCAGTAGAGCTGTAGCAAACCGTTTATATTCGTTACTGAGTAACGAATACATCGCCTAATTTGAAGTACCGGAACGTTACTCAAAAATTCATTTCTTTACTCGCATTTGTCGTATGGATGTCAGTCAGTTTGATTCGATAAACGAACAATTAGGGAGCGTGCATAAACCACGTAGCTCCATTTTGGCCTCCTGTGAGCACCCCCTCCCCCCATGTAGCCCTACGTGTCTATTGTCTCTACACCTCCCCCCCGCCCCGCCCCTCCCCACGTAGCACGTAGCTTTTTTTCCTTTTGAGTCCAGAAAACATTTTGTATTGTTTTCTCTTAAATGACGGAAATAAATATTCACAAGCTGTCGTGTGTTCTGCTCTTCATTTTAACTGTGAAAAATGTTATGAAAGGAAAGTTACGTGGCCTGGCTCAGACCCCCCCCTTTCCCCCACGTAGCCCAGCGTAGCCTTCCAGCTCCCCCCCCCCCCCCCTGGACCAAGCCACTTAGTTTGTGCATGCTCCCTTACGACGCGTCATGCGGAAACTGTGACGGCTCGCCCAGTGAGTAAATGAATCAGAACGAAAGAATGAACATTTGAACGTCGTGCATCTCGTATTTCAAGGAATTTTCAGTTGAATTCGTTTCGTTACAAAGGAAGATGTGTAAGTACAAACATGTTGCGCGTGATTTTAATGTAATTAATATTATTTTCTGTTATGTGTTGATATTTTTAATGAGGTAAGTAATTTTTACTACATAAAGTTATTTTGTAGTTTTGATTTTGTTTAACATTGTAATTTATAGAGTATAATTTTTAAATAGATAATTTGAGATTGTATTGCTTTTTTATTGATCATACCTTAGTGAAATCTTATTAATTTCAAACATTTATGAAATGCATTTATTCTAAAGTGCGATATTATAACTTTTTTTATTTTACAGTGCAAATTTTATCTACTTTACTAAATGAACAATTTACTTAAACTTTCCAAAGTACGAATGAAGTCAGCCCGCAACCCGTACTTGATGCAAATCAATGCGATGCTTCATTCTAGTGCTCGATTGTGTCCAAAGTAACAAGTAACGATTCGATACTGATTGGTATAGTAACGATTACATAACGGGTACTCAATTTCTCGTTACTTTTACAGCTCTATTAACCAGTCAGAACAATAATAGCTGAACACTGTCAGCGAAGCCGTCGTATGCTATTTTCATTACTTTTTTTTTCGCGGTCTATTGGAAATATGGCGGATAGAATTTGCCGGCCTCTTCCACTCAAAAAAGACGGGTGTGGGGATCAGAAAGCGAGCTGGAAGCTCCGACGTGACCGCAAATAAAGGTGATACGACTGCGGTCGTGAGGTATGACTGCCCTCCTATCCCTATGCCCTATCACGCCGCATGCCCGCCTCCACTCAGAAATGGTTTGCTTGTGGCAGCGGTGAGCCGAAGCCGGAAGTTTACCAAGTCTGACAAAGACTGCTTCGTGTGTTAGTACAGCTACATCAACGAAACACGCGGCGCGCATTGTGCATCAACTAAGGGACCGTCCAAAAACTACGTAGCCTCTTTTGGCTTCCCAAGAAACCCCACCTCCCTCTCCCCACACGTGTCCTGACGTGGCTTTTGCCTCTACATCCCCCTCCCTACAACCGCGTGGCACGTGACTATTTAATTTAATTTAATTGCAATGGAGCACAGGAGCACAGGCTCCGGTGGCAATTTCCCTACACACCCATCTTCCGCCTATCCTGCACCCACCTACATTAGCCCACTACAAATTTTATCTTTAAATTCTTTCAACGTTTTCGGTAAATTATTCATCATTTCTCATGGTAACTCATTCCAATCCCTGACACACTTACCTAAAAAAGAGAATCTTCCCACACCCTTGTGCCTGAAATCGAGTGCCAGCTTGTGGTCATGGTCATCTTTTCCCTTCCATGCACTACTTTTCATACCTACTCCAATATCTTACCATGCCTCATCGCCAGTATATGGCCTGTACACTCCCATCACCCTCCTCATTCTTCTCCTGTCTTGCAATGAATTCCATTCCAGCTCCTTTATCATATCCGTCACTGATTGCATTCTGCGATAATATCCAGAAACAAATCTAGCAGCCCTTTTTTGCACCCTCTCCAACCCCTTGTATTTGATACGTAAAATGAGGGTCCCATACTACACTACCATATTCGAGCAATGGTCTGACCAAAGTTTTGTAACCCAATTCCTTGACTTCTCTCGTACATCCCCTCATCACTCTCTCCAACAAGTGCAGAATTTTGAAACCTTTTCCTACCACCTGTCCAATGTGTCCTGCCCAGTTAAGCTTGTTATCAAATGTAATGCCAAGATATTTACATTTCAAGTCTACAGCAAGCAATTCTTTCCCCACCTTATGTTCATAATTAACCTTTTGTTTTTTATTTGTGTATCTAATTAGCTGACTCTTCTTTGCATTTATCTTCATCCCATGTTTAACAACCCAACTAGATATCCTGTCCAGATCACCCGGCAACTGTTTACAATCCTCTATCGTTTTGATTCTTTTATATAGCATTATGTCATCTGCAAAAAATCTAATTTCAGATAGTAAACAATCAACACTATTATTTATTAGAATAATGAATAGCAATGGTCCCAATACTCTAACCTGTGGCACACCCATTTTTACTTCCACTTCTTTTGATACCACATTTCCTACCATAACTTTCTACCTTTTAAAAATTGTTCAACCCAGCAAATCATTTTCTCATCCACTCCAATGGTTTTTACCATATTTACTACCATTTTATGGCACACTCTGTCAAACGCCTTTGACAGATCTAGTGCTACACTATCAATTTGGCTTCCCTTGTCCATTTCATCTGAAATATCTTGCATATATCCAACCAACTGAGATTCGGATGAATATCCTTGCCTGAATCCATGTTGCCTGCTTGAAAACCACTTACATTCCTCACATATATTTCTGATGTGGTTGCATATCAATATTTCCATTAATTTACCTACCACTGATGTCAAACTGATTGGCGTGTAATTCTCAACTCTATTTCTCACCCCTCCCTTATGTACCGGTACTACTATTGCACTTTTCCAGTCCTGTGGTAAGCAGCAAGTATCCAGACTCAATTTAAATAATATTTCAAGACAAGGTACAATGTCACATCCGGATAACTTTAAGATATCTGTAGTAATATTATCTTCACCAGCCCCTTTATGTTTTTCCAGCTTTCTTATTTCCTTCATGATTTCCTCAGGACGAATTTCACCGAGCGTGGTGGTGTAACGGCTAGCGTTCTGGCCTCGCATTCGGGAGGACGGCGGTTCGAATCCCCGTCCGGGCATCCAGATTTGGGTTTTCCATGGTTTCCCAAATCACTCCAGGCAAATGCCGGGATGCTTCCTTCGAAAGGCCATTGCCGAATTCCTTCCCATTCCTTGCCCCCCATCCTTTCCAGTTTCTAAAGACCTCGCTGTTAGAGAGACGTTAAGCAGATAAAAAAAAAGGATGAATTTCAAATTTTTTACTATCTTCATTTCTAATTGTGTTTTCCCTCATGATTCCAGACGACATTTTGAACTGTTTTCTTTTGAATAAAATCTTCTTGGGTAACTAGCCGAGTTAGTCCAGCGATGAAAACGATGTTTCGGCGGTCATAACTCTGCCGCCATTGTCAAGTGACGGCAGAGTTATGACCGCCGAAACGTCGTGATTCATCGATGGATTTACTTGGCTAGTTACCCAAGAAGATTTTATTCGTATTCAAAGCCGAGAATACCTACAGTCTTGCACTGTTTTCTCTTGTCAGATTATCGTAAATTACATACGGAGATAATTCAATGACAGAAATAAATATTCATAGTCTGTTGTACTTTCTATACCTTATTTTAACTGTGACAAATAATATGAACGAAAAGCTACGTGGTTATGCTCCGAACTCTCGCTCCCCCCCCCCCCCCCCATGTAGCCCAGCGTAGCTTACTACCCACGCTCCCCACACCCCGCCCCCTAGACCGAGTCACGTAGCTATATGGATGGTCCGTAATAGCTGGATAGCCCTTTATACTATACCCGTTATGCTTTTCGTACTTCATTGATTTTGACGTTATGTATATGATGACTGGACAATTGTATTATGTTATTTACATAGGTCTTTATACCACATTGCTTATGAGGAGATATCAACAACGCTAGCTTAAAACTTGAAAATAAAGAAGGTAAAATAATAGTAAGTAATGGCGTGTAGTGTTTCTCCCCTGGTGGCAAGGTTTCATACCGTATGCGCAGTCCGCCCTTATCGTAGCTGCCTAACCCGGCAGTCCAACCGAGTATAGGGGGACCTACAATTCTAACCATGGAAGCGTTCTGACGTACTGCGAAGGCCGTCTGCCTTTAAAAATCCCGCCTGAGACATGGATTCGAAAAAAGGGGGGGACCTTTTGATCTCCAGTCATGCTTTTACATCATGCAAAGTCAATTTTCACACTGTTAAGTTAGTGCCGGATGCTTCCTTAAAAAGGCCATGGGCGAATTCCTTCCCGTTCCTCTTCCCCATTCCCATCTCGCTTCTAATGACCTTGACGTCGATGAGGCGTAAACCTACAAACAAACAAAAAATGTTAAGTTGGCGGCAGATGTTCCTCAGAAGTTGAATTCTAAGTAGGTGTTTGGTAACGCCTTGTTTTTTTGTTGAGGCTCATCGAGTTGTTATTGTCAGAGCGGGGAGAGGAGGGGGGATGAGGGGTTAAGGAACAGGGAGGAAGTCGGCCATTGCCTGTTGAAAGAACCACCCCGGCACTCACCTGGAGTGATCTCGGGAAACCATGGAAAACCGAAATGTGGATAACCAGACCGAGATTTGAACCTGCGTCAGCTCGAATATTATACCATGTCACAAATAAATAGAATTGCTCTCTTGAATGTTTTTTATGCCTTTCTTTATTATTTTCTTGCCTTTTGTTTTCGTTGGTAATCCTGGTTTTCTGATATTTATCCGTGATCTATTTCACTAAATGAAATAAACACTTATGGATCTACTGTACTGTACTTTCAATCTTTATTCTTTCTATATACAAATGTTTCGTTTTATTTGGGAACCAATATAACCAATACCAGTCGTGTTTAGATGTAAGATTAGTTACGGACTTAACATCCTAATTGATTGCAGAAGAAGCTCTACAATGATTACCAACTTTTCTTTGTTTTGTTTGACCACTGAATAATTACATCAGGAGTTAATAATATTTTAACATTGAATCAACTGCATCTAATAGGCCCTGAATCTATGTGGACATACTCGCCAATGATGAAAAACAAAAGAATCCTTGCTAGAAAGCGTACGAAATTGTAACTAATTCCTCTGGTGTTGCTTATTTGTACACTGCATTTCTGATATTTTTAACGTTCTCTTTACATGGTAAATATAATACATGAACCTCTCTTTCTCTTTTTTTTTCTCTCTCCAGTACTTTTGACATTTTTTTTACATTTCCATGTGTCAGTGTTTTTTTTCCAACAACGTGGCCTAATTTATAACTTCTATGGATTTGACTAAATTTGGATATGACTATATAACTGACCAGTCATTCAGCGGACCTGAATAGCAAACGTTGAAAAACGAAAACTTAATAATGTTAACACGAATATCCTCTACTATGCCACAACTCAAACGCCAACCGCTCATCAGACAGTCACAATTTTGCTGTTATTCGGAACTTCTTGATCGGGCGCTAATGATCTCGTCGTCGATCAGGTGTATAACCTTATATTTTTCCTAATAAAGAAATCCGGTTAGTAACTTTTAACAAAGTAAATCTCCAGTCATAATAATCAAATTTGAACAAATTGGAAAAATAAACCAGAAATTTTTCCCATTCCTATAAAGCCTGTTGTTGATGGCTACGATTCTGGGGCTCCGGTTAAGCGTTTTTTGTCCCCATCCCTACCACCAGACAAAGTTTTTTTTATTTTAAAACTTTGTTTTGTTGTTGTTGATAAAGTCGGAAAATTTTAAGGCAAAAAAACTCAAATAATGCTTTTTTAAGAAAGTTTTTTAAAGTTTGATTTCTATTTAATTAGGCATCCTGGTCAGAGGGCCCCTTTCGGGGGCTCGTGGTACTTTTGCACCACTTACTCCCCTCCCCCACAACGCTGGCCCTGGACGGCTAAGCGATGGCCCAGAAAGACAAAGAATAACTGTCAGGAAACATGTAATAATTGTGGCATACAGACTGTGATTTCCGCCGGATTTCCGCGATTCCGCGCGAACGGCTGTTCATTTGTTTCTGTAACACCCGGTAACAACACATTTATCACGTGGTGAAGAGAACCAATTGCAAGCGTGCAACGTAAAAACGCTCTGTTGCCAGTGGCGTAGTTAGGTCAACAAGGGCCCCGGTGCAAAAAAAAAATTTTGGGCCCTCAGGCCAGATGGGCGACCTTTTTTTATTTTTGTTGCTTTTTGTTGCTGGTAAGGGCCCCCTGAGTTGAGGATGGGGCCCTTGAGTTGTGCTTAGGGATCCCCTGAGCAGTGAGAGGGCTCTTAGTGAGGGGCTTCCTGTGTCTCACGGGCCCCTTAGACGACTGTAAACGAAAAAAAAGGTCGCCAGTTAGCCATGAAGACTCGTGGGCCTCTGAACTGCGCTTGGGGGCCTCCAGAGGTGCACTTTGGGGCCCCCTGAGGTATGCTTGGGGGGCCCCAGAGGTATGCTTGGGGGCCCCCTGAGCGCAGGGGCCCCGGTGCACTGCACCGCCTAGCCCCATAGTAGCTACGCCCCTGTCTGTTGCGCATACCTCCAGCTCCCACCGATGATGTGCGTCCGTCGCGAGCATAGAGGAAAGAAATATTTCCTTCCTCCATGGTCGCGAGTACCACAGGCACAGATGATTACAAGGAACCCAGTTCGTTGCTATGGTATTCCACTGCAATGCCTACTGTCCTTTTTTTCTGACGGTAAACTACGAAATATTTCACTAAAAATGGATAAGTATTACTCTCTACTGTACAGCAAAAATAAAGTCCTTATTACATTGTGTAAAGCTCCTCCTTTCCACTCTCCCCCCACCCCCCTCCCCCCAGCCCCCTTAGATCCGGCTCTGGCTGTACCCTCGACTTCGTCCATGCGGAATTTGAGATTTGTGCTGCTAATTCACCGTTAATCTATCAAAGAAATTTTTGATATTGCCAGCAGCTTGCTTCAGGTAGGGTGTTAAAGCACTGGCCTCCCTCTTTAACCGATTATGTCGCAATTAACACAACGCCACACGATGCCTGAGTCACGTTCAACAAATTTCCTAATTTGTGGAAACTTTTATCTTTATTTCTCAGCTTTCCAACTTCACATCAAAGTTAAACACATCCTATTTTACCTACCGAATACTAAAGGCCACTAAAATTATTTCGTGTCGACCAACAAACATTTACTGTAATTATGAGAAAATATGAGAAAATAATGTTATAAAATGCTTGTTTCAACACACAACGCAATTTACTTAAATTGTAACTGTAGCGTACAACTGCTTACCATAATATTATATTTTTTCACGTGACAATCGAACCAAAGAAATTAATATCTATGCCTAACTCCTTGCAACACAAAAATTATCATCTACTCGAAAGCGCGAGCGCTACTATCATGATTAGGTAAATTAAATATTACTTACACTTTTTACGTTTAGTTAACGTATTCCGCTTTATTTTAATGTACCTGTTACATTTAATAAAACTAATGAAATAAATAATAGTACTCAGAAACCAATACAGAATCAGAATCAAACAGTAGTAGAGTTAACTTTTGTCAACAATGATTCTCAACTACAGAGTTATCAGTGAAATCGTGGTCAACATAGACTAATTGTAGATCTAGTAATTACCTGAAGAAATTCAAAGAAGCATTGAGATCTAGATGGGAAGACGAGTGGTCACGTACAGCAGAGTACAAAGGAAGTCATTACAGGGAAATCCACCCGCATATACCTAAATCACATTGGTACAAAAAATGGAGGGTAACCAGAAAATTTTATGTAACAATTATGAGTCTGAAAGCCAACCATGGAGCCTTTAAGAAACACTTATACCGCATAGGAGCCCAAGAGACGCCTTACTGTGAGTGTGGAGAGGTGGAGGACACCAATCATCTGTTATTAGGATGCCCTATGAGAAGAACAGCAACAGAGGAGCTCCTCAAGAAACTACGCGACCTGGGTTACGTGGGCCCAACCAGGGTCACCACACTTCTGGCCACTGAGGACGTCAGAACGTATAAAATAATATATGAATTTTTTATAACGATGGGAATTACAATATAGATATGTTTCTGAGATTATGTTGTATATTGTTCTTTCTTGTATTAATTTTAATATGGGACAGGGAAATTGGGAAAGCATGTAATTGTATATGCTATACTGTAAATTAAAGTCTGTTTAGTATTAGTGTAATATATGAAAACATAAAAAAATTTATAATGTAATTGTATATGTCATGATAACTCTGCTTAGTATTAGTATCTGCAAATACATAATGTAAAATTGTATACATAGGATGGCTGTATGGTCAGGAAACCAAAAGCCAATAAATAAATAAATAAATAATAGATCTAGTAATTATAATGATGATGCTGTATATGTATATACCCTTTCGCCCCATCTCAATATCATTTCTTTTGAATATGTCCTGAATTGGTTCAGTGGTTTGTCCGTGATGATACGGTTTACGCGTGCCTAGGATTTTATATATTAAAATGACTATACTATAAGGACAGTGCGAAAATTTCGCGAATCGTATACGATGAATAGCGTGGTTGGCGGTTTATAGCAGCATGAAAGAATAAGTGGCACTTTTGTTGCATTGTTTATTTGTTAACTGAAACAGTACGCAGCAAAACATATACAACGTATTACGAAACAATTAGAAATGATGAAACTTTCCCCCCCCCCCAAAAAAATGCATACTCTAGAAATAAATTCACAGTTTATCAACATGTATGTGATATATGGTGCTGCTATCTAGCGATAATGTGATCATCCCTTAACGACGCCAGCGAAGCCTAGCAGCTCGAGTATAATCTAATTGTTCATAATTTTGCCATTTACGGGTTGAGTTTCGAAAAATTTCTTTCTTAATTAATAATGTTACTAAAATAGAGAACTTAATATTTGAAGTGATATCTCATTTATCAATTTTGCTTAAGTGTGAAGGGAGAAGGTGGCCAATCACAAAAAAAAAACTTTTAGAAATAATGTAAACTAGATGATCGATGCGAAAATTCTGCCAATATGATGAATTAGGTTGATGGTAAGTAATAAGGTGAAAGAAGAATCGCCTCATTTGTATCGATTGTGTAACTGTTTAGTGTAATAGGTACGTAACAAAAGTCTACGCCAGTGAAACAGTTTATTAATTTCTCTGTGATATGTGTTGGTATCTAGCGGCTTTACTCTGAACTGTCTCATAAGGGCAACTTTCACAGTTATTACTTTTGTCCTTCAAGGGTCAAATTAAGAAAAATTTGTTCTCAATTTATAATGTTGCCTAAGTAGAGACCTTAACTTTAAAATGATACCTCATTTATCGATTTCGATTAAGTATCAAGGGAGATAAATGGCTGGTAACAAAACAACACTTTATGAAAATAAAGATACTTCTGCTCTTCAAGGGTCGAATTCCGAAAAATTCCTTTCTTAAAATGTGATGCGACCAAAGCGGAGACCTAAATTTCTGAAATAATACCTCATTTCTCGAGTTCGGTTAGATTTCAAGGGAGATAAATGGTTCATGGCAAAAAAAATACTTTATGGAAATGATCATTCCTTTGCCCTTTTAATGGTCAAATTCCGAAAAATTCATTTCTTAAAGTACATTATCAAAGAGGAGACCTTAATCATGAAAATGATGCCTTATTTATCTAAATGTGTTAGATATCAACGGAGAAAAGTGACTAGTGACACCAAAACGCGTTGTATAAATATTAACACTTTTGCCTTTTAAACCCCGAATTCCTTTCTTAATATATGATATCACAAAAACGAAGACCTTGATCTTTAAAATGATACTTTATTTATTAATTTCGGTTATGTATCCAGGGATATAAATGGCTCGTGACATAAAAAACAGAATTTTAGAAATATTGACATTTTTACCTCTTTAAGTGTCGAATTTCTAAAAATTCATTTCTCAATGTATGATTTCACCAAAGTAGATTCCTTAATCTTTAAGATGATACCTCGTTAATCGATTTTGGTTAGATATGAAGGGAGACAATGGCTTAATATCTTGGCATTACTTTTGATAACAAGCTTAACTGGGCAGGACACATTGGACAGGTGGTAGGAAAAGGTATCAAAATTCTGCACTTGTTGGAGAGAGTGATAAGGGGATGTACGAGAGAAGTAAAGGAATTGGGTTACAAAACTTTGGTCAGACCATTGCTCGAATATGGTAGTGTAGTATGGGACCCTCATTTTACGTATCAAATACAAGGGGTTGGAGAGGGTGCAAAAAATGGCTTCTAGATTTGTTTCTGGAAATTATCGCAGAATGCAATCAGTGACGGATATGATAAAGGAGCTGGAATGGAATTCATTGCAAGACAGTAGAAGGATGAGGATGGTCATGGGAGTGTACAGGGCATATACTGGCGATGAGGCATGGAAAGATATTGCAATAGGTATGAAAAGTAGTGCATGCAAGGGAAAAGATGACCATGACCACAAGCTGGCACTCGATTTCAGGCACAAGGGTGTGGGAAGATTCTCTTTTTTAGGTAAGTGTGTCAGGGATTGGAATGAGTTACCAACACAAATGATGAATAATTTACCGAAAACTTTGAAAGAATTTAAAGATAAAATTTGTAGAGGGCAAATGTAGGTGGGTGCAGGATAGGGGGAAGATGGGTGTGTAGGGAAATTGCCACCGGAGTGTGTGCTCCATTGCAATTAAATTAAATTTTAAAAAAAAGGTAGGATCGAATTCTTTTAAGTGATCCACACATGAATTCAATTTTATTTGAAAGTAGGACCTACTCTCTAAATATTTGCTCTACTTTGAAACTGATGACCGAAAATTATGGAGATGAAGTAAGAGATTAGAAAAGCTTGAAAAAGTTGCCATTAAGATACCAAGATTTAAGACATATACGGTTTTGCATCACTGAACAACATAGCACTAGTAGGTAAATATACGATTAGTATGCTACAAGATCGCTTTGAACTAGCATAACTGACCGAGTATGACATCAAAACCGAGCTAATTTGAAAGCAAGTAATGAATAGCTATCTCTCTTTTCGTACAGAACTTCATAGTGTTAACCACGACAGCCAGCGTGGCCACATCTGTCTTTTCCTTAAGTAGTTACCTCTGCAATCATTTAAGGTGGCCATACACGATCGCTCCATCCGTCCAAATGGAGCAATGTCACTCCATTATCGCGTCGTGTGTGGGGAAACTGATGTGGATGACGTGGGAGTGACAGGATTATTTGGATATCCGGTTAGTCCAAAATCCATCAGTCATCAAGCCAACTGACGGTGTGTGGGGAAAACCACGTGGAGCGACACCAAGCCATCACTCCAGTCGGTTGGTGTATGGCGAAACCGCGGTCCAAACTCTTCTCATTCTGTCACCGACCACCGAGCAGACAACATCAGTGCCTTGAGCGGACTATACAACATTGTACCATTTTTGAATCTGCTATAGAAATATTTGTTTTGCTACTAGTTAAATATTATTTTGAATGTAGAATTGAAAATAATACAGTTTTAAATATTATTAAGTAACAATTAGAACGATTATATTTTTGTAAATAAATAATAATGTCTTCTCAATAAGACTTTGTGCTGGAGATTATTGAGAAGTTTAAGGACTTAACCATGCTTGTAGGATCTCTAATCCTGACTACCATGACAAAATCTAAAGAAATGTGGCAAAAGATCAATTGCTAATATTAATTAAAAATAAAAACATAAACGCCAACAGGAAAACCATGTTGGAAACAAAAGATAATTCTTTTTAAAAGGATCAGAGTATGATTAATTTTATATGAGCCTACTTGTTTAAATATGTTGTTTTTAAATATTTTTACTACATTTGACGTACCTGTCACTATTTTCAGCCTGCTACTCTATTTCAATTTAATAAATCTGTTTTATAATCATTTTGTAGTATTTTTAAAAGTTTTCGTAATATCACATAGCTTATTTTTCATAATTTCGCACTTTTTTGGACGTTTATTTAATTCTCAGGACTTTTATTCTGTATTCGATAATTTGAATATCTTTTAAAATTAATTCGGACTCATTTTATTTAGTACTCCTGGCATAACTAGATTGTTGTATAGCAAATTGACAACCTATTGTTGCTTGCTTTGTCTCTTTTTTTCATTGTCGTGGCTGACTGGAGTGATGGAATGATCGTGTATGTGCTACGCTTTTGGATGTCATCCATATGGATGACATCCAAATGGGGCGATCGTGTATGGCCACCTTTACAGATTGATCCCATACATAGGCATTTCCACCACCGGCGGCATTGACTTCCACTTTTGGCATTATCAGTCGTACACCGCAGCTTTCGTACGACCAATAGACAGGTTTGTTTCCATGTCTCCACTTTCAATCGGTAGCCACTATTTCTCTGGTTTATCGTGCAATAAAAGACGTTTGTGATTAGATCCATTATTATATGCACTTTACAGGAATAACAGGAGAAGTCTCAAGATCTCTCAAAAAGATACAGTAATAAGATAACAGTGCGATAAATTATTCATTCCGATTAACTTTGCTCTCATATCAAGCCCACTATACCCAACCGGCCATCCACCTAATTTGGTCAGCTAGGTAACACCAGCCCGCCCCGTCGGCTCAGTTGGTTGCGGAACCGTGATGGTGTCCGGTGGCGACAAGCGGATAGCTGATTCGAGTCCTTTCATCACACAATTATAATCATCCAATTGTGCGTCAGAGTACTGGGCTAAACCCCAAACCTCTCTGCAGTGCGCATGGAGTGAGGGCATACGACACTGTTGATAGTGATTCGTCTGTCTGATGGAGACATTAAGCTTGATGGCCTCCTCGAAATCTTCAGGAAGAATGGGCCTGAATGGTCCGGCACCGCGTTTCACGCTCTCTCTGCTTTCATTTCTCATCCACAACACAAACAGTACTCTACACTGAATACAAATACACTTCCACAGTCATCTGCATTTACGAACACTATCATACGGCAGAAGACAACGGGAGACCACCCGAGTTCATCTTCCCAGACGTTGCTATGGAGTGGTAAACATCGCCCCATGGAAACTGCCTACGCTCGACATGGGCAAGGAACTCATAAGAAGAAGAAGACGATGGAATGAATTTGTAAGTTGTAGTTTACGTGCATTATTTTTCCCAGCTCACTTGCGTCTTCCGCTTGTAGTGGGTGCCTTAGTGGGCAAACTACGTTACAATTATCTTTCATACCTTTATGATTAATAAAAGGGGATTTTTTATTTTAATCTTTATGACGGAATAAAAATTTATTAATTTTGCAAGAATCTCGATGTTAGTTGGAATTAAGGAAAATTGTCACAATATGACATTTATTTTCTTATCATTGGCGATTACAAGTCTGAGCGAATTTACCGTTAACATTAATACAAATTGGCAAAATCATAAAAGCAACGCTCAGAGGTACAATTAGCCGTCATGAGTAAGCAAACAATTGTATATTTACTTTTAAATATATCTCAGAATTAAAATACAAGAAATAATGACAATTGGAAACAATGAAAAATACAAGTTATGACGACATCAGACAAAGGTATCATAATACTGTGACTTTACAGTTAAAAATGAAAATCATGGGTGCCAGAATGAACAACATATCATTCGAAAATAACTAGTTCTGGCAAATTATGCCGCTAGCTAAGAGATTTTTAAATTACAAAGTTAGAACATGGATCTATCCTCTCAAAATCGCTTAAGGATTCAATTTCACGGAATGCATAATCAGATGGCTTGGTCGTAATAAGTTACCATTGTAGTTCTGCGTCTGATGTCTGCGGTGACCGGAGATGACCCACGGTATGTGAGATTGTCTCACAAGGCGGCTACAGACACGTCCTGTCTGTTAATGCACATCATCGCATTACTGGCGGTGTCGCCGTGATAAGCCTGCACCAGCAAGCCGGCAGCCAGGAATCGTACAGCGGCAGCTGGGGAGAGAAGCCAATTTTCCAAGTCCACCACAGACTAGACTCGCCTAGAATCGAATGTAGAATTTCCAGCTCCTCGCTCTTCGGTCCACGAGGAAAACTTCTGGCTCCACCCCCTTGCAGTCTCGAAGATCACATTCAACAGAAAATTCCCAGGATTTTAAGTTGTATGCTCATTTGGATTGGATCTTCAGGTTGGCACCTAATGTCACGTGATATCCCCGATATCTTATTTGCCCCGCGTAACTAACAGAGGTCGGACATATTCGGCTGCGTTCGGGGACGGCTCTGTGTTTGGTCGGTTGGCATTTCCCGCCAGGTGAGTCACCTTGTTGACCGCACACCCCCAGGGAGCAGAGTGTGTCGTCCGGCAAAACCCTAAATCCGCGACTTCCTGTCGCCATGGTTCGGGAAGACTACGATTAGCTTCAAGCCTACACAGCTCAATAATTCTTTAATATTCGCTTTAACAAGATACACTGAATGTTCACCATTGCATTACAGTCCTCACTTGGAATCTTGCGTACTTTAGGAAATTACAACAAAAATCTATTTAGGTGATCGCCCAAGATTTATGTAAATTACTCTTATATTATTATTTATATAATAAAAATGCACGTTGGAACGTGGCGACAGCGTGTCACGTTACACGCTTGATGGAATTAAAACATAAAGCTAAAAACTGAAAAAAAATAAACAAATTTCAGATAACAACTATGAAATTATTAAATTTAATTTACCATTGGTCAGCAGAAGAAGAATAAAAACATCAGGCAATCGTGCAGGGGCTTAGCCAGGATTAGATTCAAGATGGGGCAAAAACAAGGAAACTTAATGCAAATACTTGTTGAAAATGGTTTTACTAGAACAAAAAAGAAATTAAACACTCAACTAACTTATTTAAGCACTAGACAGCGAGGGTTCTGGCTAAATTTTGGCAAAATCTCTTTTTCAAAATTATTTTGCAGTGTGTTAACTCCGATGAAAACGCAAGAGTACGAAGACCACCAACTCGTCACAGTACGTATCCATTCTGACCGTGACCCCAGAGTCAATTTCAAAACGTAAATTAAATATTGAAAGTGGGAATTTTATTTTCATACAATTTTCGCTTGGCTACATGAGAGAGAGAGCCAGGGTGGGGCAAGCGCCCCATCTTGGCCACGCCCATACAATCGTGAACTATGATTGTAACTATAGGCAATACTAATGATTGCTTACAACAATTAATTCGGTCGTTAGCTGGTCGATTCTTAGCAATTAGTGAAAAAAAATGGTCGCCCAGCCCGGAAATTTTTGGGCCGATAGGGGGGGAGGGGCACCAATGTAGCCCTGGTGCACCCCCCTAGAATCAATCCTGCCGGCGCCCATGACAATAATATGTTGAATCTAAACACCTCCGCAACAGCTCTCCAGTCTCAGTATGCAATGCAATGAAGAAAGTCCTCGGTGATTAAGTAATGTCCCATTGTGATAATGACATGGCATATCCTCCATAATACCAAGAATGGGATTAAGGAGTGCCATATGTGTTCTGTTCGTAGGACTATAACTTACTGTTTGTAAAGACCAAGAGAACTTGTCGCTATTGATCAAGTAAGAGTCAATAGTCTCCTGCTAACCAAATATGAAGCAGAAATTACTTCATTGTGGAAGGTATCAGGCATCACATTTTGGATCACGCAAGGAAAGTCTACTGCAAGCCGGGATGTCTGAAAGGTAACGGCTGCCCATCCTGACAGCCGTTAATGGCTTGTCTTTAAAAGCTAATGGCTTGTCTTTAAACTTTGATAAAACTCAGTATATGCAATTCAGTACATCACACAGATTAACACCTGATATAGACATAAAATTTTCAGGCCAGTCCATTCAAGAGGTAGAAAGTGTGAAATTTCTAGGTTTGTATACTGATCATAATTTAAATTGGAAAGTACATGTTTCTGACTTACTAAAGCGATTGGGAGCAGCCACGTTTGCAATTCGTACAATTTCAGCTTTAGGTGATCTCCGTATGAGGCAGCTAGTTTATTTTGCTTATTTTCACTCCTTATTGTCATATGAAATAATATTCTGGGGCAATTCTACCCATAGAGACAAAGTGTTCAGAGCCCAAAAGCGTGTAATAAGAATTATGTGTGAGGTTAGAAATAGAACTTCATGTAGAGAGCTGTTCAAGAAGTTAGGGATCTTAACATTAGCATCTGAGTATATATACACATTAATGTCCTTTGTAGTCACAAATTATACTTTGTTTGAAACAAATAGTAAAATACACAATTATGGCACTAGAAGTAAAAATGATCTTCACAAGACTTACAAGTCATTGTCATTTGTTCAAAAAGGGGTCTGATATTCAGGGATACATATCTTCAATATGCTCCCAACACATATTAAATGGTAGATGATAAGAATAAATTCAGGAAAAAATTGAAAGAATTTTTAATTGACAACTCCTTCTACTCTGTCGAAGAATTTATTTCTAAGGTAACTTATCTAAAAAAAAATAACTGTCAGTATCTTGTGTAAATATAGTTCACATAATTAGTTTACCATATATGCTATGACTGTACTGTACATCTCCTGGTGTATGTATTTAGTTTGTTACGTAATTGTTTACGATACCATATATGTTATGACTGTACATCTTCTGGTGTATGTATTATTTTGTAATGGAAGTTTTTAATGTACCATGTATACTATGACTGTACATCTAGTGGTGTACTTATTATTTTGTTATGCAACTGTTTATCTGTAAATTGACAACTTTACACATCCCACAGAGCCAGTCTCTTATATTGGGATCAATGGAAAATGAATGTATTGTATTGTTTTGTACATATGGACCTACTGTCAGTAATCAGTTACTCTCGTTTTGTTGGTATCCCGCGAAACCTCTGCTGCTGTCTCCGAAATGAGGGTTGAGCGAATTTTCTGAAAGAAATTTCCCTTTCAACCACTCCAGCTCGAAAAATAGCGAAACTAAAAATCTTCAAGTGTTTCAAATTTCTGATACTTCTCCTTATTGCTTAATTGTTCGATTATGGAGGTGTAGTAGGGGATCCATCAGTAACTGATATGACAGAGAAGCTGAAATGGATTTCATTGGAAGATAGGAGAAGGGTAAAGAGAGCGCAAGGGAATGTAAAAGGCATATAATATTTATCGATGTTGTATTTCTTTAGGTAATATGTAATTCATCATCTGCAAAAGCGGTCGTACCAAATAATGATGATGAGTAGTTCGTGTAAGGGATGAGATTTAATTTAATTGCGATGAAGCACCAACTCTCCAAAACAATAGAATACAAATACAACACATTCTTTTTCCATTGAATTTATTGTCCCTGTTCCACAGATTCCAATATATGAGATTGACTCTGTGAGATTTGTCTCTGCTGTGGGTTGTGGAAAATTGTTAATTTACAGATAAACATTTGAATAACAAAATAGATTAATACATCAAAAAATATACTGTCACGTCTTACTTTGTACGTTAATTATAACAACTAGATATACACAAACAGCTAGCGGTTATTTTGTTGAAACATTAGAAATAAATTCTTCGGTGGAGTAGGAGTTGTCAATTAATTTAAAAAAAAAATTTCCCCAAATTTAATCTTATCAACTGCTAGGCATTAAAATGTGCTGGGAGCTTATTGAACAAATGTATCCCTTAATATCGGACCCCTTTTTGAACAAATGACAACAACGACTTTAATCCTGCCTCTAGTGCCATAATTGTGTTTTACCATTTGTTTCAAATAGAATGATACCGTTTCCTGTTTTTATTATTTTTTAATTCTATCTTAAATTCTTCGAGCGTAGTTTACCTTCCTGTCTATTTTTGCCATATGAATTTTAATTTTAAATTCTTTCACTTGTTTGGGTAAACTTTGTGAAATAGAAAAGTAAATGTGTAGCGAAATTTCCCCCGGGGACATACCCTTCTTCGCAATTAATTGATTGAAGGATATAAAAACGCTATAATAATTTGTACACTCCACTCAAATTGTTAAACAGATGACGAAATCAATTGCGAAGAGTTCAACTTGTTAAAATGTCAAACATCTACAAATTGAACCTTATTTCGATTATATATTTAAGAGTTTCGTAGTTTATTATGACACTTTCTGTCATAGTATTAATCGGTTTAATTTACTTCAAACATTTATCGATGCGATATTTGTTTCCTGTAATCTATTATTTCTATCCGCAATGATTCTTAAAATATAAAAGGTTACGTAAGATTTTTAGATGTAAAGCACGAGCCAGCGGAAGATAGCAACCTTTAAAAACTAAAACTAAATAAGAACAAATACTTTAACTCATTGTTAAATTTGTATATACGCGAGCACTCATGTGACAGGTTATGTCCCTTTAGAGGATGTTAATTGTTATCAAACGTTCAAAGTGCCGGGAGGAATGTGAGGCTAACTTATATTAATTGCAACAAGAGACGGAATAGATAATGATCAACTATTTAATTTTTATGAAGCAGCTGGATATTTTACAGAGGGGAAGATAGTTTCGGTAAGTACTTAAGATTCTCATTCTGGAGCAGCTGATCTAACCCAGTTATTAGTAAATTATTTATAAAATACTTAATTGGAAATCTTCATGTGTGGAAAAGCAAAACTATGACATATTTTTGCTTTAAAAAGACAAGTTTTAGCGGAGTTTTTGTTTGTATGCGTAGATAGAGTGATGTAAAAATATTTCCATCCTAGGTAAAACCATTCATCGACGTGTATTATGGTGCTCGTACCACTTTATAACCACTAATTTTTTAGGTTAAAAGTTTCTGAGTGATGGAAACCTACAGCTACAGCATAGCAAAAGCTCACATTGTACTTAATGGTAACAATAATACTAGTAGAAGGTTATATCTACCACAGAACATTCTCATTGAGATTATATTGGAGGATCTTCCTAGCACGAACAATCTGTGTGAGATGATAAAATCATTGCTGTGAAGCAGTGAGAGGAGCATATGTTGTTTATGGTTTTGGATCCCACCTTTGGTGGTTTTTAAGAAGTGTAGGCCCACTTGTATCTACTGAGAACTAATTCTGTACTGCTTGTATCAGTGGTGGGAATTCATTGTTCCTAGTTAGGCCTACTTAAACCATACTTTACAATATTTATAGCAACAAACGAACTGCCAGTAGTTTGTGTAAATGTAGTTAGTTAATGGAACAAGCATGCTATGACTGTACATTTTCTTGTGTATTTATCTATTTTGTTCTGCAATTGTTTATCTGTAAATTAACAACTTTCCACATCCCACAGAGCCAGTCTTTTATACTTGGATCTATGGAAAATGATTGCAGTGTATTGTTGTATTGTATTGAAGTAATTGGAATCCCCAGTAAAATTACCAAAGGACTGGAAAAGTGCAATAGTTGTACTGGTTCATAAAGGATGGGTGACAAATAGAGTCGAAAATCATAGGCCAATCACTTAAACATCAGTGGTAGGTAAATTAATGAAGAGATTGATATGCAACCACATCAGAAATATATATGTGAGGAGTGTAAGTGGTTTTCAAGTTGGCAACACGTCTTTAAGCAAGGATATTCATCCAAATTTCAGTTAGTAGGATATATGCAAGATATTTTGGATGAAATAGACAAGGGAGGTCAAATTGATAGTATAGCACTAGATCTTTCAAATGTTTTTGACAGAGTGAGCCACAAAGTAGAAGTAAATAAGGTAAAAACCATTAGCATGGATGAGAAAGTGATTTGCTGGATAGAAGAATTCATAAAAGGTAGAAAGTAAGGAATTATTGGAGACTGCAATTCCATAAGGAAATGGCATCATAGTACTGCAGTAGTGAAACGCTAGACATTGCTAGAAATACTTTCTGAAGTACATTTAATGGTGTCATGCTGGTCGGGGGTGTATTACAACATGATTTCTGTTTTAATGGTCCAGGCTTTATTACAACGGAATTACTGCTTGAAAATAATATGTCTTGTGATTGCCTACAGCAGTATTATGATGTCATTGCTGAAGGATGATGTAGCGGGATACAGTAAGCCTGAAAACAAAATGTTAGGGTGGGGAATGCAGTATGAAAGGAAGTGCAAATGAGAGTGCCGCAGCATAGTGTATGGAGATCATTCTAATGAATAATTACCATCAGACATTAAGTTTTTTTTGCAGATGACATACTGCTCTAGGATCAGAATGATAGAGGACTGTGAACAGCTGCAGGTTGATGTAAACAGGATATCTAGCTTGGTAGGTAAACATGAGATGAAATAAATCCAAAGAAGAGTCAGCTTATTAGATATACAGATAAAAAACTAAAGGTTGATAGTGATTATAAGGTAGGGAAAGAACTGCTTGTTGAAGACTTGAAATGTAAATATCTTGGCATAACATTTGATAACAAGCTCAACTGGACAGGACACATTGAACAGGTAGAAGCAAAAGGTTTCAAAATCATGCACTTGTTGAAGAGAGTGATGAGGGGATCTATAAGAGAAGTAAAGGAGTTGGGTTACAAAATGTTGGTCAGGCCATTACTTGAATATGGTGGTGTAATGGATCCCACATTTTGGTTATCAAATACAGGAGTTGGAGAGGTAAAAAGAAGGGCTGCTAAATTTGTATCTGGGAATTGCTGGAGAACACAATCAGTAACCAGTATAATAACAGAGGTGGAACGGGATTCATTGGAAGACAGATGGAGGGTGAAGAGAGTCGTGGGAGTTTACAAGACGTATATTGGTGATGAGATGAGGAAAGATATTGGTGTAAGAATTTAGTAATGCATGGAAGGGAAAAGATAACCATGCCCTTAATTTCAGGCACGAGGGTGTCTGAAGATTTTCTTTCATAGGTAAGAGGGTCAGGAATTGGAATAAGTTACCAAGAGAAATGATGAATAATTTACCAAAAACATTGAAAAAATTAAAAGTTGAAATTTGTAGAGGGCAAAAGTAGGTGGCTATCAGAAAGTGGGAAAAAGGGGTGTGTAGGGAAACATATGCTTTATACATTCCCAGCTGTCTCTTCACCCTCCTCCTTTCCTCTAATGACCCCCAATCCAGCTCCTTTATCATGTCAGTTACTGACTGAGTCATGTTAATCAGTTTTTCTGCTATATTTATATAATGTTTTTTTAATGTGCATGCAGTTTGTCTAGAATCATCTACTATATCTTTATTATACACAATCTGCTCAATAATTTGATCCTGTTTGATAATCTGATTTTTCCCCCCTCTCCCTATTAATAATTTAATAATAATTGATAAAATTGCGATGGAGCACCCGCTCCAGTGGCAATCTCCCTACACCCCCTCCCTTTCCTCTTCCAACCTACTTTTGTCCTCTACTAATTTTTTGCTTTAAATTCTTTCAGTGTTTCCGGTAAGTTATTCATCACTTCTCTTGACAATTTATTCCAGTCCCTCACTCCCTTTCCTTTGAAAGAAAATTTTCCCACACACTTTTGCCTGAAATCAAGTACCAGCTTGTGGTCATGGTCAACCTTACTCTTCCAAGCACCTCTCTTAATTTTCCCACCAATATCTTTCCATGCTTCATCACCAGTATAGGCTTTGTACACTCCCATGACTCTCTTCACCCTCTTTCTATCCTCAAATGAATCCCACTCCAGTACCTTTATCATATTAGTTACTGATTGTGTTCTGCGGTAATTTCCAGAGACAAACCTGGCAGCCCTCCTCTGCAACCCCTCCAACTCCTGTATTTGATTCCCAAAATGTGGATCCCAAACTACACCACCATATTCCTGCAGTGGTCTGACCAAAGTTTTGTGCTCCAATTCCCTTACTTCTCTAGTGCATCCCCTCATCACTCTTTCTAACAGGTGAAGGATTTTGAACCCTTTCCCTACCCCCTGTCCAATGTGTCCTGCCCAGTTAAGTTTGCTATCAAATGTAATGCCAAAGTATTTACATTTCGAGCCTTCAATAAGGAGCTCTTTACCCACTATATAATTGTAATCAACCTTAAGCTTTTTATCTGTGTACCTAATAAGCTGACTCTTCTTTGAATTTATCTTCATCCCATGTTGACTCACCCAGCTAGTTAGCCTATCTAGATCACACTGCAGCTGTTTACAGTCTTCTATTGTTTTGATCCTTTTATATAACATTATGTCATCTGCAAACAATCTAATCTCTAACAGTAAACCATTAACACGATCATTCATTAGAATAACGAATAACAATGGTCCCAATACACTACCTTGTGGGACTCCCATGTTCACTTCTACTTCTTTTGATTTCATAATGCTCTGTGTTTATTGTCACTTCTGTGTAGCATTCTATGAATGTCAAGTGTGATAGCAAGTGATTTGTTTTTGTTCTTGTAGCAATTTCGTTTACGTCAACATTTATGACATTGTGTTGGAATAAGATATTTGATGCCTGCATCATCAGTAAGCAATCCAAATGGCTATTAATATTGACTTCTGTTTTGTTTTGTTTATATATGTATTGTCCATTGTGTTCATTTTTTGTAAGTTGCTAGTTGTTTTTTTGTGCATTATTTATGTGTAAATGCAGCAAAAAATATTTTTCCCCTTCTTCTGTTTATAGAGATTTTGTCATGGTTTTCAAAATGCCTCATTATACAGTAGTGAGGAAGATCTCAAGATACTACTGTACACAATACAATAGTCGTATCCAATCCACTACAAGAAGAAGACATATTAAATATGGTTTGCTTTTTGTGGCTACTGGAAGTGCAGCAACATTTTACTCTTTACAAACAGAACAAGACAAAAGAGTTATCAGGGTTACTGTGAGTGGTGTTAACAGATTCCTCAGGTAATATTAATTAAATATATAACTCTTATACAATGCTGTTATATAAATATTTTATAAATTGCATGATTAATCTCAATTATTGCCATAATTATAATTGTACAATACTTTAAATGCCTTTCTCACATCTGTTATATTCTTTTATTTTGAATCCCGGGTTTTGCTCATGAAATTGATTTCTATTAGCTGTAGAGATCAGCAATAATTATTTCGCAGTTGTAAGAATGGAGACTTTCCCAGTGTATGATTGCAATGAAGTCTTCACGGGTGTACTGCCAGATTGTAGAGTTAAAATACAACTTGACGATTAGATCTGTCATCTTCCTCTGGTGTGAAAACATCTGTAATGGTCTGCTCACAATGGATAATGAGACAGCTCAGGTGCCATATCCCTCTTATGTATTGAGTGGTTCTGTCTGTGTTTGGAGGCTGGCTGCTGGTGGGCAAGCATGTAGGTCTCTGTTGTAGCCTGTTGATCCTAATTGGAGCAGTCTTATGAGAGCAGCTAGACAGAGGTACAATGTTCTCTGTGGATCCCCACAAACTTGGGTCTCACCCCCAAAAAAATGGCCATACAGCGCCACTTACATCTCATAGAATACTTTTGTAAGACTGGATATTTTCTCGATGTTGTATATAGATGGAATTCTCTCAGAAATTAATAGAGTCTGTTTGTGAAACATGACATTTTGGTGGTTATAATCTCTGCCACCATTGTCAAATGACTGCTGCTGGTGGGTGATGGAGCTGCTCATATACTGTGTGGAGTCTGTGGCATATCATTCTTTTTCGTGATAGGCCATGGATTACTGGCGGGAACTGTTGACTACTGGTGTAAACCGTTGGCTACTGGCGAGACCCATTGGTTACTGGCAGGAATCTTTGACTATTGGTGGAAGCTATTAATTGTTGGTGGGAAACATTGATTGCTATTATCTGTTGGTGGGAACCATTGTTCACTGGCAGGACCGGGTGGAGATGTACTTTGCAGGAATAGCTTGAAGCTGTACAGGAATGTCTTGAAGCTCATTGTCTGGATCACTGTGCTCTATGATTTACTTCTTGGATGATCTTGTCAACAGATACATTGGTTTTCAACGGGGAAGCCTGGTGCCTGTTGATCCAGACAGTGAGACTGCAGCGGAATTTGTGAACAGCTTCAATATTCTAGACTTGCGCATTATAGTTCGCGAAGAAGAGCGCTCAGTTTAGTTCGCAGCTCCCTCGCGAACTAGTTCGCTCTTTTAGTTCGTTAGTTCGCATCTCGAATTCAGAGAAACAGATCGTTCGCTCACCTTGCTACCCCTACTGCACGCGCTATTTTGTTTTATTAGGACATAATCATTTTTTTGTCGTTTCTAAATAGAATTTAATATGACCTTCTTAACAAAAGTTATTGCTTAATAATAGCCCTTTCAAATGACATTAGCATGATCAGTTGCTGCCGATAAACCAAAGTGCTCATTGTCCTTTGCACAAATGGGTAAACTGAATAACTGTGCTGTTTTTGCTATTTACTTTACATGCATTCGTAGAATATTAATTTTTTAAATGGATTTATTTATTAGTTCTTGGAAGAAACATTACTTATAAAAGGAGCTAATGACCCCGCCGTTGACACGCCCTTAAACCCCAACAACAACACAACATTACTTATGAAATATTATAAATGCGTTTATTTTGATGAATTAAAATACCCGTTTATGAGAAATCGGCTTTTTTTTATTTAAGTACAGTTTTGGAAATCATGAACAAAATATAATTCTACTATTGGCTACAAGTTAAGTACTATATGACAGAAACAATATCACCTATATTATTAAGAAAGTAACAATAATACTTCCAATGTGATACTTAACAATTAGACATATAAAAATGACAGTGACCCTTGAATGAGAAAGTGGTAACAATAACAAATGTGTGTAAATTTCCAGTAAATTGGAAGTCATTGAGCTATTCTTTTATTAGTGTAGGGGAGGATAATCCAACACACATTCACAATATTTTGGCGACAAATGAAACTGATGAAGACACAAAAGTAAAAATCTTTTTGAATTTTACATTTCTTTACACAACTTTCACAAATCTGTTAACCAACAGACTGAGATAAGTATTATATTATGTCAGCTTTAAAATCAGCGCTAGAAAAATGTAAAAGATACTGTTTCTTTGGTTAATAAAACAAGAAAAAGCCTTTAGAAGCCAAATTCTCCACAGAAAGTGATAATATTAAAAAGAATGCTCTAGTATTTGTTGATAAAAGTCTGGAGTATCTTAGTAAATAGTTAGATTTTAATGAAAGCAATTGGCTATAGAAAATCCAAAAATTAAATTTAAAACACGGGGTTTCATTTGATGGCTGTGAGACAATATTAGAGGTTCTAAATTTATGAGAAAAAATGAGTATCAAAGTGAACGAAGTTACTCTGAAATAACAATATTACACGAAATCTAGGTAAAAGTACGAGAGCAGTATTTCATTAGTAAAAATGAGCTTTTGATCGACATTAATTTAACAACTGAAAGCGATAAAGCATATTACAATTTTACTGTAGACAGAAAATTGTTAAAGATGCAAGAAGTGCAAAAAAATATAGCGTAAAAAATAAAATAGTACTCTTTCGTAAAATATTATATTTTTGAAGTGTACTATATTTTTATATGTTATTATAAAAAAAACATTCTACCATTAACTGAAAAAATGTTGGTAATCCTTGCGGTGAATGGTGATAGTTCGCGACCGGGAATGTTCAGTGAACGGTACCACTCAGTTTAGTTCGCGAACGGTAGCGCTGTGTTTAGTTCACAAGTGGTAGCGCTGTGTTTAGTTCGCGAACTAGGTCTGGAATTCCAGAAAGACAGCTCGTTCGCTCGCTTTGCTAGCGCTACTTCACGCGCTCTCTTCTTTGTTGTAATAGTTGTGGTTACTGATAGTTGTCTTTTAAGTATTAATGGGATCAAAGTGTGTTTTGTTTTCACATTCCATGTTAAATTTCCATTTTTGACTTCTGCAATAATTATTAATGTTTAACAGTTACATTTTTTATTTTATTTTTATATCTGTCTCTTCAGTGAAATGTGTCCACAGCGAACTGTGTTACCTTTTAGATAATAAACTAAAACAAAAGTTGGTCTTTGGTAGAGGATCGAACGAACTAACGAACTAAGGAGCGAGAGATCTGGGAACTAGTTCGTGTAGTTCGCTTGTGGGAGCGCTCTTCCGAACTAGTTCGTTCGCGAACTACACAAGACTACAATATACTCCTGGAAAGGACGTGCCCCTCTGTCGGTCCCACCAGTGATCAATGGTTCTGCCAACAGTTAAAGGCTTCTGCTGATAGTCAAAAGTTTCTCCCTGTAGCCAACAATTCCCTCTGGTAGTCCATGGTCTATCAGGAAAAAGGATGACGTTGCATGAACTTTGTGAGTTATGTTAGCACCTTTATCAGCCACAGGCAGCAGTCACTTGACAGTGGTTGAAGAGACTATAACCACTGAAATGTCGTGCTTCATCAGCAGACTCACTTGGCTAAGAGAATTTTCTTTACTTTTTTTTGCAGAAACACTTTCCACACAGACACTGGACTCTTTATTAAAGATTATCAAGGAACACTACATGACAAAATTAGAGCAGCTTTCTCTTAGCACTGTTCCAAACAACTCTGCTGGCTGCTGACAAAGGGACAATTTAAATACAAACAGAGAACATTTTACAGGCTTGTGGACGTTTCGCTTCCTGCTTCCAGAACTTGAAACAATAGCCAAAACAATAGGTTACTATTCAAAACAACTGAAACTTGTATAAAAAAAAATACTTGGAATTAACTGAAAATTATATTAAATGAAATTATAAAAAAATTACAACATTTTAACATTATTTTAGAAAAAATAAAACAATTTCAATGAAAAATGCGCCAGAATATGGTGGTTGATCAGATATAGCACATTATATTTTAATTAAAATATTGGATATTGAAATCAATTGAACACACTTACAAAAGTCTGTCACACTCATTCATAATAGTTTCATATAGTAGACAGAACAAAATACTACATATGGAGAGTCTCTTGTAATTACAATAAATAACCATTTCTTTTATTTTTCACGAACTCTGGAACGTGATGAGGGTAAATCAACTTCTAGCAATGTCACACTGGGTTAAGTTCCCTCAAACATTAAAATAATTTAAATGTGCCTAACGCATATTTAGGTATAAAAAATGAAATATTGTTAATATATTTTTTAAATATATGCCATAAGAAAACATAGTTCAGTCAAAAAAAAATAATAATAATAATCTTCTAACCCATATTTATTATCTTTCTGATAATGTTGATATGCTCCCATTAACTGAAAGTAAATGGTTAGGTTCCCATTTACAGTTTGCAGAGGTTTAAATACATCAGTTCTCCACAATTGATTTTAATTGAAACAATTATGCACTCTAACTAAAATAGATGTTTCTTGCACTGCTAAAAGTGAGCAACTATCCATAAAATTTATCTTCAAAGCAGAAGTTTCCATTTTCAGATCATTAGGTGTGGGCCTGAAAATTTCATTTGATTACTGGTGGTCTTTGCGTGGCCTTGATGAAGTGTCTGATGAATATGCCAGTGCCATTAAACCTGTACATCAGAGAGCTGCTGAGAATATTTTGGATGGCTGTCTGAAGAATGGTGGACTTTATGTGAAACTTGGACAAGGTCTTGTCTCGTTAAATCATATCTTGCCCAGAGAGTATCTTGAAACTTTGAAGGTAAGAAAATTATTCTCCCTGTGAGTAAAGTACAGTTAACCTAGAAAGGAAAAAGTTTATGGCCTAAACATTAAATTCTTCATTTTCTTATCTTTAAAACCATTCAAGTGTTTACGCCTGACTTAAATAAATTAAGAGCTTCCTTATCAACAATGGTGCAGAAAGAAATAATGTGGAGTGATATTAATATGACAAGGGAAGTTAAAATTTCCCTATCACTTACCAAAGTTGAAAGGAGGAGGGCAGCAGCAACAATAAATACTGTTAATGTACCAGGCTGAAACCTAAGACAGACTTTTGACACCAGCACCTATCTTCCAGATTCCATAGAACCCTCCTTTTCGATTTGCCACTTTCCTTGGCATCCAGGGCCCCTTACAAGGCCTCCATCATAATCCATTTCCCTCCTTATTCATCAAAATCCCCACACACCTATCTCATATTTTCTTCACAATATCCAAAAGCATGGCAATCACAGGCAACAGGAGTTCTGGCATATGGGCCAGCTACTGAACAGATTTCAACCATTGTGAGTCACTTCCTCCAAACTTTTATGCAGAACCCTCCTTCCTCCAACTTTTTTTGCCTGTATCTCACGTTTTGAAACAGTGATTTGATGGTCCCCACTTACATATATGTAGAAAAACAAGGACATATTTCTAAAATTACTTTATTAAAAAAACTAAATAATGTTGATGTATTGTTATCAATTTGATTAAGAATTCTCATTAACGAACAATGTTATTAATTAGAGGGCTTAGCTCAGTATAATGACCCTAATTTTTCGATATTTGGCGCCTCATTTGTCATTGGCAATGAAACCACTGTTTCTTTTCTTCGCTTATAAATTGCTGACTATGCTAAATCCTCTTTTGGTTACATACGATCATGGGAATGCAATTAAAAATTTCTTTGATGCAGCCCTTAAAGCATGGAGGTTGGGGTGACCCTTATAAGAGCAAAAATTTTTTTTTTCATGTATTCAAACGCATCACTGTGCTTACTTACATAAGAAATTTTATCCTCCTATGATGACATTAACCTGTGCCGAGTAGACCTGAAAGTTTTATGAAAAATACTTATTTTGACTGTTGCTTGATACGTGACTAAATTGTTAAAATTTTGTATAATTCTGGGTTAACAATAAAATCCAGACAACAAAAAATAATACTTAATTTTTTTAGTAAGATACAAGTATTAAAATTATGAATGGTATTTTCTTTTTAGGATCTCTTTTTTACGATGCGGGTACAATAATCGGTGGTTCTGCATGAAAATTGTTTCCATTCTCCATTGGCTGTAATTAAACCATGAAACTTCTACATTAATTTTACAGTTCTTTGAGATAAAAGATCTTTTTTTTTTTTAGCTCGTAAAAAAACCTGTAGTTTCTTCCAACTAAAAAACACTTTCCAAAAGAACACTGCTTTAAATTTTCAATCGAGAAAACAAATATTTGCCCTTCACGGATGTAAATTCATCTTGGTTTTTCCTAAAAACAAAATATAGGTAAGCATTATTCAAATTGCAAAAGATACGATGTACATACAAGACAGCTAATTTTACATACCATACAAAATAGAGCCGGATATTTCTTCCATCAGAGGAGTGTACCTTTCTACAAAGTTAGATGTACTGTCCCTCTCTAAATTACGTAAAATTTTGCGTTTCTTACTCAATTTAAGTTGAAAACTTGGAAAACGTATCTTGAGTGAATAAATGGCTCTTGCCAATTATCACGCTTGATGCACTGCACAGGGATGCCTTATTTTCAGTTCAACTTTATTTTTTAACATTCGCTCCAGAAGTGCCCAGGCACCATTTAGATGACCTATGTTAGATGCTTTTGTGTTACAGCTCATTATCTGCAGTTTATCACTTACTCAGAGCATTCAGAACAACTTCACCTTGGTGTTTATCATAAGAAATTGTTCTCTATTATGAAATGTAATTATGAGACAGATTGGCAGTCGTTCTTCATCGGAACTTCTTACACCCAGACCAGGCAACAACTTGCCATTCCACTGAATGGTCACAACTTGGATCATGTCATTTTAAAATCAGTTATTATAGCTTCTGCTTATTCTTTCCACATTTGTGTCCTCATTCATTCATTAGGTAACATTCATTGTGCACACACGTTCCGAGCCTAATGGCTCGTTTTTCTATTTGTGATCAAGGCAGATGCCGAAATATTGTGTAGTTGTTTGTCAGTATTAGTGTTCTCTCATCGCATCCGTCCACTTTGGTATGTGGTGGGTTAATTTCCCTTTCTTTTCTTATTTATATCGCCTAGAAGCCGCTTCCATTTTCCTTAGTTGCATCATTCATGGAATGGAAGACTTGTTTAAAGAAAAATTGTCAATACTAAGTCCAAGTGCCTCCATGATAACTTGAAGAACGTAAACTGAATCTCTTACACTTAACTGGCATCTTTCCAAGGCAGCTATTAATTTAGGAGTAATGATATTTTTTTCTTTTTCGCTTTGCAGTAGTTTCCTGATTGAATTATTTTGATTGGGCTCTTCCTGATGTTCTCCAGGATTAGAAGATGCGTTGTTGAGTTCTTCAGATAGCAGGAACAAATCATAGGACGCAGAATAGCTTGACTATCTGGTGGACCATTTATATTTAACTATTTTTCTCTTCATTTATTTTCATTTGTTTTACCATTTCTTCTTTTTTAGCTAGTTTTGCATCAAGCAACCAGTTTTCCAAGACATTCTCTATCACTAAAAGAAGATTTTACTCTCCTTTGTTTACACCCTTTCGAGGGCGTAAGCGTGTGCAATACTATAAAAATTATCCAATTCATGTTGCAAATCTTCTTCCCTTCGCTTATAAACATCCAGAGATTTGCTTTCTTTTTAAATGGTCTCCATAAGATACTCCAAAATATAATGCTCTCATATACAGTGCTATTAGGTCCTTCACTTGTATCAATTTACCTTGGCGGATATTAAAAAATAAAACTGATAGAACTCCTGCAATTTGATAGTTTGCCTCTCATAGTAAAAATAAGCTCTTTCTAGCACTTTGTAATCCTAAAAACCTTCTATTATGACAAAAAATACGTGATACCTGTTCAAGAACTGTAATGTCAGTAACAGTTAACGGGGGCGTGCACCGCTATTCTCGCGTAACTTATATAAAGATGAATCGGTGGAAGTCGGCACGGGTTACAGTTATCCGAATGATGTAAAAACTTATTTGTGAGTTTTTTAGGGTAAAATAAAAAAAATAGGACCTAAGCATTACAAAATTTTGACTTTGGAAAATAAGGAACACCCTAATGGAGGTGGTGATTGGTCCTCAACATCCCCTACATTTGCCCATATGTTCTGGATCAAAAACTCTCTTAATGCCCACTGGTGTGTGGTACCACCCTTATTTAAAATCACTACTCTAAAGTAATGGTCCACTTTTGTTGGATTCAGTTCATCTTGGATCACCCAAACAGTTGATTGTCGCTTGGTTTCCAGATGGTTCAAGTTTATCCAAATTTTCTCTCTGTCATGATGTTGTATACAAATTTTGCATTTCCTCGGTTCCATTTTTTGAGCATTTCCTTACAACATTTGAAATGAACCTGTTTTTGAGCTTTGGTCAAATTGTGTGGAATCCATGGAGAAACAGATTTTTATTCACAGCTAAGTGTTCATGCAAAATCAAATGTACTGCAGCCTTTGATATGCCTAAGGATACCTCTATCTCATGGTAAGTCACATACCAATAATCTTCAATCATGTGTGCAGCATTGATTTTTTGTTTTTATTGGAAAGAACAACTTTTGGTCGACCTTCACAAAACTTGCCATTGACGGAAGCACGACTATCATGAAATTCTGTAAACTAATTGCCAACAGTCTTTGCTCATGGTGATTGGTTACCAAAGGTTGAACTAAGTGACTGGAGGTGTTATTGTTGAGTTAGACCTTTACTAAAATCACAATAAATCTCACAATGAAAACCTTCACAGAAATTTACATTTTATCACAACAATTTTTTTAAAAGACACTCACTGTAAACAGATTACTCAGCCAGTTTCTGAGTTGCCATTGTTTTAACAAGTTACAAATATTACAACAAGAGTTCTATTGTGCCATATAGTAGTCATTTTCAAAAACTTAAAGAGATGACCCTCATACAGCCTTCCAGCAAGATTTTTCGCATACGGCCTCATATCAAATATTTGTCTAACACTGTGCATTCTAGAAAAATACTAGCAAGATTGATAGTGTACTTACTGCAATTCATTACATTTTTAAGAACTATTTATGCTTGCAGGTCTATCATATTGTCTAATTAACTGATCATGACTTAACACTGTCAGCTTTATACTATGATCTCTTTTACATTCCTTATATGTACTCCATACTCTCTTGATCAATCCTTTGTTAACTCCATATGCTTTCAGTGTTTCCAAGGCTTTGCTTCTGCAGTTACTGTCATGGGTCTTTCAAGAAACTCCATGATAAATTTTCCCCCACACTTTAGTTCCTCTCTTTTAATTGCCTACTGCAAACATTAAGTGCCACTTTATCTTTTTCTCTAGTACCATATCAGACACAAACATTTATTTATTTATAGTTGGGTAAATAGGAATGCAAGGAATCTTGTTAACGATGTTAGGGAAACAGTGGGAAGCCACAAATTTCTATAGTGGGAGCATAACCATGTAGAAAACACTTAGAAATCATAAAGGATTTGGGCAAGACACTTTTTCAGTCAAAAGAATGTTTACACTTAAATTTGCCCTTTTGTGTCTGTGTTTTTATTATGTTCCCACGATGAATACCTTCCATTAGGGTAAGCAATAGACTTCGCCATACGTAAAACATTACACAAAGTTTCATAACACTCAATATGAAATCACATTTTATGGGAAACATTAGAAACATTTTTATAACTCTTACAGAAACCCCAACTGAGAGGGCTACAGCTTTCTTTAAATTACCTTTAATTGAAGTCATTGTCTTACTAGTTTGATCAATGAAAATTTGCCAGATCTGTACTTATTTACAAAACGTCTGTAATACCACTTAGTTTATGTCAGCCCAGGCTTTAGAAATCAGATGAATAAAATTTTTTGTTTAAGTTATTAATTTTTTAAGTCTAAAAGGAAGTGAAAAAAAGCCAAACAGAACTACATAGATAGGTATTTTGATATTTAAATAACAGGTTTATGACAAACGTTGGTAAGTGATGGCTTTACTTTCCCTATACTTTCTGTTTTGTTTTTGTAACAGATTGTTCTGTATTGGCTGAAGATTATTAATTGTAGGCACTCCAAGACCAATGTCTGACAAGGGAACCAGGTGAAGTCCTTCAATTATTTAAAGAAGATTTTGGTGTACCTCACACTGAAATATTTGAAACCTTTGATGAAGAGCCAATTGCAGCAGCTAGCTTAGCACAGGTCAGTAATATTGCTCATGTCTGTAGATATTTATTTTCTTCAAAAAATTCAATAAAAGAAGCAGTTATTTCATTCATGTTTAATAAACTGTGCACATTAATTTTTTCCATGATAAACTTAAATGTGATAAATGAATTATCACTTTCGAAGTTGAATGTCATGTGCTTCCACAAACAAAACATCTGTATAACCTGTTGAAATTGGTCAGACATCATGTATATGATTTGATACATGATTTAAATAAATACAGGTACATAAATCATCTAGTAAATTAGGAATTCTTTCCAAAATATGTCCGTAATTTTTGAAATGTTACCACTGTTAAGAGTGCGCTTTTCATTAGTAACTGTCTACGAGATATTTATTATTTTCACAAGCAAATACATTTACATTTTGATGGGTTTACCTATACTTAATTATCACAATTAATGTATGATCTCATCTGAATACTGGTATATTGTCACAATGAATGTTTGCTGCTAGTTCATAGTCTACTTATGTTCACAGCAATTGAAAAATATTTACAACTAACTATTGCCTTTGCTGATATCGGTCCTACAAAATAATAGTTCTTGCTAGGCTACATAAATTTCTGAAACCTATGCTTTAAATTCTAAAGCCTAACATTCAAATACAACATTTAGAAATACTTCATTCCTTTATAACTTTTCTTAAGTACACAACACTTTTTTGCACAAAACTACACTTTCAATATTTAAGAACATATATTTTGAGGAAAGTGTTGACTTTCTAGAATTCTGCTTTTCAAAGATCACGCTTTATGTGAAAAACTTTATCAGCATTATCACACCAATTTTGGGCAAATTAGAGATATTTTCTTTGGTAAGACCAGCTTCCATTGGAAATATTATCTGTTTTATAGATTCGTAACCAGAACTAAGTAATGGATTGACTTAAAATATTAAATATACAATGCACAGATTTCGACAGACACCTAATACCTGGAGCGAAACTGATGCATGCTAAGATGTGACGTCAGGCGCTCTGATTGGTGTTTCATGTCACATTTTTGTTAAAATAATACGTTTTGACTCTTTATCTTGATTTTCTGTATCTTGCAACTTACTCTATCATTTTCAATTAAAGTTTCATAACTTTCCTTTTAGTGTCAATTACTATGAGGTATGAGCCATTTGGTAAGGAAGGTGTGTGTGTTGCATGGCCTGTTGTGTGTCTGGATATGCTTTGTAGAGCAGTTTAGGAGAAGTGGGAAGGGGTGGGAGGAGAGGAAACAATGTAAACTATAAATAACTGGAAAAACAATATTGCTGGTCGAGGCAGAACACATGAATCAATGCAGATATATAAAGTTAAACAATAATGATATATACCAGGTGTGTAAATATGAACCAATATTTGCTGATAGATAGATGGCTATCAATGCAGTTACCATCAGATCATGTCATTGACGCCATTTTCATTTTTTGACAGCTGACAGGAGATTTTCAGCTCACAAAAATACAAGTTTCATAAGGCAGTGTAGTTTTCAATAATGTTGAACATGTCGAGTTTTGAGCCTACGAATTATGATTTGCAGACATCGTTGATTTTCTGTTACCATTAAAAAAAAAACTGCTGCAGAATTGCATCGAATGTAAGTCAAAGCTTATGATGAGCATGCTCTTGGTAAATAGCAGTGTTTTGAGTGGTTTAAAAAATTCAAAAGTTGTTATTTTGACACGAGAAATTAAGACTGTGGAAGATCTCCGAAGAAGTTTGAAGACAGCGAGTTGCAAGAATTGTTGGATGAGGATGATGCTCAAATGCAACTACAACTCACAGATCAATTAAATATCACACAGAAAGCTGTCTATACATTTAAAAGCAATGGGGAAGATCCAGAAGGTGGGAGAATGGGTTCCACATGAATTGAATGAAAGACAGCAAGAAAAACCACTTGTGAAATGCTTCTCACCAGGTATAAAAGAAAGTAATTTCTCTATCGAATTGTGACAGGTGATGAAATTTGGATATATTTCGTTAACCTTAAGCGTATAAGATCATGGGTAACTCCAGGTGAACCATCAACATCAACTTCAAGGCCAAATTGATATGGAAATGCTCTATGTTTGGTGTGATCAAAATAGTGTGATCTATTATGAACTACTAAAACCTGGTGAAACTTTTAATACTGATCATTATTGACAGCAAATAATAAATTTTAATCAAGCATTTTGAGAAAAAAGGTCAGAATATCAGAAAAGGCAACACGAAGTTTGCTTCATGACAACGCACCATCACATACAGTAAAACCGGTCAATGAAATGATTTAGACACTTAGTTGGGAGATACTGATACATATGGCTTACCCACTTGACTTAGATCCATCCAATTACTCTCTTTACATCGATGGAACACGCACTCGCTGAGCAGCACTTCACTTCTTATGAAAATGTATGAAAATGGCTTGGTGACTGACTTGCATCAAAAGAAAAATTACCAGAGAGATGGGAAAAATGTGTATCTGGCAATGGACAATATTTCAAATAAAGTACTTTGTATCATTTATATATAATAAATGTGTATTTTTTGTGAAAAAATCTGGTTTCGAATTTACACACGTGGTAAATACATAAATAAGGTAACTCTAATGAAGAAAACACACAAAAAATAAACAAATAAGTGATGGGTTAACTTTGTTGGAGGTTGAGGCCAGGTGGATGCTTGGTGTCGAGGATATATTGGTATGTTAGTTCCCATCTACGAAGCTCTTGCTGTAAAACATTTGTTGCAGTCGTGAAAGTAGTGGAAATTAGCATGGTCTGCCACTAAATGGTATAGGTTGGAGGTATCGACTGTTTGCCTGTGGCCATTCATTCTGATTGAAAGTTGGTTGGTGGTGAGGCCTATGTTAGAACTTGTGGAGGTTGGCTAATTGGTATAACAGGTGCATAATGGCACATGTCACATGCCCAGTGATGGGAAATATTTCTCCTGTAGTTGGATTGGAATAGGACATAGTGGCTGGATGAATGTTGAAAGTTTTGCAGTGAGATCTATTGCATGGAAAGGATCCATATATAGTTTCAGGGAGTCTGAATGGGGTTATTTGTGTACGAGGATGGTCTTTAGATTGGGTGATCTGCTGAAGCATGTGTAGGGCAGTTGGTATAATTTTGAGGAAGAGGGTGCACACTATAGGGGAGGAACAAACGAAGACTTGCCCTTGTTGCAGGATCAGGTTAGTGGAATCAAGGCCAGGAAAGAACCAGGTGAAAAAAATGGAGATCTGGTTGGTGTTTAAGAGGATGAGTGTGGTTGTGCGAGAGGTTGGTGACAACAGGAGAGATTTGATGTTTTACAAGATCAGCAGCTTAGCAGCAGGAAATGAGGGCTACTGTAAGGTTTCTGTTAACCAGATCCTGTGATGTGGGCATGCCTTGATAAGTTCCTTCCTTCCAAAAATCCTACCCACTGCCCTGCACATGCTTCAACTGACTATCCAATCTGAAGAACATCCTGGTTCATAAATAGCACCCTCCAGACTCCCCTCCCCGCCTCCCAAGCCAGTACGTGGATCCTTTTCATGCAACAGCCTTGCTGCAAAACTTGGAGCATGCATCTAGTCACTACCACCTATTCCAATCTGACCACAGGAGAAATCTTTTTCATAATTGTACATGCAGTATGGACCTAATACACCATCTTACCTGCCTCCACTGAACTTGTTATTACATAGGGTGATATAGGAACAAGCTCCACAGAGCCCTAGGAAGAGATAACTAAAAGCTTCTAACATTGTAAATAAATTATGCAAGTATAAGCTTGATATTAAAGGACACCTCAAGTCAAAATCAGACCGGTACGGTGTAAGTAAAAATTTAAGCCGCAAAATTAAAACATATGAAATGTGTCACTAACATTTTCACTGAGCGTACAGTTAAAAATAAGCATTTTAAAGTAGTATTTGTATGGTCAGAAAATTTTATTTAAAAAGATAAACAAATTTGAAAGTTTATTCACCATGTGCTTATGATGGCGTAATCAAAGCAATGGGACGTGAAAGAAAGAAAATTTGGGGGGGGGGGGCATGAAAGAAATGACATTTATTCAGATAAATAGATGAAATTTAATGACCGCAGCACCTAGGAAGACTTCCTGACAAAAATTAGAGCTCATAAATATCGTATATATTTTTCTAGAAGAACAAATAAATATGACTCAAATAATAAAATAAATGGGATATTGAAAATATGATCAAATGATAGCTGAAATTAAATAAAGTAAAAATACAGTAACAGTTTGTTACTAAAATTGGTTTAAAGGGTGAAAAACGGGGTTATGATGCTTAACTTTGAAGGTGACCTAGACATGTGCCAAATAGAAATTTATGGAAAGCAAGATGTGAATAGCTAAGTAGAGCTTTAAATCCCAAGAAAAATCATACAAATCTCATTTCAAACTATAATTAAATAACAGAGTTATAACTAATAGAAAGAATTCACTTTCTTGATAGTTAAACAAGACATCATAATAATAATTTATTATAACAACTAAATAAAATCAGCCTCAGAACAAATCCCTACATCAAATTAAATAGGAAAGAGAACTGAAACTGTTCAGACATATAACTGTATGGGGGAACTTAAAATCATTAAAGTTACAGAGAAATAACTACAGTAGTAACCCCTCACAATTCAATTATTAGTAACTGCTAAACGAAGATGTTTAGAATGAAATGGGCCATAAATTCTTAAAATAAACTAATCTACAAAATAGTAAACTTTCAGGAAGTTAGAGAATTATGATAAGTACATGGATGACCAATCTTTGCTCGGCGTCTTTCGATTTCTGTTCAAGTAACATTTTGCAGGAAGTTTGATTAAAGTTAAAAAATTTCTTGGAGGCTTCCTAGGCACTTTGAACAATACAATTCCTTCTCTGACTAAAGAGAAGCTTAAAAAACATCAGTAGCCTTACTGGTACCTGAAATTTCTGAGGTTAAGAGCCGTTTGCGAGACATGAAATACAAGAATTGCTCTCTTTTTTGATAAAATTGTATTACAAACTTGAAAATCAAAATGTTACCTACAAATGAAATTTCATACAAATTGCTATAGCATTTCCAAAATCGTCCTGTTTACCATCTCATAAATTGCTTTTATAGAGAAATGCTATTATTATGTTAAATAGAAATCTTAATACTAATCAGGGATTAATTAATGATGCAAGATTAGTGGTAATTCATTTAGACGAGTACATCATCAGTGCTAACTTCATTCCCTCTGATAAAACTATGCTCAAACCCCGCATTAACCTCACACCTTCTGACCAAACTGTGCTTTCCAAATGATAGGAAACAATTCTCAGTAAAAGCAACCTTTGCAATAGCGATTAATAAAGCACAAGGTCAGACGCTTCAAAGTGCAGGATTGTATTCACCAGAACCTGTTTTTTCGTATGAACCCCTGTACGTGGTTTTTTCACATGTTTGTAGATTTGGTTAATATTTATATTTGTGTTAAAGACGCACACTGTCAAAAAGTAAATGATAACATTATAACTACTAATATTGAACAAATGTAAGCTTTCTTGGTGAGTCAGTTGCGTAAAATCCTCTAGGGCTTTCCACCGAGGTAGCAGGTCAATGTAGGGTGACGGAGTTGGATCGGGACGGTTGCCTGCCTTGCCTGGATATTTTAATTACGAGAAATCCAGATGGCACTCTGGGGCATCGTGTTTACAGAAAGCCCGCTCACCCACCCTCTTATATCTTGGTGCGCAGAGCTACCACCATCCTGCTCAACGAAGGGCCAGAGCCATCTGTAATGTGGACAGTCTTCCGACTGAACTGGGCCATTTATGACGCACATTCCATATGAACGGATACAGTGAGGCAGAAATTAACAGAGCTTTTCGCAAGAAAATGATGAAGAGGACAGAGAAGCAGCAAGCACGCCAGCTTTCCTACCATATGCCGGGGCAGTTTCTGCCAAGATTGCCAGAATGTTAAACAAAGTCGGGATTAAAACTTTCTTCCACCCACCTAAGAAGATAAGGGACCTATTACATAATGTTAAGGATGGGTTAGGCCCTAGGCATCCTGGCATATACTCGATTCCCTGTGAATGTGGGCAATGATATATCGGACAGACCACACGGTCTGTATTTAGCGTTGTTTAGAACATGCAAGATGTGTAAGGTTGGGACAGGTCACTAAGTCAGTCGTGGCCTTGCACAGTATCAAAGAAGGGCACACCTTTGACTTCAAAGAGACAAAAATATCTTTTGTCAAGGGCTTTTGGGACAATGTGATAGAGGAATCCTTGGAGATTCGCCTGGCGGATGGAATTTTGAATAGGGATTCAGGATACCATCTGAGCACAGCATGGAATCCAGCGATAAATCATCTTAGGAGGCAGAGATCAAGGCTGCAAGATTATTGCCGCCAACCACCCCCCTCCGCCATGCATACCCCTACCACGCCTTCAGCCCCACTACCCGGCTGCCCCACCAGGTCCTTCCCTGCGCCACCACCTGTGCACTGTTTGGACCCGACGCACGTGACTGACGTCACCTGGCAAACGAAGGCCTTTTAAGCATGGATGCTTCCAAGAATCTGACACCTCGCCGGAAGATGGAGCCTGTGGCAGGGTTCGAAATGTCACCCTACATTGATGCGCTACCTCGGTGTAAGCCCTAGAAGATTTTACGCAGCTACTAATATTGTTTTCAAAGAAGTTATGTAAAGAAGTTTGAAAAAATCACATCTTCTGAAGCCAATTTTTAAATATCTGCTTTTTAAATGTTTTAACAGTTGAACATGTAGTATTTAATGATAACAACTTTTTACAGTACACTGATAGTTATTAATACTCTTCAAAATAAAATACCTTTCATTAATAAATTTACTTGCATTTGCTTATTTCTATATTATTAGATTACCATTTGGTGACTGACCACGATACTGTGTGAAATATTCGCATGGTCACCTAGTATACAAGATCTGTTCATTTAAAGACATAAGAGTTGCTTGTTGTAACAAAAGGGAAACTATCAGTAGGCTTTCTGGTACCAGAAACCTCTACGAGATGGTGTTACAGCTGTTTCCGAGATACCAAATACGAAAATTGTTCGTATTTTGTAAAATGCGATTTTGCAGGGAAAACACCTATTTAGATAAACTTAAAAAGCAAAATTTTTATCTAAACATGTAATTTCATCCAAATCGTTATAACCATTTCCGAGATACCAAATATATATATATATATACATCTATACAAGAATTACTCTTTTAAAGATGTAACTAAGGAAAATGGAAGCGGCTTCTAGGCGATATAAATAAGAAAAGAAAGGGAAATTAACCCACCACATACCAAAGTGGACGGATGCGATGAGAGAACACTAATGCTGACAAACAACTACACAATATTTCAGCATATGCCTTGCTCACAAATAGAAAAAAACGGGCCATTAGGCTCGGAACGTGTGTGCACACCGATAGGTATTAGGTAACGTTCGGTGTGCACACACGTTCCGAGCCTAATGGCCCGTTTTTTCTATTTGTGAGCAAGGCATATGCCGAAATATTGTGTAGTTGTTTGTCAGCATTAGTGTTCTCTCATCGAATCCGTCCACTTTGGTATGTGGTGGGTTAATTTCCCTTTCTTTTCTTATTTATATCTTTTAAAGATGTAAGATAGTAGCCCTGCACATTGTTGAATTTTGAATTGTGAATTTTGAGTATGTGCTCAATGTTACAGAAGTCTTCACCAAGATAGAAAGCATAAATAAAATGTTTTGAGAAGGCTGACCATATATTTATATGAAATAACATTGGTACCAAAATACTGTCTTGGGGTAGGCCACGTTTTTATCTCACCACCTACTCTTCTCCGCACCCCCAAATCCAAGGTGACAAAGAACAGCACTTTATACAACTTTATTAGGAGTTTCTACTTGACAGTACTATAGCAATTAGTCATTAACACCACACCGGTTACATTTTTATCTTTTAATCGCTCTCTATTTGCTCAGTAAGAACAAGAATGTGATCTGTACAAGTAAATCCTTCTCGTTGAGGAATCTCTGATACTCTTACCTATGAAGAAAATTTTCCCTTTCCCATTAGGCATCAGGGTGTGGGAAAACTTTCTTTCGTATATAAGAGAATTAGGTTTTGGAATGAATTACCACAGAAAGTGATGAAACCAAAACTGCAGAAAGAATTTGAAAATAGAATTTGCACAAGACAAAAGCAGGTGGGAATAAAGAAGGGGGGGGGGGGGATAGGTATGTAGGGAAATTTCCATCAGAGCATGTGCTCCATCACTATTAAATTGAATCTCTCTCAGGTATAGGATTGTGAATCAGTTTATCTTTTTCTGTCTTGTTGAATATTGTTTTATAAACGTTTAAGGATTATGTATGAGTGGAGACTTTCCCGGCGTAGTGATGAAATATAATCTTCACGGGTGTTCAGCCTGATGGTGTGACACCATCCGGCTGAACACCCGGAACAGCCGGATGGTGTCACACCATCAGGCTGAACACCCGTGAAGATTATGTTTAAGGATTAGCCTTTCATACAAATTGAAAAGGTGGCATATTAATAAAATTGCTTCTTAGTTGCTAGGTATTTCAGGATCTTTACCCATTCTTAGTAACACTATTTACTTTCTCCATAATTTTGGAATATTATGTATTTTTATTCATTTGTTAAATATCTGGAGAATGTAGTCCCTCATACACGGCTCAAGATATTTGATCTGTTCTGTTCATACATCATCCATATGTGTAGGCTTCTCATTTGCATATGGTTAATACCCTTAATCAAATAACATGTTATGATTTCATAGATCTGTTTTGTTTGTGTTATCTTTTTTTATATGGAAAGTATAAACACATAAATATGTAAATAAAAGTAAAATACATCTACCACTTTCCATATACATATCTTGTAGTGAGACTGAATTTGATTATTTTAATCATTTATTTATTTGGCTATTTCAATTGTGAAAAGAGATAAAATAAATTTCCATGTCAAAAATGTCTAGCGCGACATTCGCTGAATATTCTTATTGTCATGTGACTAAAAGAAAAAAGACAGACTACAGTTAATCGACAATAGATTGACATCTTGTGGAAACTGCTATGAAGATTTTCAGACTGTATAAATAAAAACTAGACAGAATTGACACTGTGGAATCTATAATTTTCAGATAGAAGTTCTGATCATAAAAACGAAGTTTTTTATTTTATCGAAGAAATCTTCAGGATGGTCAGAAATGTAGAATGGGTGTTGGCGTCATAAGTGTTGTTTTAATTAAAGGAGATTTTGTTGAAACTGAGCTTACTTTCCTTTAAAAGGTAAAAGGGTATGAACCATTACATGGTGACCATGATGAGCAGTTGGTGATACTTTACTAGCTTATTTCCTCTTGACTGAGTTTTATAGGCAGTTTTATTGCTGTGTGTCATGTCCAGTTGTTCCAGTTTTTCTATTGATTCCTCTTGTCATGATTGGCTTTGTTCCTGTAGAAGTATCAAGCCACCGTAAATAGAATTTTTGTTAAAAGATATCTTTTATTTTTTTACAGAACTCCTCGTTCCCAGGTATGAGATTTTTAGAATATTTGTAGAAACCTCTTGTATTGATTTTCTTGATATACCAAGTTTATAAACCGTCATAGTTCTCTAGTTACTGATCTAGGTTTGTTACTGCCAGGTCCAAGATTGCTTTATTTATTTATAAAATCTGCACTTAAAATGGACACACAGTGCTTTGATGGCAAAATATACATCTTTTTCTACTAGTGTATACTGACTTTTGGGCATCTGATCATAAAACCTTTGACAAACTGATCTTCATGTGTATAATTTTTGGTTTAAACATCCAGGTTTCAGAGTTTCGTAGTTTCACACAGTCACTTCAGACAAATGTTGGGAATGTTTTTTGATGTAAGTCCATTGCTAAATCACTTCACTTTCCTTGCCAGTAATCTTGGGCGTGACTGTAAATAGTCTGATGTTAGTAACCCATTAAGTCTGAAGGTGGGGGATAACTACATGTATTTACAATTTTCTGACTCTAGTTTTTAACAAGTAACAATTTTTTAGTACCACTATTTCATGTACTAACACTACTTTGGAGACAGATGTTATTGAAAAAAAATTTTTTTTGGTTGCTGATTAACTTCTTGTGCTCTCTGAAGCAACTTTTCATACTTGTTTCATTCAGTTTATCATGAAAGTTCCTTTTATCAGAACTGATTTTAATTAAAAACAGTTCTGCAGTTAAATTGTATAACGCAAATAATGGTACATTTTTGACAGTGTTGTTAACAACTGATTGCTACTTTCCCTATTTCAAATCGTGCTTGGTTGACCAAATCAATGAATTGAGCTATGGAATTTATGTTTTTTGAGAATGTTTGGCATGTCACCATGCTCTAAATAGAAACATAAAACAAATTTGACTTCATGAACTTCCAGAATATATGCTAATAACTTTGTTCTGTGTCTGATTTTACAGCTTTCTTTTATGTTGAGGATTATTGAACACAGTATTTACATCTAAATATGTTAGTGTGTTTCTGGGTGACTTGTGCAATTGTGATAATGATTTTTGTCGTAATATAATGTCATGAAGCCTAGTATTATATATATGAACTAGAGACATGATTGTAAGTTGTGTTAGTTTGTAACTGTGTGAAATCTAAGACCAATAAGGTGAATATTAATTTTTAAATCATTTTCAGGTATTCCACGCCACAACGAAAAAGGGAAATGAGGTTGCTGTGAAAGTTCAATATATTGATTTACAAGACAGATTTATGGGTGACATATTGACTATAAAATTTCTTCTAAAACTGATCGGCTGGATGCATCCAAAATTTGATTTTGAGTGGGTTTTGTTGGTAGGTATGGAATAAATTACCAGTTATTTTAGTTTCTTGGAACTATTCATTGTACTGAATTGTGTCGAGTAGACAAAGTTATTATTACTTTCCAGCTTTACATTTTATGTTGATACTCTTAGGCTGTACATGTTTTATTTCTGGTACTTGAAATATTTGTTAAAATTATATCATTTCTTAATTTTCATGGTTGTCTTTGTCAAACTGTTGTTGAAGATTTACTTTTTTTGATTTGAAGCTAACTGTCAAAATAAAGAAAACAGATCACTTAATTTTTTTAATAACTGTGATAATAAGTTAAATAGGATGTACAAATAAAAGGGTTGTTGACTTTCCAGGAACTTAAAGATACTCTTGAACAAGAACTTGACTTCATTAATGAAGGAAGAAATTCTGAAAGATGCGCCAGAGAACTTCGACATTTCCCTTTTGTGTATGTACCTAAGGTTTATTGGGATTTAAGTAGTAAGGTATGTAACAATCATTTTAGCAAAATTGTAAAATAAATATAAAAATTTGTTAATAAGTGTCAAAATTTTCCAAGAACTCGCAATAGCATTGTAATAGTTTCTAAATTACATCAGCTTCATAGATCACAATTGAGACAACTAACTTCCCCTTCATTCCCTCTATTGTCTCTGTATGAAATTCTCGGGTCTTAGCCTTACAACAACAATTAGATCATTTTGGAGGGTGGATGCTGTAGGAGACTGCCTCACATAGTGTCTGTTGAGCAAGGAACATGGTCCATGAGAGGGGGTAAATTCAAAGAGAGAACAGGGAGAATGGGTGCTGATTTGAAGCTAATACTCGAGCATTGTAAAATGTCAAAATTAATTATGGCTGGCAAAAAGAGTGGATGGAAAAATAATATAAAATCTTAAATACATAAAATAAATAAACAAAAATAATTAGAAATTTTTTATTTAAAAAAATACATTTATCTGTTATTCTTGTTTTAATTATTTTGAAGGAGTTTTGTAAAAACACTTTCTTTATTTTTGTATGAAGAGTATTCTAGTTACACTATTTAAGATTGCACTGGTAGAGTCATTAGCATTGATGACTAAGTTAAGAAAACTGATTTAATTCACTAGCATTTGTAAAGCATAAGAATTTAGACATTGAATTAATTGAATTGAATTGTGATGAGCCCATACTCTGATGGCAATTTCTCTAATCATCTAATTACATTTCTCTTATTATTTTATTATTATTAGTATAATCTTATATACTTTCAGTATTAAATTCCTTCCTCATCTACTATTACAATTTACGAATTTTATTTTTAAATTCCTTCAGCGTTTTTGATAAATTATTCATCACTTCCTTTAGTAACTTACTTCAATCTTTTACATGCTAAGTGTTCAACAACTTGTGTCATATACCAACTCACCTGCCGCCATTGCCACGAGTTCCGACATAGGCCTCACTGCACAGCAACTCTCAGTCTGAACGAATGTCCATGGACAAACAGTCCACAACTGCAACGTATACCAGCCACTACCAGAACATACCAATAGTCACGATTCCAACAGTCTCAATGACTGCTTTACAGTATATGTATATAGTAACAATGAAATCAAGACACTAAGTAGTGGAAAGGAATCAAATTAGGATAGGGAAATGAGCCACCACTTACCTTTAGATGATGGATGTGGGGCGCGAACACACAGAAAAGACACAAACACAAATAATAAAGTAATTTTTGGGATAAACCATTTGTTAACGGGAGAACATTATGAGGGGTGCGCGCAGCTGGAGATAAACCCTTTGTCAACGGGAGAACATTATGAGGGGTGGGCGCAGCTGGAGTCTCCAGCTGTGCCCATGCCCATGTTCTCCCGTTGACGAAGGGTTTGTCCCAAAAATTACTTTATTATTTGTGTTTGTGTCTGTTCTGTGTGTTTGCGCCCCACATCCATTATATATATATATATATATATATATATATATATATATATATATATAACATTTGGATAGTAGAAAAACCACCGCTTACCATAGAAAAAGATTCCTGCGGCTTCGATACACGAAAAAAAAACACTTACACACATAGAATAAAATTTTCGAGCCTATGGCTCTTCTTATATATATATAAACTAGTAAAAAAAATAATACATTTCTTTTTTTGTATAAATACAAGTTACTATTTATTATATATATCCATTTTACCACTGCCTACAATATGTATACATTATCTCAGCCTTTCCTGACATATCGATAGTTTATTTCTTAACAGTTCACCCCCATTGTCCACTCCCCAGTGAGTTAAGGGGTAACCCTTGTTGTGTGTGCAGACCTCCAGAACCAAATGGCTCATTCTCTAATGCATGAATGAGGTTTTATATGAAAATATTGTGTTTTTGTGTCCGTCTTATGTTTTATTCACTCATCGCAGCCTTCAACTTTGGTAACTAATGGTGTAATTTTCCTTATCCTTTCTCGTTATATCGCCTAAAAGCCACTTCCTTTTTCCGTAGTAACATTAATATGTTCTGGTTTTTCCTCCATTAATTTTGAACCATATCAAAAGAACTCAATTTTTACTTCTTTATTTAATTTTCTGTATATTTGCATTTCTGTAGGTTTGAAAGGCAAGATCTTTTAATAGAGACTGTGAATTGTGGATAAGCAGGTCTGGGTTTTGGAAGACACAGGTGCAAATCCCAAACTTTCTATCCTGACTTTGGTTTTTCAAGATTTCTCAAAATGCCAGAATGGTTCCTTGAAAAAGGCGTTGGATGAATTCCTTCCCATTCTTTGCCTCTATCCTCTTCTGGTTCTAATGATCTCCATGTTAACATGAGGATATGCTACATTAGAAAGCTTTAGAATAGAGGGTGGAGTGCAACATGTTAGTTCACTTTATTGACCATTCTTCATTACACTCTTGGATGTGTTTACTAAAGAGATTGAAGGTGGGGAGCCAAAACTATTGTTTTTGCAGATAATACGACCATTTGTATAGAGACAGAGCCAGAGTTTGTGAGGGAATTATTTTAAGCCAAATATATGTTTGTAGTAAACTCCTCTGCATAGGAAGCAGCACAATCCGTGGTTGGCAGATGGAAAAGAGCATCATTAGTGACCATGCCAAAGAGACTGTATTGTTAAAGAAAGCTAATATCATGTTTACTGAAGTTTCATTAAAATTAACATAGAATTTTATGTGAGAAAGTTGAGTTATTGAAAGGGGGAGAGGGGGGAGCTGTAGCAGTTCAATTCATAACAATAAAAAAGAAAGAACTGATTAAAAATATATATCCATTAAAACTCAATTTATATGAAGATTTACTAATAAAATGTTTCTTCAGTTTCTATTCGGATCAACAACAAAAAAAAAAAAAAAAAAAAAAAAAAAAAAAAAAAAAAAACGTGATATTGTATGGATGATAAGATGCAATGTAGTCTTTGTGGATTTGCAGCAGGATGTTGTTGGACAAAGACAATATTTTGATGACGTTCTCTGTTATCTTCATCAGGTGTCTTCTGTTTGAGAAATCCCGAAGTACACTGTTAATCAGCGGGTGGTGGACTTATTTAAATCAAATTGTACATCCATTTCAGGGTCATAAAATTGTAGAAGGGAATAGAAAACCTCACAAGTTATGATGAGATTAGTTTGCTGGCACTAAAAGTTTACCTGTGAGTAAGAATAAGAAAGTGGGAAAGAAATGCGTTACTCATACTTAAGGGAGACATCGAATGTCTGGCAAGCTATCTTGGGAGTGCTGCATCAAGCGGCTGGAAGAGCAAAACTATAAATACAGAAGAGGGTCATGAGATAAAATAACTTCTTCATCAAAATGCCAAATTCCTTGCTTCTTAACCTCTCCCATCACTTATGACCTTGATCTCAACAACGTGTAAATCATGTCTTTAATAAAGTGCAGAATCTATTTTAGAGTAAAGCAGTACCATTGTGACAAGACAGATTTTTTTTGCTTGTTTTATAATAGTTCTGCATATCAGAATTTAACCAATCTTTTATGGAATATCATATTTATTTTGACCGCTTGGGTAGCAGCTTGGTTTCAAAGGCAGATCTTAACCTGTTATGTGCATAATAGCTAAAAGAAGACTCATGCCACAGCCCTAGTGCTTAAGGTATTGTTGAAGTCAATTGTTCAATTGTTCAAACCTGCGAGTTGTGTGGTAGAGTGGTCTCAAGACCTATTGGACAAAGAAGTACTTTCAAATTTAAAGTGTGTGTTTTATACAAGTTACATTGGCATTCATGTGTGTATAAATTAAGAGGTAAGCATTTAAATGAAAGACAGTGCCCTTATTCCCACTTTTACCGCAGACACATTTGCCGGTACAATACTATACAAAGCCCAATTTGAAATGCGAGTAAGCTAAGAATATTCTCACTAAAAGAAACTGAAGGATGTGGCTACAAAGCTAATTTTATCTACTCAAGAAAGTAATTTAGAAGTGACTATTTTGAAAGTGCCAGACTGTAACTATGAACTATGATGAAAGTATGCCCATTGACTAACATTCCATATCGCATGTAATGTCTAAAAGCTTTATTTCTTTTCATTATTTCTCCAAGATATAATATTCTAAAGTCTCCTAATTCAAACTTGTCTCTTTAGAATTTTGAAGCCTGATTTGGTCAATAATAAACATTAACAGTTCTAGAAACTGTGTTAACTGATATTTTCTAAATTAACCTTTTTCAACAGTTCTGCTTGTGGCAACCAGGACAGTTATAAAACTTGATTGTTTACTGAGAAATGAATTTATGAGTATTTTCCAGTGCTCTTTCCACACGGTTGCCATTTCTCCACACCATTTATCATTACACCTTGGAGAATGAATCATACAATGAAGAGGGTATATCTTTTGCCACTAGCGACATACAGTAGTAGTAATAATAATAATTATTATTATTAAAAGTTTTTGAAACAAAGACTCAGAAACAAGAGTGCAAAAAAACAAGAAACAACAAATTCCAAATTTAATACATAAGAAGATGTGAAGGTGAATCTGACAGTGGAAGAAAGACTTAACAATGCAAGGTTAAAGTTATGAAGACCAATGTGAAAGGAGAAAAATGATTCAAAATTTGCTGGCTGGCATGTTGGAAGGATACAAAGATTATGATGTGATTAAAAGTATGATTATTGAGCTTTATTGATTCCTTTTTTTAAAATTAAATTTCTTTTATATATTGTATTATGTGTAGGAATAGGCCTATAATTTTTCTGTCAATTATTAACACAATTTGCAGTATAAAATTTTGAAAAGTTATCTTCGTTTCCTATTACTACTTTGTTAACATTTTATCAACTTGTAAGTTAATTGTATGTATGTGAGAGGCAACTGGAGTTGCATTTAAAATAATACCAGATAATTTATAATAACAACCATTTCTACCTTTCAGTTTATCATTAATAATTTCAATATTTAGTCCCTCAAGTTATGTGTTGTTTACTGTTTTCTTCAACAGAGGGTGTTAACAACAGAATTTATACATGCCTCTAAGATTAATGATGTCGAAAGTTTGAAGAAGCAAGGTTTTGATCTTGCTGACATAGACATTAAACTGTTCAAGGCATTTTCTGAACAAATCTTTCACACTGGATTTGTTCATGCAGATCCTCACCCAGGAAACGGTAAGGCTATATTTTTAATTATTTGTTCAAATATAAGTTAGTTATTTTATAAAAAATAGAAGTAAGATAATAGAATCAAATATGGAAGAGAATAGACCCAAAATGAATTGTCTAATCAACAATTCTTGTTTTCAATTTGCTTCCACATAATTTTAAAAAATTTAGTCTACCTGCAGTTTTTACCCTGTCAGTGTAAGTCTTAATATACAGGGAGTTTGACAGGAAAAAAGGAGTTGATAAACAAATTTGCTTATCACAGATGATGGTAAGACAGCACAAAAACCTTTCTTCATCAGGAGAACATGTAGTGCTCAGGATGAAAGCAAATGGCAACTCTAGGCTATAGTTTCGTATTTATAAATGCGTTCTGCAGAATTTATGTAAAACGAAACTCAATATAATTAATGTGAACTTTGAACATACCAGTAAGAAAATATCCTTGAATCAAAACATTAAATTCAGTACACCAGAAAATATATATTTTATTTAAGTATTCATAATTGATTAGCTGGAGACAAGGGTTGGAATAAGCATATATCAAACTCTGGTATACTTCTGTTTCATGTAGAGGAACTGATTTTTGCAAACAATTCTTTGATGCCTGAACAATTATCAGGATATGGAATTGTTGTCACCTCTGCTGGTCTACTGCAACCTAAAGAGGGTGGGAGAGTGAAGAGTGGTCTTTATCCTATTGCTCTCGGGAAAGGAAATGATTCCTAAAGCAGTTTTCAATCAGAATTACAAAACTGATATCCTCTGAAATGGCTTCTTCATGGTTGAAAGTCTCCCACTGGAATCTCTGGTCAGTATTTCAGGAAGAAATCATCATAATGAAAACATAAAAAGAATGTGGAATGTTGAAAGTTTGAATACAGTAGACAGATTTGATAATTTAGAGAGAGAGAGATTAACCGGCCTCAACTATATTATGATGGGATTAATTAAGTTAAATAGAAGGACATGCAAGGTACCTTCTCTGCAGAATATATGCTCATTGACACACAATTACCAAAGGTGGGATGGATCAGTTACTTCCAATGAGCCCTTTTCTGAAATAACTACATTCATGGCGATAGAAATTTAAGTATAACATGTGTCGTGGATTAGCAGTAATATTAAGGCCTTGCCTCTGGGAGTACAGGAGCTCAATTACAAATCTGGTCATCCTTAGTTTGGTCTTCCACAGTTTCTTAAAATTACTACAAGAGAACCCTATCATAAAATATGGCTGATTTCCTTCCCATTTCTTGTCAACTACTCCATCCCACCTCTTAGTGGCCCTACTATCAATTAGCTACAAAAGTCTTAGCTCAATAACTAACACTACATGAACCAATGCCAATCATGCCAACTTTATGTGAAAAACAGTGATGAAATAGGGTGAAATATTTCCAAAGTTAATACCCAAAAGGGAACGTGGAGAATGATTTAGAACTTCAGTCTGGGAGAAAGAAATCGGTGAGAAATGGCCATCCAGAATTGTATATAAAAAAATGAACCTATTGATAAAATGCAGACTATTTATGATTGATACAAGTAGAATTTGAAGTTATGCACGTACATATCGGTGAAATTATACTTTGGTTAAACACATTAAGAAGATAGAGATTCATATGATAAGGCATACCCAGAACTGAATATCTACTCACATCACAGTCTCATGTGCAGGGGTTGCAGAATGTTGCTTCCTTTATTCTTATGAATTTGAGAGAGAGACAGACAGATAGAGAGAAAATTGTGAGAAAATAGTTGAAATGGACAGGCTAAAACATATTTCATTAAGTAGAAATTTAAAGAGATTATAAATTCAAGACTTGGATTAAGTAGTGCAGCAAATTCAGCTGAAGGGAAATAGACAACATTGAACTGGGAAATATCAAGGAAATTAAAGGAACCTTTAATGTATAGAGAAAAGTTAACATCTAGAATATTAGGTTGCAGAGCATATATTGAATTTCATGAATCAGAGGAGTTATAATAGTTCAAAATGAAAATAATTCTATTGGCAGTAATTTAGGAAAGAAATGAAGAACAAATGAAAACCAAGAAAAGCTGACAGCAGGAATGTATGAAAAGCTAAGATTTATTTATTTATTTTTATGTGTCCAAGGCACCACATTACTTTGTGAACAATAAGTTTGAGAGAATTAAGATAAGAAATGACAGGAAGCAGCGTATGTGCAGCATTGAGGATGATTATAACAAGTATTGGTAAAATTAAAGAAATACAGTAACTGCACATTCATGTGGCCAGCATTGGTGTGATTCGCTCACCAAGTGTGCAAACAATAAAAAAAAATTGGACTGTGGCTGCCTGTTGTGTGAGCTCAGTAACATTTTCATGAGTAAGGGTATTGCCAAAATATTGTGCTTTTTGTGTTTGCAGAATGTATTTTATCACTGCTGCCCTCCTTTCTTCAATCTTGGTTAGAGATTGATATAATTTATCTTTCCTTTCTAAATTAAAAAAAAAAAAAGTTTATCAGATTACAAACTTTGTACCCTTAAGTCTATACAGCAGTGTTGATTTTAGGTATTTAATCTAGAAATATATTTAAGAGAGATGGCAATGGAGATAATTTAGTTATTAGTTTTCTGAATGTGTTTCATTCCTGCACACTGTTATAACTGTATAGTAGGCACTGTGGTATACTATTTTTTATCTTCTTTTTTAGTACTTGTCCGTAAAGGAAAAGATGGAAAAGCACAGCTTGTATTATTAGATCATGGTCTTTATGAAATTTTACCATCAAGTACCAGACAATCATTATGCAAGCTCTGGAAAGCAATTGTTATGAATGATCACCCAGGCATGAAACAGTATGCTGCTGAGCTTGGTGTTCAAGGTAACTGTAATTTTATGTCTGATGTGTGTGTTGCAATTAATATTTTACTTATCAGCTTTGAGTAGTACATAATATATTAAGATGTTATTATTCTTTTAGTTATGTTTGTAAATGAGCATGAATTTATAAATATCTTGACAATGTAGTTATGGTATTAATCTTTATGTGCAGTAATTATTTAGATCAGTAGCTTTTGTGTTTGTATTCCTCGTTTCACTCCCTCCCTCTCCTTGCTGTTTATATATACATAAAATCTGTGATGAATTGTGCACTTCTTATTGTAAAAAGAGGTACTTCTATGTCAAAATTTAAACATAAGGAATTGGGTTATTAAAAGGTTCTGCTACTTACCAACTTGCCATTGGCAAAGGCAAAGTGAAAGAGAAACTGAAGTATATTTTAAAGTGTTAAAGAAGGTGTGTGCTAATTTAAGGTGGGAGACAGGTTATTTCTCTCATCACCACAGGTAGAAAACCATTTTCTGAAACATGACTTGCACAGCTTTACTGCCTTTTTTTTCTGTTTATGTCCTTTCCCTAAAAGATAACTGATCCTTTCAAATAGATGAGCAGTAATGTTTGATCTAGGAATTTGGGGTCAAAAAACTTGGAATTTTAGCACTTCTACTTGTGATTGTTATACCTTGGTTTCTGAAAATAATCTCAGAAAAATGTAATCATGTTTTCTTAATGTAAAATACGATGAATTTACTTTCTATTCCCTGCCAGTATGAAGTAGATCTCTCTCTGTTAGTTCTTTGTTGCCTTGTATTATGTTTTCCTTACTCACATATTTCGAAAACTACTAAAGTTGCATTTGATGAAATCTCTTATTTTGTTTTCTTGAGCCTGTTTCATTTTTCTTGATTTTATTGTTATCTTCCATTTACTTTACTTTAAAGAGGCAAAGTGCCACATTACTGATTTTAAATTGTTTGTTGAGACATAATGTGTAACAAGAAAGATAAGTTTCTTAATGATGATAGTAATGGAAGAGAAAACAGTTTTACAAAACTATATTAATTTGAGCAAGGATTCAAGACGTAAACCCATCATTTACTAAAATACACAATATGCACATGACTAAACAAATACACTACAAGTACACAAAATAAAAGAAACACATAAACATAGTATTTTGTATGACCCCATGCTCTCTCATGCGGTTGTAATCTATCATGCTCACCCAAAATGATGTTTGTTTTTCTTATTTTTGTAGTCACACCTCTGTTGCCTTCAGTTGTGATAAATGATTCAGATTATCTATCTAAATTCTCTTTTACAGTTTGGGAATAGGATTAGATAAAAAGAAAAAAGTCTCTAAAAATGCTTACACATTTGGTTGTCATCTATCATGATCGTCCAGAATGATGTTTGTTGTTCTTATTTTTGTAGTCATAACTCTGTTGCCTTCAGCTGTGATAAATGATTCAGATTCTGTATCTATATTCTGTTTTCCAGTTTGGGAATAGGTTATATAAAAAGAAAAGAAAAATGTCTAAAAATTGTATGCAAGCCAAAGTTGAAATAGCCATAACATTTCATCTCAAATTTGTAATGGCTTCAATTAAGTTGCCATAGATTATGAAAAAGTCTATTTTTATTTTCTCTGCCTTCCATTTTATAGAAGCTGTGTAAATTTACTCGTCATTTTATAGCACCAACCAGTAAACTTATTTGTTTGAAATTATCGTGGTCGGCCTTATACATATTTCACACTGTGGTCTGAGAAAATAATATAGGCATTGCAACCAAAGGGTTTTCTGTATAAGTAATAGTAAATGTCAAATAAAATTATATATTAAACAATAATATCTTGACCTAGCGTGACGGTTAGCATTCTGGCCTCGCATTCGGGAGGACGCCGGTTCGAATCCCCGTCCGGGCATTCAGATTTGGGTTTTCCATGGTTTCTCAAATCACTCCAGGCAAATGCCCGGACGCTTCCCTCAAAAGGCCATGGCCGAATTCCTTCCCATTCCTTGCCCCTCATCCTTTCCCATCTCTAAAGACCTCGCTGTTAAGAGACGTTAAGCAGTTAAAAAGACAACAAAAATGTAACAGGAAAAAATACCAGTTGATACTAATATGAAAAGGAAAGCTAAAGTGGACCCACAGCTTACCAAAATTGAAGAAATTAGTGCTGTAAAATCAAAAAAATCTACTCATACACAAAAGTAGTAAGTGATGGTTCAAGTTTATTTTTTCTTCCTATATTAACATGTTCACAGCATATCTCTATCTGTTGTCATGCAATAGGTGCATTATGGATTTTAAAACACGAGAAATTTATATGGCCACAATAGTTTAAATATGGTTACATGACGGATACAATAAGTGAATTTGGGTCCATGTTGTTGGCACCTGAGTTGAAATGCTCATTCAAATTCACAAGATTCAGGAGCCACATTTATCAGTGATTAAACAGTTGTGTATGCCTATAAAATGCCAGTCTTGGTCACAATGTTCTGTCATGCAGTGACGTCACTCTATGATGTCAAACGTTTTGTCTTTGCTGCTTAATTTACAATGACCATAGAGGTTCAAGGTTATGCACACTATTTAATAACAGTTCTATTTAGGTACGCATTCACAAATAAATGAGCTGCCAGCATACTAAACATAAACTAAGTATTTTGTAAAAATTGACATATTAATTATTAGTTTATTTTTCTTAATTAAAATTCATTCTATGTGGATTTTTCTTACACTCTCTGCAAAGCGATACTGTTGTTGCAGTAAGCTAAGAAATATCTACATTACAACATTTTCAAGATTATGAGCAGTATTTGATGAAAATTGTATTAATTTATGGAAGAAACGAATTGCTAAAATACTGTGTTCTACATGTCATTTTTGATGGACTTAAAGTTATATATATTCGATGTAGATACTTTAAGTCACTGTTGTAATATACTTGAAGAAATTATTAACTCATTAAGTTTTGCCGAAAAACTGAAATAAAAGTATGTACTGCATTTAAATTAATATATTAATTATTAGTTGCTTTTATTACTGATGTCACTATTTCAGACACACAAAAACATTTCCAGTGGGTCAAATTTAGATCGCAATACAATGAATGTATTCGTTCACGGGTAACAGAAGCTATGAATTTTGAACAGCAATATTAGTTGAAGTTGTGGTTATGTTGAAATGCAGACATGACCAGAATGACAACTGACACAATTTTTTACAGAATAATTCATAATGAATTTAGTTTTACACATAATTTAAGCTGCTTTCATATGCACTGAGTTACTGAAGTTATTATTTCATAGGAATGCAAGTTTTTTCATATTTATAATGCTGAATGAAACCAATACCACGCGCTATAAAGTTTTAGCATTTCTAATTTATTTTTAATTTCATTGTTTCCCTAATTCTGACATTATTAATTCAGTAGTAGTTCCATCAGTATTGCTGTGTAAACTATAACCAAAATATGTACAAATTACAAAATAAGGTTATGAGCATTACGTAACAACAATTATATCTATTTAGGCAACTAGAAAGAAATGAATTGCCAGAACATTACTTTCATCTGTCATTTTTTACAGACTTATGCCTAGTTCGGACTAGACTATTAATTTAGTCAAGTCGCGGGTATTTTACTAGCTAAAATAACTGTTACCACCCAAAAATCATTTGCACTACTGTCGAGTACAGCACATAACTTTAGTGGTAGGTATTTCAGGCTACAACACAATAAAGTGAATAAGCTGATAAAGCTTATTGCAATGGGTATTTTAGAAGAGGTTGAGGAAGAAATTTGTGTGATAAAAAATAAAGAATGGCTACAAAAATGGATTAGTAAGAGAGGAAAGTAGGAGCTACAAATTGTCTTCTGAAGTAATTAGCATTAAAAGATCCCAAAAAATACTTGGATAGTTTGAGAAACTCCGGAAGTAATGTAAATTTTCTTTTAATGAAAATGCAGTTGCAGATTCAGCGTAAAGATACCATTTAAGAAGTGTAATTCGGATAATTACAAAATTACAGGCAGTTCTCTACTTCCTTGCCATTGGATGTAGTTTAAGGACACCCACACATATACCTTATTTCTATTCAGAAAATCAACTATTTTAGAATTCATCACAGATGTCTGTAAAGCAATCTATAATACATTAAAGGGATTGTAGTAACATATTGTAGGGATGCATCCGATAAACTGCACCATTTTACTGATGGAATTTAAACCGTGTCAATCCCTGTGCCTGAATGTTTTGACTCCTTTATTCTATTTTAACTCCTGCAGAAAGGTCGATATATATATATATATATATATATATATATATATATATATATATATATTTTTTTTTTTTTTTAACTACGTTAGGTAATACTTCTAATAACAATAGAAACAATATGATTGTATTGTATAACATAGGTGCTATTTTAATAAAATAATCAATAAAAGTTTACATTAACCTGATGTTTTTAATTTTCAATTTAATTTCCTTCTTACTAAGCCCAGGCATGATCATTGTATTTTCCAAATCCATGTATGCAGATTGCTTCATTTGTTTGTTTTTACGATGTGTGGACTTAATATTCGACAAGCACTCATGTTCTACATATGTAGAAACACTTTTTAAAATTGTTTCTTCGCTTCCGTGAAACGACATTTTTGCGGCAGCTAATGAACTCAACTTAAACGACAGGTTCAGACTTGTTTAGCCGATAACCAGTGAGCAGTGACGCATGGTGGGGGGTGCTACTCGTCTCATATACTAGAACAAAATGGATCGACTTGTCTTAATTACTAGCTAAACTGCTCGACTAAATTTCTGTTGTTCGGACACGTTTAGTTACTAAATTACTCGGTGCTTGACTAAGTTACTAGCCTAGTGCGAACCAGCATTTAGAGGCTATTGTTCAACGTAATGTAGGACTTCATGTCAAAGCGATTTAAGGAAGTAGAAACGGAATTCTGATCATGATTAATTATATACTCTTTATAATCGGATGTAGTTGTAACTGTGTACATCATTTGGTATTTATACATACTGATTATGAAAGGTTCCTTACAGAAATTGTATTTCCGAACCACTTCTCAAAGATTCTTGGTTAGATGTGTATTCTGTAGCTAAAAATTTAAGAGTACTTAACTTGACACTTCATTGCGTGCCAGGTGATTCTATGGTCTTAGTG
>JARYHS010011408.1:202814331-202853133 GCA_031002005.1 Vandiemenella viatica
GTTGCCACAAGCAGAACTGTTGAAAAGGTTAATTTAGAAAATATCAGTTAACACAGTTTCTAGAAATGTTAATATTTATTATAGACCAAATCTGGCTTCAAAATTATAAAGAGACAAGTTTAAATTAGGAGACTTTAGAATATTATATCTTGGAGAAATAATGAAATGAAATAAAGCTTTTAGACATGACATGCGATATGGAATCTTAGTCAATGGGCATACTTTCATCATAGTTCATAGTTACAGTCTGGCACTTTCAAAATAGTCACTTCTAAATTACTTTCTTGAGTCGATAAAATTAGCTTTGTAGCCACATCGTTCAGTTTCTTTTAGTGAGAATATTCTTAGCTTACTCGCATTGGGCTTTGTATAGTATTGTACCGGCGGTAAAAGTGGGAATAAGGGCACTGTCTTTCATTTAAATGCTTACCTCTTAATTTATACACATGAATGCCAATGTAAGTTGTATAAAACACACACTTTAAATTTGAAACTACTTCTTTGTCCAATAGGTCTTGAGACCATTCTACTACACAACTCGCAGGTTTGAACATTAACAATTGACTTCAACAATACTTTAAGCACTAGGGCTGTGGCATGAGTCTGCTTTTAGCTATTATGCACACAACAGGTTAAGATCTACCTTTGAAACCAAGCTGCTACCCAAGCGGTCAAAATAAATATGATATTCCACAAAAGATTGGTTAAATTCTGATATGCAGAACTATTATAAAACAAGCAAAAAAAAAAAAACTGTCTTGTCACAATGGTACTGCTTTACTCTAAAATAGATTCTGCACTGTATTAAAGACATGATTTACATGTTGTTGAGATCAAGGTCATAAGTGATGGGAGAGGTTAAGAAGCAAGGAACAGGAAGGAATTTGGCATTTTGATGAAGAAGTTATTTTATCTCATGACCCTCTTCTGTATTTATAGTTTTGCTCTTCCAGCCGCTTGATGTAGCACTCCCAAGATAGCTTGCCACTCATTTGATGTCTCCCTTAAGTATGAGTGACGCATTTCTTTCCAACTTTCTTATTCTTACTCACAGGTAAACTATACTTTTTAAACTTTTAGTGGCAGCAAACTAATCTCATCATAACTTGTGAGATTTTCTATTCCCTTCTACAATTTTATGACCCTGAAATGGATGTACAATTTGATTTAAATAAGTCCACCACCCGCTGATTAACAGTGTACTTCTGGATTTCTCAAACAGAAGACACCTGATGAAGATAACAGAGAACATCATCAAAATATTGTCTTTGTACAACAACATCCTGCTGCAAATTCACAAAGACTACATTGCATCTTATCATCCATACAATATCATATGATTTTTTTTTTATCTGAATAGAAACTGAAGGAACATTTTATTAGTAAATCTTAATATAAACTGAGTTTTAATGGATATATATTTTTAATCAGTTCTTTATTTTTTTATTTTTATGAATTCAACTGCTACCGCTCCCCCCTCTCCCCCTTTCAGTAACTCAACTTTCTCACATAAAATTCTATGTTAATTTTAATGAAACTTCAGTAAACAAGATATTAGCTTTCTTTAACAATACAGTCTCTTTGGCATGGTCACTAATGATGCTCTTTTCCATCTGCCAACCAGGGATTGTGCTGCTTCCTATGCAGAGGAGTTTACTACAAACATACATTTGGCTTAAAATAATTCCCTCGCAAACTCTGGCTCTGTCTCTATACAAATGGTCGTATTATCTGCAAAAACAATAGTTTTGGCTTCCCACCTTCAATCTTTTTAGTAAACACATCCAAGAGTGTAATGAAGAATGGTCAATAAAGTGAACTAACATGTTGCACTCCACCCTCTATTCTAAAGCTTTCTAATGTAGCATATCCTCATGTTAACGCGGAGATCATTAGAACCAGAAGAGGATAGAGGCAAAGAATGGGAAGGAATTCATCCAACGCCATTTTAAAGGAATCATTCTGGCATTTTGAGAAATCTTGAAAAACCAAAGTCTGGATAGAAAGTTTGGGATTTGCACCTGTGTCTACCAAAACCCAGACCTGCTTATCCACAATTCACAGTCTCTATTAAAAGATCTTGCCTTTCAAACCTACAGAAATGCAAATATATAGAAAATTAAATAAAGAAGTAAAAAATGAGTTCTTTTGATATGATTCAAAATTAATGGAGGAAAAACCAGAACATATTAATGTTACTACGGAAAAAGGAAGTGGCTTCTAGGCGATATAACGAGAAAGGATAAGGAAAATTACACCATTAGTTACCAAAGTTGAAGGCTGCGATGAGTGAATAAAACATAAAACGAACACTAAAACACAATATTTTCATATAAAACCTCATTCATGCATTAGAGAATGAGCCATTTGGTTCTGGAGGTGTGCACACACACCAAGGGTTATCCCTTAACTCACTGGGGAGTGGACAATGGGGGTGAACTGTTAAGAAATAAACTATCGATATGTCAGGAAAGGCTGAGATAATGTATACATATCGTAGGTAGTGGTAAAATGTATATATATAATAAATAGTAACTTGTATTTATACAAAAAAAGAAATGTATTATTTTTTTTTACTAGTTTATATATATATAAGAAGAGCCATAGGCTCGAAAATTTTATTCTATGTGTGTAAGTGTTTTTTTTTCCTGTATCGAAGCTGCAGGAATCTTTTTCTATGGTAAGCGGTGGTTTTTCTCCTATCCAAATGTTATATATATATATAAAATGGATGTGGGGCGCGAACACACAGAACAGACACAAACACAAATAATAAAGTAATTTTCGGGATAAACCCTTCGTCAACAGGAGAACATGGGGATGGGTGCAGCTGGAGACTCCAGCTGCGCCCACCCCTCATAATGTTCTCCTGTTGACAAAGGGTTAATCTCCAGCTGCGCCCACCCCTCATAATGTTCTCCCATTAACGAAGGGTTTATCCCAAAAATTACTTTATTATTTGTGTTTGTGTTTTCTGTGTGTTCACGCCCCATATCCATCATCTAAAGGTAAGTGGTGGCTCATTTCCCTATCCTAATTTGATTCATTTCCACTACTTAGCATCTTGATTTCATTGTTACTATATACATATACAGTAAAGCAGTCATTGAGACTGTTGGAACCATGGCTATTGGTATGTTCTGGTAGTGGCTGGTATACGTTGCAGTTGGGGACTGTTTGTCCACGGCCATTCGTTCAGACTGAGAGTTGCTGTGCAGTAAGGCCTATGTAGGAATTCATGGCAGTGGCGGCAGGTGAGTTGGTATATGACACGAGTTGTTGAACACATAGCATGTAAAAGATTGAAGTAAGTTACTAAAGGAAGTGATTAATAATTTATCAAAAACGCTGAAGGAATTTAAAAATAAAATTCGTAAATTGTAATAGTAGATGAGGAAGGAATTTAATACTGAAAGTATATAAGATTATACTAATAATAATAAAATAATAAGAGAAATGTAATTAGATGATTAGAGAAATTGCCATCAGAGTATGGGCTCATCACAATTCAATTCAATTAATTCAGTGTCTAAATTCTTATGCTTTCCAAATGCTAGTGAATTAAATCAGTTTTCTTAACTTAGTCATCAATGCTAATGACACTACCAGTGCAATCTTAAATAGTCAAACTAGAATACTCTTCATATAAAAATAAAGAAAGTGTTTTTACAAAACTCCTTCAAAATAATTAAAACAAGAATAACAGATAAATGTATTTTTTAATTTCTAATTATTTTTGTTTATTTATTTTATGTATTTAAGATTTTATATTATTTTGCCATCCACTCTTTTTTCCCAGCCATAATTAATTTTGACATTTTGCAATGCTCGAGTATTAGCTTCAAATCAGCACCCATTCTCCCTGTTCTCTCTTTGAATTTACCCCAACTCATGGACCATGTTCCTTACTCAACAGACACTATGTGAGGCAGTCTTCTACATCATCCACCCTCCAAAATGTTCTACTTGTTGCTGAAAGGCTAAGATCCGAGAATTTCACACAGAGACAAGAGGGACTGAAGGGGAAGTTAGTTGTCTCAATTGTGATCTATGAAGCTGATGTAACTTAGAAACTATTACAACGCTATTGTGAGTTCTTGGAAAATTTTGACACTTATTAACAAATTTTTATATGTATTTTACAGTTTTACTAAAATGATTGTTACATACCTTACTACTTAAATCCCAATAAACCTTAGGTACATACACAAAAGGGAAATGTCGAAGTTCTCTGGCGCATCTTTCAGAATTTCTTCCTTCATTAATGAAGTCAAGTTCTTGTTCAAGAGTATCTTTAAGTTCCTGGAAAGTCAACAACCCTTTTATTTATACATCCTATTTAACTTATTATCACAGTTATTAAAAAATTTAAGTGATCTGTTTTCTTTATTTTGACAGTTAACTTCAAATAAAAAAAAAGTAAATCTTCAACAACAGTTTGACAAAGACAATCATGAAAATTAAGAAATGATATAATTTTAACAAATATTTCAAGTACCAGAAATAAAACATGAACAGCCTAAGAGTATCAACATAAAATGTAAAGTAATAATACCTTTGTCTACTTGACACAATTCAGTACAATGGATAGTTCCAAGAAACTAAAATAACTGGTAATTTATTCCATACCTACCAACAAAACCCATTCAAAATCAAATTTTGGATGCATCCAACCGATCAGTTTTAGAAGAAATTTTATAGTCAATATGTCACCCATAAATCTGTCTTGTAAATCAATATATTGAACTTTCACAGCAACTTCATTTCCCTTTTTCGTTGTGGCGTGGAATACCTGAAAATGATTTAAAAATTAATATTCACCTTATTGGTCTTAGATTTCACACAGTTACAAACTAACACAACTTACAATCATGTCTCTAGTTAATATATTTAATACAAGGCTTCATGACATTAGATTAAGACAAAAATCATTATCACAATTGCACAAGTCACCCAGAAACACACTAACATATTTAGATGTAAATACTGTGTTCAATAATCCTCAACATAAAAGAAAGCTGTAAAATCAGACACAGAACAGAATTATTAGCATATATTCTGGAAGTTCATGAAGTCAAATTTGTTTTATGTTTCTATTTAGAGTGTGGTGACATGTCAAACATTCTCAAAAAACATAAATTCCATAGCTCAATTCATTGATTTTGTCAACCAAGCACGATTTGAAATAGGGAAAGTAGCAATCAGTTGTTAACAACACTGTCAAAAATATACCATTTGCATTATACAATTTAACTGCAGTACTGTTTTAATAAAAAACAGTTCTGATAAAAGGAACTTTCATGATAAACTGAATGAAACAAGTATGAAAAGTTGCTTCAGAGAGCACAAGAAGTTAATCAGCAACCAAATAATTTTTTTTTAAATAACATCTGTTTCCAAAGTAGTGTTAGTACATGAAATAGTAGTACTAAAAAATTGTCACTTGTTAAAAACTAGAGTCAGAAAATTCTAAATACATGTAGTTTTTCCCCACCTTCAGACTTAATGGGTTACTAACCCAAGACTATTACTGGCAAGGAAAGTTAAGTGATTTAGCAATGGACTTACATCAAAAAAACATTCCCAACATTTGTCTGAAGTGACTGTGTGAAACTATGAAACTCTGAAAACTGTATGTTTAAACCAAAAATTGTACACATTCGCCTGAATCATGAAGATCAGTTTGTCAAAGGTTTTATGATCAGATGCCCAAAAGTCAGTATACACTAGTAGAAAAAGATGTATATTTTGCCATCAGAGCACTGTGTGTCCATTTCAAGTTCAGATTTAATAAATAAATAAAGCAATCTTGGACTTGGCAATAACAAACCTAGATCAGTAACTAGAGAACTATGGACATTTTATCAACTTGGTATATCAAGAAAATCAATACAAGAGGTTTATACAAATATTCTAAAAATCTCATACCTGGGAACGAGGAGTTCTGTAAAAAAATAAAAGATATCTTTTAACAAAAATTCTATTTACAGTAGCTTGATACTTCTACAGGAACAAAGCCAATCATAACAAGAGGGATCAATAGAAAAACTGGAACAACTGGACATGACACACAGCAATAAAACTGCCTATAAAACTCAGTCAAGAGGAAATAAGCTAGTAAAGTATCACCAACTACTCATCATGGTCACCATGTAACAGTTCATACCCTTTTACCTTTTAAAGGAAAGTAAGCTCAGTTTCAACAAAATCTCCTTTAATTAAAACAACACTTATGACGCCAACACCCGTTCTACATTTCTAACCATCCTGAAGATTTCTTCGATAAAATAAAAAACTTCGTTTTTATGATCAGAACTTCTAACTGAAAATTACAGATTCCACAGTGTCAATTCTGTCTAGTTTTTATTTATACAGTCTGAAAATCTTCATAGCAGTTTCCACAAGATCTATTGTCGATTAACCGTAGTCTGTCTTTTTTCTTTTAGTCACATGACAATAAGAATACTCAGCGAACGTCGCGCTAGACATTTTTGACATGGAAATTTATTTTATCTCTTTTCACAATTAAAATAGCCAAATAAATAAATGATTAAATTATTTTAATATAATCAAATTCAGTCTCACTACAAGATATGTATATGGAAAGTGGTAGATGTATTTTACTTTTATTTATTTATGTGTTTATACTTTCAATATAAAAAAAGATAACACAAACAGAACAGATCTATGAAATCATACTAACATGTGATTTGATTAAGGGTATTAAAAATGCAAATGAGAATCCTACACATATGGATGATGTAGCCGTGTATGAGGGACTACATTCTCCAGATATTTAACAAATAAATAAAAATACATAACATTCCAAAATTATGGAGGAAGTAAATAGTGTTACTAAGAACGGGTAAAGATCCTGAAATACCTAGCAACTACAAAGCAATTTTATTAATATGCCACCTTTTCAATTTGTATGAAAGGCTAATCCTTAAACGTTTATAAAACAATATTGAACAAGACAGAAAAAGATAAACTGATTCACAATCCTATACCTGAGAGAGATTCAATTTAATAGTGATGGAGCACATGCTCTGATGGAAATTTCCCTACATACCCATCCCCCCCCCCCCTTATTTATTCCCACGTGCTTTTGCACTGTGCAAATTTTATTTTCAAATTCTTTCTGCAGTTTTGGTTTCATCACTTTCTGTGGTAATTCATTCCAAAACCTAATTCTCTTATATACGAAAGAAAGTTTTCCCACACCCTGATGCCTAATGGGAAAGGGAAAATTTTCTTTCATAGGTAAGAGTATCAGAGATTCCTCAACGAGAAGGATTTACTTGTACAGATCACATTCTTGCTCTTACTGAGCATATAGAGAGCGATTAAAAGATAAAAATGTAACCGGTGTGGTGTTAAATGACTAATTGCTATAGTACTGTCAAGTAGAAACTCCTAATAAAGTTGTATAAATTGCTGCTCTTTGTCACCTTGGATTTGGGGGTGCGGAGAAGAGTAGGTGGTGAGATAAAAACGTGGTCTACCCCAAGACAGTATTTTGGTACCAATGTTATTTCATATAAATATATGGTCAGCCTTCTCAAAACATTTTCTTTATGCTTTCTATCTTGGTGAAGACTTCTGTAACATTGAGCACATACTCAAAATTCACTCACAACAATGTGCAGGGCTACTATCTTACATCTTTAAAAGAGTAATTCTTGTATAGATGTATATATATATTTCGTATCTCGGAAATGGCTCTAACGATTTGGATGAAAATTTTGCTTTTTAAGTTTATCTAAATAGGTGTCTTCCCTGCAAAATCACGTTTTACAAAATACGAACAATTTTTGTATTTGGTATCTCGGAAACAGCTGTATCGCCATCTCGTAGAGGTTTCCGGTACCAGTAAGCCTATTGATACAACAAGCAACTCTTATGTCTTTAAATGAACAGATCTTGTATACTAGGTGACCATGCGAATATTTCACACAGTATCGTGGTCAGTCACCAAATGGTAATCTAATAATGTAGAAATAAGCAAATACAAGTAAATTTATTAATGAAAGGTATTTTATTTTGAAGAGTATTAATAACTATCAGCGTACTGTAAAAAGTTGTTATCATTAAATACTACATGTTCAACTGTTAAAACATTTAAAAAGCAGATATTTAAAAAATTGGCATCAGAAGATGTGATTTTTTTCAAACTTCTTTACATAACTTCTTTGAAAACAATATTAGTAGCTGCGTAAAATCTTCTAGGGCTTACACCGAGGTAGCGCGTCAATGTAGGGCGACATTTCGAACCCTGCCACAGGCTCCATCTTCCGGCGAGGTGTCAGATTCTTGGAAGCATCCATGCTTAAAAGACCTTCGTTTGCCAGGTGACGTCAGTCACGTGCGTCGGGTCCAATCAGTGCACAGGTGGTGGCGCAGGGAAGGACCTGGTGGGGCAGCCGGGTAGTTGGGCTGAAGGCGTGGTAGGGGTACGCATGGCGGAGGGGGGTGGTTGGCGGCAATAATCTTGCAGCCTTAATCTCTGCCTCCTAAGATGATTTATCGCTGGATTCCATGCTGTGCTCAGGTGGTATCCTGAATCCCTATTCAAAATTCCATGCGCCAGGTGAATCTCCACGGATTCCTTTATCACATTGTCCCAAAAGCCCTTGGCAAAAGATATTTTTGTCCCTTCGAAGTCAAAGGTACGCCCTTCTTTGATACTGTGCAAGGCCACGGCTGACTTAGTGACCTGTCCCAACCTTACACATCTTGCATGTTCTAAACAACGCTGAATACAGATGGTGTGGTCTGTCCAATATATCATTGCCCACATTCACAGGGAATCGAGTATATGCCAGGATGCCTAGGGCCCAACCCATCCTTAACATTACGTAATAGGTCCCTTATCTTCTTAGGTGGGCGGAAGAAAGTTTTAATCCTGACTTTGTTTAACATTCTGGCAATCTTGGCAGAAACTGCCCTGGCATATGGTAGGAAAGCATACTGGCGTGCTTGCTGCTTCTCTGTCCTCTTCATCATTTTCTTGCGAAAAGCTCTGTTAATTTCTGCCTTACGGTATCCATTCATATGGAATGTGCGTCGTAAATGACCCAGTTCAGCCAGAAGACTGTCCACGTCACAGATGGCTCTGTCCCTTCGTTGAGCAGGATGGTGGTAGGTCTGCGCACCAAGATATAAGTGGGTGTAAGTGGGCTTTCTGTAAACACGATGCCCCAGAGTGCCATCTGGATTTCTTATAATTAAAATATCCAGGCAAGGCAGGCAACCGTCCCGATCCAACTACGTCACCCTACATTGATCTGCTACCTCAATGGAAAGCCCTAGAGGATTTTACGCAACTGACTCACCGAGAAAGCTTACATTTGTTCAATATTAGTAGTTATAATGTTATCGTTTACTTTTTGACAGTGTGCGTCTTTAACACAAATATAAATATTAACAGAATCTACAAACATGTGAAAAACCACGTACAGGGGTTCATACGAAAAAACTGCGTCTGACCTTGTGCTTTATTAATCGCCATCGCAAAGGTTTCTTTTACTGAGAATTGTTTCCTATCATTTGGAAAGCAGAGTTTGGTCAGAAGGTGTGAGGTTAATGTGGGGTATGAGCATAGTTTTATCAGAGGGAATGAAGTTAGAACTGATGATGTACTCGTCTAAATGAATTACCACTAATCTTGCATCATTAATTAAGCCCTGATTAGTATTAAGATTTCTATTTAACATAATAATAGCATTTCTCTATAAAAGTAATTTATGAGATGGTAAACAGGACGATTTTGGAAATGCTAAAGCAATTTTTATGAAATTTCATTTGTAGGTAACGTTTTGATTTTCAAGTTTGTAATACAATTTTTTCAAAAAAGAGAGCAATTCTTGTATTTCATGTCTTGCAAACGGCTCTTAACCTCAGAAATTTCAGGTAAGCTTCTCTTTAGTCAGAGCAGGAATTGTATTGTTCAAAGTGCCTAGGAAGCCTCCAAGAAAAATGTTTAACTTTAATCAAACTTCCTGCAAAATGTTACTTGAACAGAAATCGAAAGACGCCGAGCAAAGATTGGTCATCCATGTACTTATCATAATTCTCTAACTTCCTGAAAGTTTACTATTTTGTAGATTGGTTTATCTTAAGAACTTATGGCCCATTTCATCCTAAACCTCTTCGTTTAGCAGTTACTAATGACTGAATTGTGAGGGGTTACTATTGTAGTTATTTCTCTGTAACTTTAATGATTTTAAGTTCCCCCATACAGTTATATGTCTGAACAGTTTCAGTTCTTTTTCCTATTTAATTTGATGTAGGGATTTGTACTGAGGCTGATTTTATTTAGTTGTTATGATAAATTATTATTATGATGTCTTGTTTAACTATCAAGAAAGTGAATTCTTTCTATTAGTTATAACTCTGTTATTTAATTATAGTTTGAAATGAGATTTGTAGGATTTTTCTTGGGATTTAAAGCTCTACTTAGCTATTCACATCTTGCTTTCCATAAATTTCTATTTGGCACGTGTCTAGGTCACCTTCAAAGTTAAGCATCATAACCCCATTTTTCACCCTTTAAACCAATTTTAGTAACAAACTGTTACTGTATTTTTACTTATTTAATTTTAGCTATCATTTGATCATATTTTCAATATCCTATTTATTTTATTAATTGAGTCATATTTATTTGTTCTTCTAGAAAAATATGTACAATATTTATGAGCTCTAATTTATGTCAGGAAATCTTCCTAGTTGCTGCGGTCATTAAATTTAATCTATTTATCTGAATAAATGTCATTTCTTTCATGCCCCCCAAATTTTCTTTCTTTCACGTCCCCTTGCTTTGATTACGCCATCATAAGCACATGGTGAATAAACTTTCAAATTCGTTTATCTTTTTAAATAAAATTTTCTGACCATACAAATACTTCTTTAAAATGTTCATTTTTAACTGTACTCTCAGTGAAAATGTTAGTGACGAATTTCATATGTTTTAATTTTGCGGCTTAAATTTTTACTTACACCGTACCGGTCTGATTTTGACTTGAGGTGTCCTTTAATATCAAGCTTATACTTGCATAATTTATTTACAATGCTAGAAGCTTTTAGTTATCTCTTCCTAGGACTCTGTGGAGCTTGTTCCTATATCACCCTATGTAAGAACCAGTTCAGTGGAGGCAGGTAAGATGGTGTATTAGGTCCGTACTGCATGTACAATTATGAAAAAGATTTCACCTGTGGTCAGATTGGAATAGGTGGTAGTGACTAGATGCATGCTCCAAGTTTTGCAGCAAGGCTGTTGCATGAAAAGGATCCACGTACTGGTTTTGGAGGTGGGGGGGGGGGGGGGGAGTCTGGAGGGTGCTTCAGTTGAAGCATGTGCAGGGCAGTGGGTAGGATTTTTGGAAGGAAGGTACTAATCTCAGGGAAGGAACTTATCAAGTCATGCCCATATCACAGGATCTGGTTAACAGAAACCTTACAGTAGCCCTCATTTCCTGCTGCTAAGCTGCTGATCTTGTAAAACATCAAATCTCTCCTGTTGTCACCAACCTCTCGCACAACCACACTCATCCTCTTAAACACCAACCAGATCTCCATTTTGTTTCACCTTGTTCTTTCCTGGCCTTGATTCCACTAACCCGATCCTGCAACAAGGGCAAGTCTTCATTTGTTCCTCCCCTATAGTGTGCACCCTCCTCATCAAAATTATACCAACTGCCCTACACATGCTTCAGCAGATCACCCAATCTAAAGACCATCCTCGTACACAAATAACCCCATTCTGACTCCCTCAAACTATACATGGATCCTTTCCATGCAATAGATCTCACTGCAAAACTTTCAACATTCATCCAGCCACTATGTCCTATTCCAATCCAACTACAGGAGAAATATTACCCATCACTGGGCATGTGACATGTGCCATTATGCACCTGTTATACCAATTAGCCAACCTCCACAAGTTCTACCATACCACCAACCAACTTTCAATCAGAATGAATGGCCACAGGCAAACAGTCGATACCTCCAACCTATACCATTTAGTGGCAGACCATGCTAATTCCCACTACTTTCACGACTGCAACAAATGTTTTACAGCAAGAGCTTCGTAGATGGGAACTAACATACCAATATACCCTCAACACCAAGCATCCACCTGGCCTCAACCTCCAACAAGGACCTACAAGTTAAACTATCACTTATTTGTTTATTTTTTGTGTGTTTTCTTCATTAGAGTTACCTTATTTATGTATTTACCACGTGTGTAAATACGATACCAGATTTTTTTCACAAAAAATACACATTTATTCTATATAAATGATACAAAGTACTTTATTTGAAATATTGTCCATTGCCAGATACACATTTTTCCCATCTCTCTGGTAATTTTTCTTTTGATGCAAGTTAGTCATCAAGCCATTTTCATACATTTTCATAAGAAGTGAAGCGCTGCTCAGCGAGTGCGTGTTCCATCGATGTAAAGAGAGTAATCGGATGGAGCTAAGTCAAGTGGGTAAGCCATATGTATCAGTATCTCCCAACTAAGTGTCTAAATCATTTCATTGACCGGTTTTACTGTATGTGATGGTGCGTTGTCATGAAGCAAACTTCGTGTTGCCTTTTCTGATATTCTGGCCTTTTTTTCTCAAAATGCTTGATTAAAATTTATCATTTGCTGTCAATAATGATCAGTATTAAAAGTTTCACCAGGTTTTAGTAGTTCATAATAGATCACACTATTTTGATACCACCAAACATAGAGCATTTCCATATCAATTTGGCCTTGAAGTTGATGGTTCACCTGGAGTTACCCATGATCTTATACGCTTAAGGTTAACTAAATATATCCAAATTTCATCACCTGTCACAATTCGATAGAGAAATTACTTTCTTTGATACCTGGTGAGAAGCATTTCACAAGTGGTTTTTCTTGCTGTCTTTCATTCAATTCATGTGGAACCCATTTTCCCACCTTCTGGATCTTCCCCATTGCTTTTAAATGTATAGACAGCTTTCTGTGTGATATTTAATTGATCTGTGAGTTGTAGTTGCATTTGAGCTTCATCCTCATCCAACAATTCTTGCAACTCGCTGTCTTCAAACTTCTTCGGAGATCTTCCACAGTCTTAATTTCTCGTGTCAAAATAACAACTTTTGAATTTTTTAAACCACTCAAAACACTGCTATTTACCAAGAGCATGCTCATCATAAGCTTTGACTTGCATTCGATGCAATTCTGCAGCAGTTTTTTTTTAATGGTAACAGAAAATCAACGATGTCTGCAAATCATAATTTGTAGGCTCAAAACTCGACATGTTCAACATTATTGAAAACTACACTGCCTTATGAAACTTGTATTGTCGTGAGCTGAAAATCTCCTGTCGGCTGTCAAAAAATGAAAATGGCGTCAATGACACGATCTGATGGTAACTGCATTGATAGCCATCTATCAGCAAATATTTACACACCTGGTATATATCATTATTGTTTAAAGCATATCCAGACACACAACAAGCCATGCAACATACACACCTTCCTTACCAAATGGCTCATACCTCATAGTAAATGACACTAAAAGAAAAGTTATGAAACTTTAATTGAAAATGATAGAGTAAGTTGCAAGATACAGAAAATCAAGATAAAGAGTTAAAACATATTATTTTAACAAAAATGTGACATGAGACATCAATCAGAGCGCCTGACGTCACATCTTAGCACGAATCAGTTTCGCTCCAGGTATTAGGTGTCTGTCGAAATCTGTGCATTGTATATTTAATATTTTAAGTCAATCCTTACTTAGTTCTGGTTACGAATCTATAAAACAGATATTTCCAATGGAAGCTGGTTTTACCAAAGAAAATCATATTTATTATTTCTATAAGGTATTTTTTTGTCACAAGCCTGTATCTTCCTTCATACTTAACCGAAATCAATGAATGAGGTGTCATTTTAAAGCATATGGGCTCCACTTTGGTCAAATCCTATTTTAAGAAATGAGTTTTCGGAATTCGGCCCTTAAAGGGTAAAAATGTCAATATTTCTAAAATGCTGTTTTTCTGTATTACGAGTAATTTATCTCCCTCGATACCTATCTGAAATCGTTTAATGAAGTATAATTTTAAAGATTAAGATCTCCACTTTAGTGATGTCATATATATAGACAGAAATTTTTCGGAATTCGACCCTTAAAGGACAAAAGTATAAGTATTTTTGCAATACGTTTTTGTGTCACAAGCGATTTATCTCCCTTAATATATAACCGATATAGATAAATTGGGCATCATATTAAAGACTGAGGTCTCCGCCGTGGTAACATTATCGTTTAACATAGGAATTTTTCGTAATTCGACCCTTAATGGGCAAAAATGTCAATTTTTCTAAAATGCTTTTTTTGTATCTCGAGCCATTTATCTCCCTGGATATCTAACCAAAATCGATAAATGAAGTAGGATTATGAGGAGTAAGGTCTCACCTTTGTGACATCATATTTTAAGGAAGAATGTTTTTGGAATTCAAACCTTAAAGGGGAAAAGTATACATTTTTCTATATCGCATTTTTGTGTCACGGGCGATTTATCTCCCTTAATATCTAACCGATATAGATAAATGAGGTATCATATTAAAGAAAAATGTCTCCGCCGTGGTAACATTATATTTTAAGAAAGGAATTTTTTGTAATTCGATCCTTAAAGGGTAAAAATATCAATTTTTCTAAAATGCGTTATTTGTGTCTTGAGCCACTTATCTCCATGTATATCTATTCAAAATCGATAAATCAAGTAAGATTATGAGTAATATTGTCTCAGCTTTGGTGACATCATATTTTAGGAAAGCAGTTTTTGGAATTCAACCCTTAAAGGGAAAAAGTATAAATGGTTCTACAACACATTTTTCTGTCACGAGCTATTTATCTTCCTTTATATCTAACCGATGTGGATGAATGAGATATCATATTAAAGGCCAAGGTCTCCGCCGTGGTAACATTATATTATAGGAAAGGAATTTTTCCTAATACGAACCTTAAAGGGCATAAATGTCAATTTTTCTTAAATGCGCTTTTTGTATCTCGAGCCATGTATCTCCCTTGACAACTAAACAAAATTGATAAACGAGGTATTGTTTAAAAGATTGAGGTCTCAGTAAAGTCTTCGGTTCCGTTACCACAATTTTAAGAAAGAAATTTTTAAAAATTCTAATATTTTTACAACGCATTTTTCTGTCACCACCTATTTATTTCCCTTGATACCTAACTGAAATCAATAAATGAGGTATCGATTTAAATATTAAATTATCCGCTATGGTCACATCATATTTTAAGAACAAACATTCCCCAAATTCAACCCCTAAGGGGCAAAAATATAATTATTTCTTGAACTTTTTTTTTACCTCGCTTGATAACTAACCGAAATCGATAAATGAGGTATCATTTTAATGACCAAGGTGGATGCTTTGGTCACACCATATTTTATAAAAGAAATATTTTGGGATTCAACCCTTAAAGGATAAATGTATCAACATTATTTATACAGCGTGCTTTTTTATATCAAGCCATTTATCTTCTTCGATACCTAGCCGAATTCGATAAATATCATATCGATTTAAAGATTAAGGTCTCCAGTTAGGTAGAATCATAATTTAAGAAAGAATTTTTCGGTATTTGATGCTTTAAGTGGTAGCGCGTATGAGAAAGTTCAGAGTCAAGTCCCTAGATTGCAGCAGCGGATATCACAGAGATGTCAATAAACTTTTTTTTATTCAATAAGTAGCTTTTCGGACATTTTTTTTGTGTTACGGAAACACTGTCATTTTGCTATACAATTTCAATGCAAACATTTTATTCACACAGAAACAAATATTTCAGATATGTTGTGTGTATTTTGTTCAGGTTGGTTTTATTCTGTTAAGGTCAGTGACAGTTTGTCATAAATACAGAGTGTTTTAAATTTTCCTAACTGTTTCGTAATATGTTGTGAGTATTTTGACACGTACCTATTACACTAAAAAAATATTTGCTACAAAAGTACGGTTCTACTTTTCATTATATTACAAGCATTCAACCTCACTATTCATCGCATTTTATTCGCGAAATTTTCGCACGGGTCGTCTAGTATCTCTAATTTGCCCAAAATTGGTGTGATAATGCTGATAAAGTTTTTCACTTAAAGCGTGATCTTTGAAAAGCAGAATTCTAGAAAGTCAAAACTTTCCTCAAAATATATGTTCTTAAATACTGAAAGTGTAGTTTTGTGCCAAAAAGTGTTGTGTAATTAAGAAAAGTTATAAACGAATGAAGTATTTCTAAATGTTGTATTTGAATGTTAGGCTTTACAATTTAAAGCATAGGTTTCAGAAATTTATGTAGCCTAGCAAGAACTATTATTTTGTAGGACCAATATCAGCGGAGGCAATAGTTAGTTGAAAATATTTTTTAATTGCTGTGAACATAAGTAGACTATGAACTAGCAGCAAACATTCATTGTGACAATATACCAGTATTCAGATGAGATCATACATTAATTGTGATAATTAAGTATAGGTAAACCCATCAAAGTGTAACTGTATTTGCTTGTGAAAATAATAAATATGTCGTAGACAGTTACTGATGAAAAGCGCACTCTTAACAGTGGTAACATTTCAAAAATTACGGACATATTTTGGAAATAATTCCTAATTTACTAGATGATTTTTGTACCTGTATTTATATAAATCAAGTATCAAATCATATAGATGATGTCTGACCAATTTCAATAGGTTATACAGATGTTTTGTTTGTGGAAGCACATGACATTCAACTTCGAAAGTGATCATTCATTTATTATATTTAAGTTTATCATGGAAAAAATTAATGTGCACAGTTTATTAAACATGAATGAAATAACTGCTTCTTTTATTGAATTTTTTGAAGAAAATAAATTTCAACAGACATGAGCAACATTACTGACCTGTGCTAAGCTAGCTGCTGCAATTGGCTCTTCATCAAAGGTTTCAAATATTTCAGTGTGAGGTACACCAAAATCTTCTTTAAATAATTGAAGGACTTCGCCTGGTTCCCTTGTCAGACATTGGTCTTGGAGTGCCTAGAATTAATAATCTTCAGCCAATACAGAACAATCTGTTACAAAAACAAAACAGAAAGTATAGGGAAAGTAAAGCCATCACTTACCAACGTTTGTCATAAACCTGTTATTTAAATATCAAAATACCTATCTATACAGTTCTGTTTGGCTTTTTTCACTTCCTTTTAGACTTAAAAAATTAATAACTTAAACAAAAATTTTTATTCATCTGATACCTAAAGCCTGGGCTGACATAAACTAAGTGGTATTACAGACGTTTTGTAAATAAGTATGGATCTGGAAAATTTTCGTTGATCAAACTAGTAAGACAATGACTTCAATTAAAGGCAATTTAAAGAAAGCTGCAGCCCTCTCAGTTGGGGTTTCTGTAAGAGTTATAAAAATGGTTCTAATGTTTCCAATAAAATGTGATTTCATATTGAGTGTTATGAAACTTTGTGTAATGTATTACGTACGTCGAAGTCTATTGCTTACCCTAATGGAAGGTATTCATCGTGGGAACATAATAAAAACACAGACACAAAAGGTCAAATTTAAGTGTAAACATTATTTTGACTGAAAAAGTGTCTTGCCCAAATCCTTTATGATTTCTAAGTGTTTTCTAAATGGTTATGCTTAGTGTTGCAAACTGAAAAAAAACAAAATGTTTTTTTTCAGATTTGTGAAAAAAAACATGAAAAAAAACTTAGCACCCTCGTTTTTTTTCTAAATTTGGTTTTTTTTCAGAAAACTATATATTTGATAAATTATAGTTTTATTTATGGAACTTACATTTTACATGTGTGTTTTAAACCTTACTAAATCATATAATATCTTACATAATGATTCATAAATGTATCTATATAGGTAACATAATTTTTTATTCATCTTCTATGTCGGAACCACATTCACTAGTATCAGTACTACCAACACTAGTTCGGTCGGAGTCGGATTTGGAATTTTCTGTTTCTTCTTCTGTCCCCTCTAGATCCATAACTTCAGAAATAGTTACATTTTCTTTTACTGGTTGTATTGCATGCAAAAGCTTTTGAGATTGCAATTTTAAATTGTGAGCAAAGTACACACTGTGAATGAAGACTGCGCCGATAGTTCTGTATTACGGTCTTTTAAGTTTGAATTTAAATATATTATCATACAAAATAGGAGCTTTATTTGTTTTCAATCGTTGGTTTACGCCAACGGTTGCAAGGAAATTATTCATAATTACTGACAATGACTCAGTATTATCTCTATACGCTGCGAGTTTAAGAAGTATACGAATATAAGGAAAGCACAACAAGTAATAAAAAGAGGCAAAAAACCGTAGTTAAATTTCCTAATTTTTTGAAAAGATTCGTAGGTCTACAGATAAATTTGTAGGGTCTGGCAGCACTAATTCAAATAGCGAGTATCAATCCAAACAATGGGGAACGGCTGAACGGGGATTCCTTCTCACGCAACCTAGCCTTTTCGGGAAGTCCCCTTTCGTAAAAGAAAACTTCAGTCGATGTTACCAATATTTTTGTAATTTTTTTTTCTACTGAACCAGAAAGTTATAGTAGATTTAAAAGTAAGATAAGTACTTAGTATAAACTCTAAAACAGTCATATTAAATGATAAATGCCTTAAAAATTTGAAATTTAGTAGTTATGAAAAAAAACATGTCCCAGAAAAAAAACATGTTTTTTTTTACAGTTTTTTTTCATGTTTTTTTTTCACGTCAGAAAAAAACTGTTTTTTTACAACACTAGTTATGCTCCCACTATAGAAATTAGTGGCCTCCCACTGTTTCCCTAACATCGTTAACAAGATTCCTTGCATTCCTATTTACCCAACTATAAATAAATAAATGTTTGTGTCTGATATGGAACTAGAGAAAAAGATAAAGTGGCACTTAATGTTTGCAGTAGGTAATTAAAAGAGAGGAACTAAAGTGTGGGGAAAAATTTATCATGGAGTTTCTTGAAAGACCCATGACAGTAACTGCAGAAGCAAAGCCTTGGAAATACTGAAAGCATATGGAGTTAACAAAGGATTGATCAAGAGAGTAAGGAGTACATATAAGGAATGTGAAAGAGATCATAGTATAAAGCTGACAGTGTTAAGTCATGATCAGTTAATTAGACAATATGATAGACCTGCAAGCATAAATAGTTCTTAAAAATGTAATGAATTGCAGTAAGTACACTATCAATCTTGTTAGTATTTTTCTAGAATGCACAGTGTTAGACAAATATTTGATACGAGGCCGTATGCGAAAAATCTTGCTGGAAGGCTGTACGAGGGTCATCTCTTTAAGTTTTTGAAAATGATTACTATATGGCACTATAGAACTCTTGTAATATTTGTAACTTGTTAAAACAATAGCAACTCAGAAACTGGCTGAGTAATCTGTTTACAGTGAGTGTCTTTTAAAAAATTGTTGTGATAAAATGTAAATTTCTGTGAAGGTTTTCATTGTGAGATTTATTGTGATTTTAGTAAAGGCCTAACTCAACAATAACACCTCCAGTCACTTAGTTCAACCTTTGGTAACCAATCAGCAAAGACTGTTGGCAATTAGTTTACAGAATTTCATCATAGTCGTGCTTCCGTCAATGGCAAGTTTTGTGAAGGTCGACCAAAAGTTGTTCTTTCAAAAAAAAAAAAAAAAAAAAAAAAAAAAATCAATGCTGCACACATGATTGAAGATTATTGGTATGTGACTTACCATGAGATAGAGGTATCCTTAGGCATATCAAAGGCTGCAGTACATTTGATTTTGCATGAACACTTAGCTGTGAATAAAAATCTGTTTTTCCATGGATTCCACACAATTTGACCAAAGCTCAAAAACAGGTTCATTTCAAATGTTGTAAGGAAATGCTCAAAAAATGGAACCAAGGAAATGCAAAATTTGTATACAACATCATGACAGAGAGAAAATTTGGATAAACTTGAACCATCTGGAAACCAAGCGACAATCAACTGTTTGGGTGATCCAAGATGAACTGAATCCAACGAAAGTGGACCATTACTTTAGAGTAGTGATTTTAAATGACGGTGGTACCACACACCAGTGGGCATTAAGAGAGTTTTTGGTCCAGAGCATATGGGCAAATGTAGGGAACGTTGAGGACCAATCACCACCTCCATTAGGGTGTTCCTTATTTTCCAAAGTCAAAATTTTGTAATGCTTAGATCCTATTTTTTTTATTTTACCCTAAAACACTCACAAATAAGTTTTTACATCATTCGGATAACTGTAACCCGTGCCAACTTCCACCGATTCATCTTTATGTAAGTTACGCGAGAATAGCGGTGCACGCCCCCATTAACTGTTACTGACATTATAGTTCTTGAACAGGTATCACATATTTTTTGTTATAATAGAATGTTTTTAGGATTAGGAAGTGCTAAAAAGAGCTTATTTTTATTATGAGAGTCAAACTACCAAATTGCAGGAGTTCTATCAGTTTTATTTTTTAATGTCCGCGAAGGCAAATTGACTACAAGTGAAGGGCCTAATAGCACTGTATATGAGAGAATTATATTTTGGAGTATATTATGGAGACCGTTTAAAAAGAATGTAAGCAAATCTCTGGATGTTTATAAGCGAAGGGAAGAGGATTTGCAACATGAATTGGATAATGTTTATAGTATTGCACACGCTTACGCCCTCGAAAGGGTGTAAACAAAGGAGAGTAAAATCTTCTTTTAGTGACAGAGAATGTCATGGAAACCTGGTTGTTTGATGCAAATCTAGCTGAAAAAGAAGAAATGGTAAAACAAATGAAAATAAATGAAGAGAAAAATAGTTAAATATAAATGGTCCATCGGGTAGTCAAGCTCTTTTGCGTCCTATGATTTGTTCCTGCTATCTGAAGAACTCAACAACGCATCTTCTAATCATGGAGAACATCAGGAAGAGCCCACTCAAAATAATTCAATCAGGAACTACTGCAAAGGGAAAAAGAAAAAAAATATCATTACTCCTAAATTAATAGCTGCCTTGGATAGATGCCAGTTAAGTGTAAGAGATTCAGTTTACGTTCTTCAAGTTATCGTGGAGGCACTTGGACTTAGTATTGACAATTTTTCTTTAAACACGTCTTCCATTCCATGAATGAGGACACAAATGTGGAAAGAATAAGCAGAAGCTATAATAACTGCTTTTAAAATGACATGATCCAAGTTGTGACCATTCAGTGGAATGGCAAGTTGTTGCCTGGTCTGGGTGTAAGAAGTTCCGAAGAAGAACGACTGCCAATCTGTCTCATAATTACATTTCATAATAGAGAACAATTTCTTATGATAAACACCAAGGTGAAGTTGTTCTGAATGCTCTGAGTAAGTGATAAACTGCAGATAATGAGCTGTAACACAAAAGCATCCAACATAGGTCATCTAAATGGTGACTGGGCACTTCTGGAGCGAATGTTAAAAAATAAAGTTGAACTGAAAATAAGGCATCCCTGTGCAGTGCATCAAGCGTGATAATTGGCAAGAGCCATTTATTCACTCAAGATACGTTTTCCAAGTTTTCAACTTAAATTGAGTAAGAAACGCAAAATTTTACGTAATTTAGAGAGGGACAGTACATCTGACTTTGTAGAAAGGTACACTCCTCTGATGGAAGAAATATCCGGCTCTATTTTGTATGGTATGTAAAATTAGCTGTCTTGTATGTACATTGTATCTTTTGCAATTTGAATAATGCTTACCTATATTTTGTTTTTAGGAAAAACCAAGATGAATTTACATCTGTGAAGGGCAAATATTTGTTTGAAATCTCGATTGAAAATTTAAAGCAGTGTTCTTTTGGAAAGTGTTTTTTAGTTGGAAGAAACTACAGGTTTTTTTACGAGCTAAAAAAAAGATCTTTTATCTCAAAGAACTGTAAAATTAATGTAGAAGTTTCATGGTTTAATTACAGCCAATGAAGAATGGAAACAATTTTCATGCAGAACCACCGATTATTGTACCCGCATCGTAAAAAAGAGATCCTAAAAAGAAAATACCATTCATAATTTTAATACTTGTGTCTTACTAAAAAAATTAAGTATTATTTTTTGTTGTCTAGATTTTATTGTTAACCCAGAATTATACAAAATTTTAACAATTTAGTCACGTATCAAGCAACAGTCAAAATAAGTATTTTTCATAAAACTTTCAGGTCAACTCGGCACAGGTTAATGTCATCATAGGAGGATAAAATTTCTTATGTAAGTAAGCACAGTGTTGCGTTTGAATACATGAAAAAAAAATTATTGCTCTTATAAGGGACACCCCAACCTCCATGCTTTAAGGGCTGCATCAAAGAAATTTTTAATTGCATTCCCATGATCGTATGTAACCAAAAGAGGATTTAGCATAGTCAGCAATTTATAAGCGAAGAAAAGAAACAGTGGTTTCATTGCCAATGACAAATGAGGCGCCAAATATCGAAAAATTAGGGTCATTATACTGAGCTAAGCCCTCTAATTAATAACATTGTTCCTTAATGAGAATTCTTAATCAAATTGATAACAATACATCAACATTATTTAGTTTTTTTAATAAAGTAATTTTAGAAATATGTCCTTGTTTTTCTACATATATGTAAGTGGGGACCATCAAATCACTGTTTCAAAACGTGAGATACAGGCAAAAAAGTTGGAGGAAGGAGGGTTCTGCATAAAAGTTTGGAGGAAGTGACTCACAATGGTTGAAATCTGTTCAGTAGCTGGCCCATATGCCAGAACTCCTGTTGCCTGTGATTGCCATGCTTTTGGATCTTGTGAAGAAAATATGAGATAGGTGTGTGGGGATTTTGATGAATAAGGAGGGAAATGGATTATGATGGAGGCCTTGTAAGGGGCCCTGGATGCCAAGGAAAGTGGCAAATTGAAAAGGAGGGTTCTATGGAATCTGGAAGCAGGCCCGCCGCTAGCTGTTTGAGCGCCCGCGTGCAATACCGATTATGTCGCCCCCTGTCTAACTACAGCCAGTGGTGGATTTAGGAAATTTCCGAACCGGGTCAGAAAACTGCTGTGAGATTGCCGCCCTTTCCAACATTATGTGCCGCCCCCATTGTTCAATGGAGTGGCAACTAATCGCGGGGCGGCGACTGTCGATCACTCGTTTTGCCGCCCCCCCTCTGTGTGCCGCCCGCGTGCGGTGCACGCCTTGCACGCCCACTTACGGCGGCCCTGTCTGGAAGATAGGTGCTGGTGTCAAAAGTCTGTCTTAGGTTTCAGCTGGTACATTAACAGTATTTATTGTTGCTGCTGCCCTCCTCCTTTCAACTTTGGTAAGTGATGGGGAAATTTTAACTTCCCTTGTCATATTAATATCACTCCACATTATTTCTTTCTGCACCATTGTTGATAAGGAAGCTCTTAATTTATTTAAGTCAGGCACAAACACTTGAATGGTTTTAAAGATAAGAAAATGAAGAATTTAATGTTTAGGCCATAAACTTTTTCCTTTCTAGGTTAACTGTACTTTACTCACAGGGGGAATAATTTTCTTACCTTCAAAGTTTCAAGATACTCTCTGGGCAAGATATGATTTAACGAGACAAGACCTTGTCCAAGTTTCACATAAAGTCCACCATTCTTCAGACAGCCATCCAAAATATTCTCAGCAGCTCTCTGATGTACAGGTTTAATGGCACTGGCATATTCATCAGACACTTCATCAAGGCCACGCAAAGACCACCAGTAATCAAATGAAATTTTCAGGCCCACACCTAATGATCTGAAAATGGAAACTTCTGCTTTGAAGATAAATTTTATGGATAGTTGCTCACTTTTAGCAGTGCAAGAAAAATCTATTTTAGTTAGAGTGCATAATTGTTTCAATTAAAATCAATTGTGGAGAACTGATGTATTTAAACCTCTGCAAACTGTAAATGAGAACCTAACGATTTACTTTCAGTTAATGGGAACATATCAACATTATCAGAAAGATAATAAATATGGGTTGCAAGATTATTATTATTATTTTTTTTTGACTGAACTATGTTTTCTTATGGCATATATTTTAAAAATATATTAACAATATTTCATTTTTTATACCTAAATATGCGTTAGGCACATTTAAATTATTTTAATGTTTGAGGGAACTTAACCCAGTGTGACATTGCTAGAAGTTGATTTACCCTCATCACATTCCAGAGTTCATGAAAAATAAAAGAAATGGTTATTTATTGTAATTACAAGAGACTCTCCATATGTAGTATTTTGTTCTGTCTACTATATGAAACTATTATGAATGAGTGTGACAGACTTTTGTAAGTTGTAACACATCTTAGAATTTCGCATAACGAAATTAGTTGCTGAGATAGCAGGTTCAGTTGAAGTATATGGGAACACCCTTTTAAAGACATTTTTATAGTTAATTTTTGATAATATTTCCCAGTAATATGTCCTAAATAAGTATTTGTTCAAGTATAAGCAGTAAATTCAATAGTTAAATTCATTTAAACAGCTGATCAGAAACTTAACCTCAGATTTGTATAGGTAGTGTTTGACTTTCATTTAGTTTCAATAAACCAAGATATTTCGTTAGTTTAAAAGATGTTTAGGTAGATATATAGCCAGTAGATAATTAGTTTTGTTATTAAAAGATCTTACTTAGAGTCTGAATATGTTTGAAAGTGATTTGCCGGTTTAGAATTTTATCACGTAAATTTTCCACTTATAACTCGGAAGTATTTAGTTATCAGAAAACAGTTAAGAAGCCAAGTGATAGAGATAAAGTATCGTAATTTCGGTTTAGATAACATATTAAAGTTTTAGAAAGATTCATGTAACCTAAAGATCGTTTTTGAATATAATTTGATATAGCCAGACATGTGATTTAGGTAAAAGTTCGATATTTCAGTCTTTTCGGGGATTCATGAAAAGAAATTATATTCAGAGTAAAGTTTATTTAAAATTAAAGACTTCTGTAAAAGATTCATTTCAAAATATTAAAGCATTTTATAGTAATAAAATAAAATGGGTTTTGGCGCGAGTAAGCAATGATGCAATCGCTCGACATTCGCCGAGGGTGATATCTACAAAAATTCGTAATAAATCAGGGAATTAACTTAGAGATTCCAAATTTTTACAGTAATAGTTTTTCAATAGGGAAATTTGTTTAGAGGTATTTTCAAGTTGATATTCAAGATATTTCAAGACATTAAATTTTATTTTCGAGTTTTAGACCATTTTAAAAAATAGGTAAAATTCTTTATTTGATATTGGGTAATAGATGAGCAATAGGAGAATAGAATTAAATTTGTTTCAGCTCGATAGAAGCAATATTTCGGTAGTTATGGCAATCACATCTTTACGACTCTTTTCTGGCTAAACTATTAAAGTAACAACATTTTTTATAATAACTTAATTTGACGTTTGTAATAATATCTTGCTACTATCAAAATTTCAGAGAGCTAGGATTAATTTTACTGTCATGATCAAATTGGATTTCGCAACAGTTGTCAGAAACTGATCAGCTATCGCATCAAATCCTTGGGAAAGTCAAGACAAGGAAGTTCTCACGGTCCGATTCTATATATACCTCCCCCTTAGCCTAAGCGCGCCCATTCGTGAAGAACCATTTCGTGAAGACTCTTCTAGAAGCAGCAGTGAGACGATGTAAACGCGTTATGTCGGGTGGCTAGCTCTTGGCTCGTGGCGCGGCAAACTTTTAGTTTGTTCAACATCAAGTAGAAATTTTGTCAGCTTAGGGAAGTTTTATTCTGAAGATTCATGTAATTGAGAAGTAATAGTAACGTGGGGTTTCGGTCGTGCTCGAGTGGTCAGTCGAATCTGTAAAATTAAATTTGGAAAAGTTGTCTGAATGCCTATGCAGTACTTTAACTTTGTAATGTTTTGAAGAATATACTCATCATATCAGAAGTGAACTTTTATCATTGAACTTGAACCTTTTCCTTAGTTTCTGGTCAAAACTATGGTGGCGACTGTGTGAAGAACTTAGTACTGCAATTCATTAGGTTTGCACGATCAAAGTTAAGATGCAGTTTGTGTACCAACCCCAGCACAAGCATGTTGTCTTACAAAGTGTGTTCAATTGATTTCAATATCCAATATTTTAATTAAAATATAATGTGCTATATCTGGTCAACCACCATATTCTGGCGCATTTTTCATTGAAATTGTTTTATTTTTTCTAAAATAATGTTAAAATGTTGTAATTTTTTTATAATTTCATTTAATATTATTTCCAGTTAATTCCAAGTATTTTTTTTTATACAAGTTTCAGTTGTTTTGAATAGTAACCTATTGTTTTGGCTATTGTTTCAAGTTCTGGAAGCAGGAAGCGAAACGTCCACAAGCATCTAAAATGTTCTCTGTTTGTATTTAAATTGTCCCTTTGTCAGCAGCCAGCAGAGTTGTTTGGAACAGTGCTAAGAGAAAGCTACTCTAATTTTGTCATGTAGTGTTCCTTGATAATCTTTAATAAAGAGTCCAGTGTCTGTGTGGAAAGTGTTTCTGCAAAAAAAAAGTAAAGAAAATTCTATTAGCCAAGTGAGTCTGCTGATGAAGCACGACATTTCAGTGGTTATAGTCTCTTCAACCACTGTCAAGTGACTGCTGCCTGTGGCTGATAAAGGTGCTAACATAACTCACAAAGTTCATGCAATGTCATCCTTTTTCCTGTTGGATCATGGACTACTAGAGGGAATTGTTGGCTACAGGGAGAAACTTTTGACTATCAGCAGAAGCCTTTAACTGTTGGCAGAACCATTGATCACTGGTGGGACCGACAGAGGGGCACGTCCTTTCCAGGAGTATATTGTAGTCTTGTGTAGTTCGCGAACAAACTAGTTCGGAAGAGCGCTCCCACAAGCGAACTACACGAACTAGTTCCCAGATCTCTCGCTCCTTAGTTCGTTAGTTCGTTCGATCCTCTACCGAAAACCAACTTTTGTTTTAGTTTATTATCTAAAAGGTAACAGAGTTCACTGTGGACACATTTCACTGAAGAGACAGATATAAAAATAAAATAAAAAATGTAACTGTTAAACATTAATAATTGTTGCAGAAGTCAAAAATGGAAATTTAACATGGAATGTGAAAACAAAACACACTTTGATCCCATTAATACTTAAAAGACAACTATCAGTAACCACAACTATTACAACAAGAAGAGAGCGCGTGAAGTAGAGCTAGCAAAGCGAGCGAACGAGCTGTCTTTCTGGAATTCCAGACCTAGTTCGCGAACTAAACACAGCGCTACCACTTGCGAACTAAACACAGCGCTACCGCTCGCGAACTAAACTGAGTGGTACCGTTCGCGAACTAAATTGAGCACTACCGTTCGCAAACTAAACTGAGTGGTACCGTTCACTGAACATTCCCGGTCGCGAACTATCACCATTCACCGCAAGGATTACCAACATTTTTTCTGTTAATGGTAGAATGTTTTTTTATAATAACCTATAAAAATATAGTACACTTCAAAAATATAATATTTTACGAAAGAGTACTATTTTATTTTTTACACTTAATTTTTTTGCACTTCTTGCATCTTTAACAATTTTCTGTCTACAGTAAAATTGTAATATGCTTTATCGCTTTCAGTTGTTAAATTAATGTCGATCAAAAGCTCATTTTTACTAATGAAATACTGCTCTCGTACTTTTACCTAGATTTCGTGTAATATTGTTATTTCAGAGTAACTTCGTTCACTTTGATACTCATTTTTTCTCATAAATTTAGAACCTCTAATATTGTCTCACAGCCATCAAATGAAACCCCGTGTTTTAAATTTAATTTTTGGATTTTCTATAGCCAATTGCTTTCATTAAAATCTAACTATTTACTAAGATACTCCAGACTTTTATCAACGAATACTAGAGCATTCTTTTTAATATTATCACTTTCTGTGGAGAATTTGGCTTCTAACGGCTTTTTCTTGTTTTATTAACCAAAGAAACAGTATCTTTTACATTTTTCTAGCGCTGATTTTAAAGCTGACATAATATAATACTTATCTCAGTCTGTTGGTTAACAGATTTGTGAAAGTTGTGTAAAGAAATGTAAAATTCAAAAAGATTTTTACTTTTGTGTCTTCATCAGTTTCATTTGTCGCCAAAATATTGTGAATGTGTATTGGATTATCCTCCCCTACACTAATAAAAGAATAGCTCAATGACTTCCAATTTACTGGAAATTTACACACATTTGTTATTGTTACCACTTTCTCATTCAAGGGTCACTGTCATTTTTATATGTCTAATTGTTAAGTATCACATTGGAAGTATTATTGTTACTTTTCTTAATAATATAGGTGATATTGTTTCTGTCATATAATACTTAACTTGTAGCCAATAGTAGAATTATATTTTGTTCATGATTTCCAAAACTGTACTTAAATAAAAAAAAAGCAGATTTCTCATAAACGGGTATTTTAATTCATCAAAATAAACGCATTTATAATATTTCATAAGTAATGTTGTGTTGTTGTTGGAGTTTAAGGGCGTGTCGACGGCGGGGTCATTAGCTCCTTTTATAAGTAATGTTTCTTCCAAGAACTAATAAATAAATCCATTAAAAAAATTAATATTCTAAGAATGCATGTAAAGTAAATAGCAAAAACAGCACAGTTATTCAGTTTACCCATTTGTGCAAAGGATAATGAGCACTTTGGTTTATCGGCGGCAACTGATCATGCTAATGTCATTTGAAAGGGCTATTATTAAGCAATAACTTTTGTTAAGAAGGTCATATTAAATTCCATTTAGAAACGACAAAAAAATGATTATGTCCTAATAAAACAAAATAGCGCGTGCAGTAGGGGTAGCAAGGTGAGCGAACGATCTGTTTCTCTGAATTCGAGATGCGAACTAACGAACTAAAAGAGCGAACTAGTTCGCGAGGGAGCTGCGAACTAAACTGAGCGCTCTTCTTCGCGAACTATAATGCGCAAGTCTAGAATATTGAAGCTGTTCACAAATTCCGCTGCAGTCTCACTGTCTGGATCAACAGGCACCAGGCTTCCCCGTTGAAAACCAATGTATCTGTTGACAAGATCATCCAAGAAGTAAATCATAGAGCACAGTGATCCAGACAATGAGCTTCAAGACATTCCTGTACAGCTTCAAGCTATTCCTGCAAAGTACATCTCCACCCGGTCCTTCCAGTGAACAATGGTTCCCATCAACAGATAATAGCAATCAATGTTCCCACCAACAATTAATAGCTTCCACCAATAGTCAAAGATTCCTGCCAGTAACCAATGGGTCTCGCCAGTAGCCAACGGTTTACACCAGTAGTCAACAGTTCCCGCCAGTAATCCATGGCCTATCACGAAAAAGAATGATATGCCACAGACTCCACACAGTATATGACCAGTTCCTTCACCCACCAGCAGCAGTCATTTGACAATGGTGGCAGAGATTATAACCACCAAAATGTCATGTTTCGCAAACAGACTCTATTAATTTCTGAGAGAATTCTATCTATATACAACATCGAGAAAATATCCAGTCTTACAAAAGTATTCTATGAGATGTAAGTGGCGCTGTATGGCCATTTTTTGGGGGGTGAGACCCAAGTTTGTGGGGATCCACAGAGAACATTGTACCTCTGTCTAGCTGCTCTCATAACACTGCTCCAATTAGGATCAACAGGCTACAACAGAGACCTACATGCTTGCCCACCAGCAGCCAGCCTCCGAACACAGACAGAACCACTCAATACATAAGAGGGATATGGCACCTGAGCTGTCTCATTATCCGTTGTTAGCAGACCATTACAGATGTTTTCACACCAGAGGAAGATGACAGATCTAATCATCAAGTTATATTTTAACACTACAATCTGGCAGTACACCTGTGAAGACCTCATTGCAATCATATACTGGGAAAGTCTCCATTCCTACAACTGCGAAATAATTAGTGCTGATCTCTACAGCTAATGGAAATCAATTTCATGAGCAAAAACCAGGATTCAAAATAAAAGAATATAACAGATGTGAGAAAGGCATTTAAAATATTGTACAACTATAATTACGGCAATAATGGAGATTAATCATGAAATTTATAAAATATTTATATAACAGCATTGTATAAAAGTTATATATTTAATTAATATTACCTGAGGAATCTGTTAACACCACTCACAGTAACCCTGATCACTCTTTTGTCTTGTTCTGTTTGTAAAGAGTAAAATGTTGCTGCACTTCCAGTAGCCACAAAAAGCAAACCATATTTAATATGTCTTCTTCTTGTAGTGGATTGGATATGACTATTGTATTGTGTGCAGTAGTATCTTGAGATCTTCCTCACTACTGCATAATGAGGCATTTTGAAAACCATGACAAAATCTCTAAAAACAGAAGAAGGGGAAAATATTTTTTGCTGCATTTACACATAAATAATGCATAAAAAACAACTAGCAAATTACAAAAAATGAACACAATGGACAATACATATATAAACAAAACAAAACAGAAGTCAATATTAATAGCCATTTGGATTGCTTACTGATGATGCAGGCATCAAATATCTTATTCCAACACAATGTCATAAATGTTGACGTAAACGAAATTGCTACAACAACAAAAACAAATCACTTGCTATCACACTTGACATTCATAGAATGCTACACAGAAGTGACAATAAACACAGAGCATTATGAAATCAAAAGAAGTAGAAGTGAACATGGGAGTCCCACAAGGTAGTGTATTGGGACCATTGTTATTCGTTATTCTAATGAATGATCGTGTTAATGGTTTACTGTTAGAGATTAGATTGTTTGCAGATGACATAATGTTATATAAAAGGATCAAAACAATAGAAGACTGTAAACAGCTGCAGTGTGATCTAGATAGGCTAACTAGCTGGGTGAGTCAACATGGGATGAAGATAAATTCAAAGAAGAGTCAGCTTATTAGGTACACAGATAAAAAGCTTAAGGTTGATTACAATTATATAGTGGGTAAAGAGCTCCTTATTGAAGGCTCAAAATGTAAATACTTTGGCATTACATTTGATAGCAAACTTAACTGGGCAGGACACATTGGACAGGTGGTAGGGAAAGGGTTCAAAATCCTTCACCTGTTAGAAAGAGTGATGAGGGGATGCACTAGAGAAGTAAGGGAATTGGGGCACAAAACTTTGGTCAGACCACTGCAGGAATATGGTGGTGTAGTTTGGGATCCACATTTTGGGAATCAAATACAGGAGTTGGAGGGGTTGCAGAGGAGGGCTGCCAGGTTTGTCTCTGGAAATTACCGCAGAACACAATCAGTAACTAATATGATAAAGGTACTGGAGTGGGATTCATTTGAGGATAGAAAGAGGGTGAAGAGAGTCATGGGAGTGTACAAAGCCTATACTGGTGATGAAGCATGGAAAGATACTGGTGGGAAAATTAAGAGAGGTGCTTGGAAGAGTAAGGTTGACCATGACCACAAGCTGGTACTTGATTTCAGGCAAAAGGGTGTGGGAAAATTTTCTTTCAAAGGAAAGGGAGTGAGGGACTGGAATAAATTGTCAAGAGAAGTGATGAATAACTTACCGGAAACACTGAAAGAATTTAAAGCAAAAAATTAGTAGAGGGCAAAAGTAGGTTGGAAGGGGAAAGGGAGGGGGTGTAGGGAGATTGCCACTGGAGCGGGTGCTCCATCGCAATTTTATCAATTATTATTAAATTATTAATAGGGAGAGGGGGGAAAAATCAGATTATCAAACAGGATCAAATTATTGAGCAGATTGTGTATAATAAAGATACAGTAGATGATTCTAGACAAACTGCATGCACATTAAAAAAACATTATATAAATATAGCAGAAAAACTGATTAACATGACTCAGTCAGTAACTGATATGATAAAGGAGCTGGATTGGGGGTCATTAGAGGAAAGGAGGAGGATGAAGAGACATCTGGGAATGTATAAAGCATATGTTTCCCTACACACCCCTTTTTCCCACTTTTTGATAGCCACCTACTTTTGCCCTCTACAAATTTCAACTTTTAATTTTTTCAATGTTTTTGGTAAATTATTCATCATTTCTCTTGGTAACTTATTCCAATTCCTGACCCTCTTACCTATGAAAGAAAATCTTCAGACACCCTCGTGCCTGAAATTAAGGGCATGGTTATCTTTTCCCTTCCATGCATTACTAAATTCTTACACCAATATCTTTCCACATCTCATCACCAATATACGTCTTGTAAACTCCCACGACTCTCTTCACCCTCCATCTGTCTTCCAATGAATCCCGTTCCACCTCTGTTATTATACTGGTTACTGATTGTGTTCTCCAGCAATTCCAGATACAAATTTAGCAGCCCTTCTTTTTACCTCTCCAACTCCTGTATTTGATAACCAAAATGTGGGATCCATTACACCACCATATTCAAGTAATGGCCTGACCAAAATTTTGTAACCCAACTCCTTTACTCTTCTTATAGATCCCCTCATCACTCTCTTCAACAAGTGCATGATTTTGAAACCTTTTGCTTCTACCTGTTCAATGTGTCCTGTCCAGTTGAGCTTGTTATTAAATGTTATGCCAAGATATTTACATTTCAAGTCTTCAACAAGCAGTTCTTTCCCCACCTTATAATCACTATCAACCTTTAGTTTTTTATCTGTATATCTAATAAGCTGACTCTTCTTTGGATTTATTTCATCTCATGTTTACCTACCAAGCTAGATATCCTGTTTACATCAACCTGCAGCTGTTCACAGTCCTCTATCATTTTGATCCTAGAGCAGTATGTCATCTGCAAAAAACTTAATGTCTGATGGTAATTATTCATTAGAATGATCTCCATACACTATGCTGCGGCACTATCATTTGCACTTCCACTTCCTTTCATACTGCATTCCCCACCCTAACATTTTGTTTTCAGGCCTACTGTATCCCGCTACATCATCCTTCAGCAATGACATCACAATACTGCTGTAGGCAATCACAAGACATATTATTTTCAAGCAGTAATTCCGTTGTAATAAAGCCTGGACCATTAAAGCAGAAATCATGTTGTAATACACCCCCGACCAGCATGACACCATTAAATGTACTTCAGAAAGTATTTCTAGCGATGTCTAGCGTTTCACTACTGCAGTACTATGATGCCATTTCCTTATGGAATTGCAGTCTCCAATAATTCCTTACTTTCTACCTTTTAAGAATTCTTCTATCCAGCAAATCACTTTCTCATCCATGCTAATAGTTTTTACCTTATTTACTTCTACTTTGTGGCTCACTCTGTCAAAAACATTGAAAGATCTAGTGCTACACTATCAATTTGACCTCCCTTGTCTATTTCATCCAAAATATCTTGCATATATCCTACTAACTGAAATTTGGATGAATATCCTTGCTTAAAGACGTGTTGCCAACTTGAAAACCACTTACACTCCTCACATATATATTTCTGATGTGGTTGCATATCAATCTCTTCATTAATTTACCTACCACTGATGTTTAAGTGATTGGCCTATGATTTTCGACTCTATTTGTCACCCATCCTTTATGAACCAGAACAACTATTGCACTTTTCCAGTCCTTTGGTAATTTTACTGGGGATTCCAATTACTTCAATACAATACAACAATACACTGCAATCATTTTCCATAGATCCAAGTATAAAAGACTGGCTCTGTGGGATGTGGAAAGTTGTTAATTTACAGATAAACAATTGCAGAACAAAATAGATAAATACACAAGAAAATGTACAGTCATAGCATGCTTGTTCCATAAACTAACTACATTTACACAAACTACTGGCAGTTTGTTTGTTGCTATAAATATTGTAAAGTTTGGTTTTAAGTAGGCCTAACTAGGAACAATGAATTCCCACCACTGATACAAGCAGTACAGAATTAGTTCTCAGTAGATACAAGTGGGCCTACACTTCTTAAAAACCACCAAAGGTGGGACCCAAAACCATAAACAACATATGCTCCTCTCACTGCTTCACAGCAATGATTTTATCATCTCACACAGATTGTTCGTGCTAGGAAGATCCTCCAATATAATCTCAATGAGAATGTTCTGTGGTAGATATAACCTTCTACTACTATTATTGTTACCATTAAGTAGGTACAATGTGAGCTTTTGCTATGCTGTAGCTGTAGGTTTCCATCACTCTAATTTCTTAGGAACTTTTAACCTAAAAAAATGAGTGGTACGAGCACCATAATACACGTCGATGAATGGTTTTACCTAGGATGGAAATATTTTTACATCACTCTATCTACGCATACAACCAAAAACTCCGCTAAAACTTGTCTTTTTAAAGCAAAAATATGTCATAGTTTTGCTTTTCCACACATGGAAGATTTCCAATTGCACCTATTCTTTCATTAAGTATTTTATAAATAATTTACTAATAACTGGGTTAGATCAGCTGCTCCAGAATGAGAATCTTAAGTACTTACCGAAACTATCTTCCCCTCTGTAAAATATCCAGCTGCTTCATGAAAATTAAATAGTTGATCATTATCTATTCCGTCTCTTATTGCAATTAATATAAGTTAGCCTCACATTCCTCCCGGCACTTTGAACGTTTTGATAACAATTAACATCCTCTAAAGGGACATAACCTGTCACATGAGTGCTCGCGTATATACAAATTTAACAATGAGTTAAAGTATTTGTTCTTATTTAGTTTTAGTTTTTAAAGGTTGCTATCTTCCGCTGGCTCGTGCTTTACATCTAAAAATCTTACGTAATCTTTTATATTTAAGAATCATTGCGGATAGAAATAATAGATTACAGGAAACAAATATCGCATCGATAAATGTTTGAAGTAATTAAACCGATTAATACTATGACAGAAAGTGTCATAATAAACTACGAAACTCTTAAATATATAATCAAAATAAGGTTCAATTTGTAGATGTTTGACATTTTAACAAGTTGACCTCTTCGCAATTGATTTCGTCATCTGTTTAACAATTTGAGTGGAGTGTACAAATTATTATAGCGTTTTTATATCCTTCAATCAATTAATTGCGAAGAAGGGTATGCCCCGAGGGGAAAATTTCGCTACACATTTACTTTTCTATTTCACAAAGTTTACCAAAACAAGTGAATGAATTTAAAATTAAAATTCATATGGCAAAAATAGACAGGAAGGTAAATTACGCTCGAAGAATTTAAGATAAAATTAAAAAATAATAAAAACAGGAAACGGTATCATTCTATTTGAAACAAATGGTAAAAACACAATTATGGCACTAGAGGCAGGATTAAAGTCGTTGTTGTCATTTGTTCAAAAAGGGGTCCGATATTAAGGGATACATTTGTTCAATAAGCTCCCAGCACATTTTAATGCCTAACAGTTGATAAGATTAAATTTGGGAAATTTTTTTAAAAAAAATTAATTGACAGCTCCTACTCCACCGAAGAATTTATTTCTAAGGTTTCAACAAAATAACTGCTAGCTGTTTGTGTATATCTAGTTGTTATAATTAACGTACAAAGTAAGACGTGACAGTATATTTTTTGATGTATTAATCTATTTTGTTTATTCAAATGTTTATCTTGTAAATTAACAATTTTCCACAACCCACAGCAGAGACAAATCTCACAGAGCCAATCTCATATATTGGAATCTGTGGAACAGAGACAATAAATTCAATGGAAAAGAATCATGAAAAGAATGTGTTGTATTTGCATATTGTCTCTGTTGTATTTGTATTCTATTGTTTTTGGAGAGTTGGTGCTTCATCGCAATTAAATCTCATCCCTTACACGAACTACTCATCATCATTATTTGGTACGACCGCTTTTGCAGATGATGAATTACATATTACCTAAAGAAATACAACATCGATAAATATTATATGCCTTTTACATTCCCTTGCGCTCTCTTTACCCTTCTCCTATCTTCCAATGAAATCCATTTCAGCTTCTCTGTCATATCAGTTACTGATGGATCCCCTACTACACCTCCATAATCGAACAATTAAGCAATAAGGAGAAGTATCAGAAATTTGAAACACTTGAAGATTTTTAGCTTCGCTATTTTCGAGCTTGGAGTGGTTGAAAGGGAAATTTCTTTCAGAAAATTCGCTCAACCCTCATTTCGGAGACAGCAGCAGAGGTTTCGCGGGATACCAACAAAACGAGAGTAACTGATTACTGACAGTAGGCCCATATGTACAAAACAATACAATACATTCATTTTCCATTGATCCCAATATAAGAGACTGGCTCTGTGGGATGTGGAAAGTTGTCAATTTACAGATAAACAGTTGCATAACAAAATAATAAGTACACCACCCCATGTTACAGTCATAGTTAACATGGTACATTAAAAACTTCCATTACAAAATATACATACACCAGAAAGATGTACAGTCATAACATATTATGGTATCGTAAACAATTACGTAACAAACTAAATACATACACCAGGTAGATGTACAGTCATAGCATATATGGTAAAGTAATTATGTGAACTCATATTTACACAAGATACTGACAGTTATTTTTTTTAGATAAGTTACCTTAGAAATAAATTCTTCGACAGAGTAGAAGGAGTTGTCAATTAAAAATTCTTTCAATTTTTTCCTGAATTTATTCTTATCATCTGCATTTAATATGTGTTGGGAGCATATTGAAGATATGTATCCCTGAATATCGGACCCCTTTTTGAACAAATGACAATGACTTGTAAGTCTTGTGAAGATCATTTTTACTTCTAGTGCCATAATTGTGTATTTTACTATTTGTTTCAAACAAAGTATAATTTGTGACTACAAAGGACATTAATGTGTATATATACTCAGATGCTAATGTTAAGATCCCTAACTTCTTGAACAGCTCTCTACATGAAGTTCTATTTCTAACCTCACACATAATTCTTATTACACGCTTTTGGGCTCTGAACACTTTGTCTCTATGGGTAGAATTGCCCCAGAATATTATTCATATGACAATAAGGAGTGAAAATAAGCAAAATAAACTAGCTGCCTCATACGGAGATCACTAAAGCTGAAATTGTACGAATTGCAAACGTGGCTGCTCCCAATCGCTTTAGTAAGTCAGAAACATGTACTTTCCAATTTAAATTATGATCAGTATACAAACCTAGAAATTTCACACTTTCTACCTCTTGAATGGACTGGCCTGAAAATTTTATGTCTATATCAGGTGTTAATCTGTGTGATGTACTGAATTGCATATACTGAGTTTTATCAAAGTTTAAAGACAAGCCATTAGCTTTTAAAGACAAGCCATTAACGGCTGTCAGGATGGGCAGCCGTTACCTTTCAGACATCCCGGCTTGCAGTAGACTTTCCTTGCGTGATCCAAAATGTGATGCCTGATACCTTCCACAATGAAGTAATTTCTGCTTCATATTTGGTTAGCAGGAGACTATTGACTCTTACTTGATCAATAGCGAAAGTTCTCTTGGTCTTTACAAACAGTAAGTTATAGTCCTACGAACAAACACATATGGCACTCCTTAATCCCATTCTTGGTATTATGGAGGATATGCCGTGTCATTATCACAATGGGACATTACTTAATCACCGAGGACTTTCTTCATTGCATTGCATACTGAGACTGGAGAGCTGTTGCGGAGGTGTTTAGATTCAATATATTATTGTCATGGGCGCCGGCAGGATTGATTCTAGGGGGGTGCACCAGGGCTACATTGGTGCCCCTCCCCCCTATCGGCCCAAAAATTTCCGGGCTGGGCGACCATTTTTTTCACTAATTGCTAAGAATCGACCAGCTAACGACCGAATTAATTGTTGTAAGCAATCATTAGTATTGCCTATAGTTACAATCATAGTTCACGATTGTATGGGCGTGGCCATGGCTCTCTCTCTCATGTAGCCAAGCGAAAATTGTATGAAAATAAAAATTCCCACTTTCAATATTTAATTTACGTTTTGAAATTGACGCTGGGGTCACGGTCAGAATGGATACGTACTGTGACGAGTTGGTGGTCATCGTACTCTTGCGTTTTCATCGGAGTTAACACACTGCAAAATAATTTTGAAAAAGAGATTTTGCCAAAATTTAGCCAGAACCCTCGCTGTCTAGTGCTTAAATAAGTTAGTTGAGTGTTTAATTTCTTTTTTGTTCTAGTAAAACCATTTTCAACAAGTATTTGCATTAAGTTTCCTTGTTTTTGCCCCACCTTGAATCTAATCCTGGCTAAGCCCCTGCACGATTGCCTGATGTTTTTATTCTTCTTCTGCTGACCAATGGTAAATTAAATTTAATAATTTCATAGTTGTTATCTGAAATTTGTTTAATTTTTTTTCAGTTTTTAGCTTTATGTTTTAATTCCATCAAGCGTGTAACGTGACACGCTGTCGCCACGTTCCAACGTGCATTTTTATATATAAATAATAATATAAGAGTAATTTACATAAATCTTGGGCGATCACCTAAATAGATTTTTTGTTGTAATTTCCTAAAGTACGCAAGATTCCAAGTGAGGACTGTAATGCAATGGTGAACATTCAGTGTATCTTGTTAAAGCGAATATTAAAGAATTATTGAGCTGTGTAGGCTTGAAGCTAATCGTAGTCTTCCCGAACCATGGCGACAGGAAGTCGCGGATTTAGGGTTTTGCCGGACGACACACTCTGCTCCCTGGGGTGGGCGGTCAACAAGGTCACTCACCTGGCGGAAAATGTCAACCGACCAAACACAGAGCCGTCCCGAACGCAGCCGAATATGTCCGACCTCTGTTAGTTACGCGGGGCAAATAACATATTTATTATTTATTTATCAATCTTGTTCCATGGATCCCTGCTGAGGAAATACCTCTGGGATGTGAAAACATGTCATTGTTGATACATAT